>OY759153.1:20357250-20882499 GCA_963662125.1 Diplazon laetatorius | reverse complement strand
TGAAAAAATTTTAGTCAATTCGTTTCGTAGTGTTTTGTCGTCGGACGAGTCGAGATTCTGCGGAATCGGAGGTTTGGGGGTTAGCGATGCGGCTCCGCAGATGCGCGACTCGTCGAGGGTACTCAAAACTCGATTGGGGGTCGAAAACGCTCTCGGAGCCGATTATTCGTGGGTTTTTTATTCTCTGTTCTCTGTTTTATTGCGAACTTTCGGAAAATTCTTTGAGTCGTCGTTGCTGTTTGTCGTTGTTGCATTTTTCATCGTCCCTAACCTCACTTTGCGTTAAGATTGCAGGAAGATCCGCCGACCGGAGTGTCGGGAGCGCCCACGGACAACAATATCATGATATGGAACGCGGTTATATTTGGGTAAGCTTGGCCGAATCGACGGATCGACCTAAGAGGTTAGGATTCGACTCGTCGCGTCGTTCGACGAATGATTTTAATCGTTTTTTTTTTCTTTTCTTGTTTTATCATTGTCGCAGACCTCACGACACTCCGTTCGAAGACGGCACTTTCAAGTTAACCATAGAATTCACCGAAGAATATCCCAACAAACCGCCTACGGTCAAATTCGTCAGTAAAATGTTTCATCCCAACGTTTACGCCGACGGCGGAATATGTTTGGACATATTGCAAAATCGTTGGAGTCCGACTTACGACGTGTCAGCTATTCTCACATCGATACAGGTAAATATCCATTGCGAAACTCGCACATATATATATATATAAATATATACATATTTATGTTGATAAACTTGTATAATCGTGCTTCGCTATGAGACTCGTAGATCCCTAACGACTTGTTTCTAACCTCTCGAACGTAAATTAACCGGAAAATTTTTTTTTTTGTCCAATCGCCGATTTTTTTTATTTTATTTTTGTCCAATCGCAAAGTCGGTTTTCTTTTTTTTTCTGGGCTCTACAATTTGATTGGGAAATTTTATATATATCAGGGTGGTCCTTAATGGGGGTGTTGACGAATTTCGACGAGTGCACCCTCCGGATGGGTTCGAAATTGATGAATAAAGATATGTGCAAAACCCCAGCGCTGTGGTTCAATGAGAAGACGTGCCTGTGAGCTCGTTTTGTTTCCCATTTGAATAACATGGGATTTTCGGACTAATTCGGTTATTATTTTTTCGAGTTGTCCCTGAGCACGCGAAAAATTCTTCATTCACACTGATCCATCGTCAATGGGTATAACTACTCGTACGATTTTTTTACAAGACACAGACACAAATAAATTTCGAATTTGTGTTGAAATTTGTTTATCGGTTGTTATCATCGGTTCATCGGTTCGCCGTCATCGATAATACACAGGTGAGGTCTTGTAAAAAAATGTACGAGTAGTTATACCCATTGACAATGGATTCGTGTGAATAGAGAATGTTTCGCGTGCTCAGGGACAACTCGAAAAAATAATAACCGAATTAGTCGGAAAATCCCATGCTATTCAAATGGGAAACAAAACGAGCTCACAGGCACGTCTTCTCATTGGACCACAGTGCTGGGGTTTTGCACATATTTTTATTTATCAATTTCGAACCTATCTAGGGGGTGCACTCGTCGAAATTCGTCAACACCCCCATTAAGGACCACCCTAACATATATATAAATATACATATATATATATTTTTTTTTTGTGTATTTGTCGTCGTCTTAACAGCGGTTGCAATTAAGCAAAAGTCTTTGTATTAAAAAAAAAAAAAAAAAACATAAAAATAATTTTTAACCTCAAAAGTGTGAAAATTCCCTAGATAACGCATAGTCCACATTTGCAAGAAAAAAAAACGTAAAAAAAAATAATAGTTCCTTCTCGATGAATTCGTCTCGAAGTTAATCTTTTGTCTGAAAAAGTTTTCAAACAAATGTTTTCTTCTTTCTTATATTTTCAAAATCAATTTTTTTTCCCCCCCAAATCAATTTTGAGATTGCATTTGCGACGAATTCGATCGATTCGAATCAAAGTTTGTAAAAAATATTTTAGTTTGAAGAAAGAAAACAAAAAAAAAAAAATAAATAAATAAATAAAATAATAATAACTGATTGCATAACATTTATTATTATAATTATTTTTATTATTTCATTATTCGATTGCTTCATTATTATTTATTTTTTTTTTCGACTTCGTCTGGTTGCAGTCGCTGTTAAGTGACCCAAATCCGAATTCGCCCGCCAACTCAATGGCGGCCCAACTTTATAAAGAGAATCGACGAGAGTACGAGAAACGCGTGAAGGCTTGCGTGGAACAAAGTTTTGTGGATTGAGAATAAAACGAGACGGAAAATTTAAAAAAAAAAAAAGAAGAGAAAAAAAAACGAAAAGAAAAGAAAGAAAAATCCGGACCTTGGGGTTGTTTTTTTTTTTTTTTTTTTTTTTGCCGCGATTGGCTTTCGGGGAATCGTTGGGACTCACGAACGAACCAGAGAACCGGAAAAACGACCGAAAAATCCTAATTGGGGGCAGAGAGAGAAAAAAAAAGAGAGAGAGAAAGAGAGAAAAAACGAACCTCTGCGCATGCGCAGGCCTTACCCACGGAGAGTTAACACGCTAAATTCGTTTGGCAATCAAATAACTCCCTGAAAAAAAAAATTAGAAAAAAAATTAAAAAGAAACAAAATTCAAAAAGAAAAAAATTAAATAATAATAATGATAATAAAATAAAATAAATAAAAAGAGAGAGAGAGAGAGAAGGTAAGAAGAGAGGAAAGAAAAAGAAAAGGAAGTCTATTCAACATCATCAACAACAACGGCAACAACAATGTGCAACATTTAGACCGAAAAAAAAAAAAAATTGAAAAAAAAAATTTAAATGAAAAATATTTTTTTTTTTATTTAATCAATGTTGTATAAATAAATTATGATGAAATTGTGGTATTTATTTTATTTGATATTTCGAACGATGAAGAAGAAGAAAGAGTTGATATAAAGACGAGGAAGACGAAATAAAGTGAAAAAAAAAAAAAATAAATAATAAAATAAAAACGATTAAAAATCGCTGACTAGGAAAAAGAAAACAATAAAAAAAAAAAAAATTGTAATGATAATACAAAGAGGCGAAAGAATTGAAGAAGAAGAAAAAAAAAGTTCAATAAAAAATACTTAAAGTTTGGGAAAAAAAAATTTTAAATCAATAAAAAAAACATTGATTAATGATAAAAAATTAGGATTAAAATAAAAAAGAAAAAGAAAAAACATTGCTGTGTAAAATTGTCTTTTTTTTTTTTTTTTTTTTTTTTTTTTTTTTTTTTTTGTGCCGAATACGATAGAATCGAGACGAGAGGATATGCTCTGCGATACGACGAGCCTCTCCGCCCCCCAAAAAACACCCCCCTTTGCCCTCGAGGACTTGTAAACTTTTGAATTTAATTCATAACGTATTTGTTTGTTGTGTTTTTTTTTTGTTCTTTATTTTATTTTATTTTTTTCGTGTAGAAAATAAATTCACATATACATATATAAATATTAAATATATATATATATATATATATATATATATATATACACGTCGAAATACAATGATGATAAATAAAATAATGAAAAAAATTAAAAATAGCAGAATTTGATGGGAGTTGTGTGATTATTATTATTATTATTATTATTATTATTTATTTTTTTTACATGTTTCTATCCCCGCCCCCTTTCTCCTCAAAACGAGCGAGTTATCGGAAAAATATATCTATGTATATATATATATAAAAATTACCGATTTTTTTTGTCGAATGAGAATTTCTAAAGTTTTTTTTTTTCAAATTTTTTTATTAATTTTTTTTTAAATTTAGAAACGCATAATTCTTTGACGATTCTGTGATTGTTATTATTTCCACACGTTTGTTCCCTTCGAAACGAGGGAGTGATTGCAAAGATATATGACAGTTGGACATTTTTTCGTCTAATGAATTTTTTTTTTCGAAAAAATTTTATTCTTAAAAAAAATATTATTGTTAAAAACGTATAATTCAATGGCGATTCTGTAATTATCTTTACTCTCACGCGTTTGACTCTCGAAACTTGCGAATTATTGCAAAAATATATATATAACAATTGCCAATTTTCGTCTGAGAATTAAATTTGAAAAAATTTGTTGAAATTTTTATTTTTTCTCAACTTCAAAAACTGGATCTGCAATAATTTTTATCATTTTCACACGTTTATCCCTCGGAACGACCTAATGGATTGCAAAACCGTATAAAAATTGCCAATTTTCTCCTTACAAGAATTTAAAAAAAAAAAAAATGAAAAAAAAATGTGTTAAACATTTTTTTTTTCTAATTCAAAAACTAATTCTGTAATAATTATCATTATTTTCGCACGTTTACCTCTCGAAACGAGCTAGTGACTGCAGAACCATACAAAAATTTCCAATTTTCGTCCAACGATAATTCAAAGAAAAAAAAATCAAAATAGATCCAAAACAAAATAAAAAATAAAAAATAACAATATTAATAATAATTCAAATGTACTTAATTACGATTTCATCGAAAAAAAAAAATTATTAAAAACAAAAAAAAAATATGTGTTTGTGAATTGTTGATTGTTACAGTCGCTGCTAGACGAGCCAAATCCAAATTCACCGGCAAACTCGTTGGCCGCACAATTGTATCAGGAAAACAAACGCGAATACGAGAAGCGAGTCGCCACAGTCGTCGAACAATCGTGGCTAAATTTTCAGGAGAGCCACATCGAGGATCCACGCTGACATTAGGCTGAATTATTATTTTCTTCGTCTTCTTTTTCATTACTTTCTTGTTTTTTTTTTTTTTTTTCTTCGGACGTTGATTGTCAAGAGCGTCGATAAAAAACCCTTTTTCTTTTACTTTTCCCCCCACGCTGGCACTTTTAAAAAATCCAAGCTTTATCGTGTAATTATTCTAGCGTTATCATAAACTTCGTTATATATATATGAATGAATATATACAACGAAAAAATCAGTTCGGAACATTTTTTTTCGTGGAAAAAAAAAATAATAACGAAAACGAGTAATATTTAAATTTGAAAAAAAGCATGTTTTCGATAATTTTTTTTTTTTTGACGACACGGTTGATGTATATTTTTTTCTGTGATTACTGCATGATGAAGTAACATTTGAAGAATATTCTGTGAAATATTCATTGATTTTTATGAAGAAATGAGACATTGACAGCGAATCTCCGAGGACGTCTCGAAAAAAAAAAGTTTCATCGCGTTGGTCCGAATAACTCATCGCTGGATCGTCGGAAATCAAAAAACCAAAATGATTTTGTTGGTTGATAAGTTTCTGCGGGTAACAACGTCGAGTTTCAATTTTTGAAATTGATTTTTCAATTTTTTACAGCACTTGCAAGTCAAAATACCGAAAAAAGTGTTTGATGAAAAATCAGTAATTTGACTTCCAAGTGCTGTAAAAAATTGAAAAATCAATTTAAAAAATTGAAACTCGACGTTGTTACCTGCAGAAACTTATCAACTAATAAAATCATTTTGGTTTTTTGATTTCGGATGATCCAGCGATGAGTTATTCGGACCAACGCGATGAAACTTTTTTTTATCGAGACGTCCTCGGAGATTCGCTGTCAATGTCTCATTTCTTCATAAAAATCAATGAAAATTTCACAGAATATTCTTCAAATGTTACTTCATTATGCAGTAATCATAGAAAAAAATTAACATCAACCGTGTCGTCAAAAAAAAATTATCGAAAACATCCTTCTTTTCGTATCGAATTAACCTCACTCCCCCCTTAAAAAAATTCACATCGCCGATTGTCCTATATTTTTATTTTCTTCTCTTTCTCTATTCTTGAATTGTATACCGACCGTCAGAGCTAAATCTCACGAATGTTACTTAAAACACAAATACACACAAACACATTAAAAACAAAATGAAAATTGAATGAAGAAAAACAAAATAATAATAATAATAATAATCCAATTGCTAACTCATGTGATCGTTAATTGTAAGTCATTTTTTTCTTTTTTTTCTTCTTTTTTTTTCATTTATTTACCAATAGATTTGGAAAATATATTAACAATTAGGATTACGATAGAATCTCTAAGTGAAATATAATAAACAAACACGTATGTACCAACGAAGCTTTATCAACGTTTATTTATCTTATTCGTATTTTTTTTCTTTCTTAATTATTATTATTTTATTTCTTAATTATTATTTTTTTTTCTTATTTTTTTTTTTTTTTTGTTCGTTATCGTCATCCTATATTTTTTTCTCCTTCCATTACACTGACGAATTGAATTCGGACGCGTTGAATATTTTCATTCGTGTGATATCCGTTTCATCGTCACGAATTAAAAAAATGTTTATTTACAATCAGTTTTTCCAAATACTGGTTTCTCATTTAAAAAAAAAAAATTGTTCGTTTTTTTGATTTATTATTATTAAAAAAAAAGAAAGAAAACATCGAGTGTCGAAATATTTTTATTCATCGTTCTGCTGTTGGTGTTCCAGTTGCTTTTTTCTTCAATTTCTTTTTTTTATAATTATTTTTCGTTGCTGCTGTTCAAATCACGATGGTTAAGAAAAAAAAAAGAAACAAGTTTACATAATTTATAATCACAATAATCGTCATCCCGTCAACTCTCGGTCGAATAAATTTGTCTCGCTTTTTTTTTTTTTTTTTTTTCAAATTTTATTTTTCAAAACCAATTTTCATTTCTGATTACGTCCCTCGTCGCTTCTTAGTCTCATCTCAGGTTCTTTAATTGCTCCCCCCCCCCCTACCTCCCGCTAAATTTGTTGACAAATTATTTCTTCCCGTGGTCTCGAAAAATTATTCGAAACCAATCGATCGGATTGTAATAATAGTTTTTTTTTTTTTTTTTTTTTTGTATTGACGAATTTATTCTTGTTGTTGTTTCTTCCCTCTCTCTCTCCCTCTTTCTCTCTCTCTCTCTCTCTCTCTCTCTCTCTCTCCTTTAAAAAAAAATAAAAATAAAAAAAAAGGCAACAGAAATAAATCGCTCAACAACTTTTTTTTCCCTTTCAATTTTTCTCAATAATTCGTAAGTTGCTACGATTTTTCTTCCTTCTCCTTGTTGTATCTCTCTCTCTCTCTCTCTCAAAAAAAAATATTGCGCAATAATAATCAATCGTCTAACAATCTTTTTTTTTTTTTGTTTCCTTCAATTTTTCTCAATAATTCGTCCATCCCTACGATTTTTCTTCTTACTTATCGTTCCATCTCTCTATCTCTCTCTCTCGCGGAAAAAAATATTGTGCAACCAAATAAATCGTCCAACTCGTTTTTTTATCCTTCCTCTCAATTTTTCTCAATAATTCGTACATTGCTACAATTTTTCTTCCCTCTTCTTGTTGTATCTCTCTTTTGGGAAAAAAAAAAAAAAAAAAAATGATATATTGCGCAATAATAATCAATCGTCTAACATTTTTTTTTCCCCCTTCAATTTTACATTGCTACGATTTTTTTGTTCCTTCTCGTTGCACATCTCTCTCTCTCTCTCTCTCTCTCTCTCTCTCTCTCTCTCTCTCTCTCTCTCTCTCTCTCTCTCTCTCTCTCTCTCTCTCTCTCTCTCAAAAAAAAAAATATTGAACAAAAAAATCGTCCAACTCCTTTTTTTTATCCTTCCTCTCAATTTTTTTTTCTCAATAATTCGTTTTTCCGCTACGATTTTTCCTCCTTCTCCTTATTATACCTCTCCAATTCCTTCAAAAACTGTGCCTTCGGTTTCATAACATTGGGTCTGTCGCCCCTGCATTTCGGACAAAACCATTTGCCTTTTGGTTTCGTGCTCAAAGATACGCAAGAAAAATGAAACCATTCGATGGGACACAAATCATTGTCGCACAGAATCATTTCGCCGTAAGAAATTTGATCGCACAGACAATAAGTCGGTTCGTCGGGATCAATGGCCAAATCGTCTTCCGGAGGCGGCGGAGTGTCCTCACGATGTTGAGACTGTTGATTGCTTCCCTGACGCGATTTACGTTTCTTCTTTTTTCCGGTCGTCGTTGCCGCGGATTTTTTATTTTGATTACCGTTGTTTGAATTTGCCAGAGTGGCCGAACGCGTTTCGGACATGACTATCGTGTCCAGGGTCTGTGCAGGGTCACCCAGGGTCTCCGTTCGAGTTCTTCGTGCGCGTTTCGGTTGTCTCTCGATGTTGTTTGTCGTGTTATTGGCTGTGCCGGCATTTCCGGAATTGTTTACCGATGCTGCGTTTTCACGAACCGGCTCGTTTGATTCTTGTTCCTTTCCAAAATCTGCGAAAATTTTTCATCGGACAATTTTTTTGAAGATTTTTGAAATTATTTTAAAATGTTTTTTTTTTTTTTTTTTTTCAATTATCTTCCATAAAATTTCTCGTCGGATTTTCACAAAACTCGGCACACTTATATACCGGGTGTCCCATTTGAATCTTGCACTCGATTTATCTCGATTAATACGAGATATTTATTATTTGTTCGATTTATTATTTATTATTCATTATTTATTTATTCGAAAAATTTTCAAACACAATTGAAAAATTTTGTTCCAACCAAGAAATTATGAACTTTATTCGAAAAAAAAAAAAAAAAATACAAAAAAAACAGTTTCCCACAAAAGAAGTGAGTTTTGACACGAAACAATTTTGGGGTGCGAAGGAATAAGTATAGTTCCATTTAAAAAAAAAAAAAAAACCATGTTAGCCACCTTGACACCGCCGTTTTGGATTTTGGACGAAAAAAAAAAAAACATTTTTTTGCACGTTCCTTTCCAAGCCCTTCGAGTTTTATTACACTCAATTCTTGATCGGAGGCGTATTTATCGAGATAAAGTAAGATTGAAATGGGACACCTGGTAGGTATCGACGAGAAAAAGGTTCGGTTTAAATTTTCATGGGTTTCCGGAGCGCGATGAAAAAAATATATCGACACTTTTATTTGTCACAACGTTTAACACGTAGCCTCATGGAAAATCACGGTCAATTTGATACAATGCAAAAAGTCCTCGTCAGATTTTAATGAAAACACTTGAGCCGCAATTTGAATATTCGGACAACATTTTGGGCACTTGACGGTGGAGATCGGAAGACTGCGATGATGATAATGAGCAAATGAACATCGTGGGAAAATACAGTTTTAATGAGGAGTCGGTCGTGATCCAGTAGACGTGGCAACGTTGCGCGTTTGTTTCCCATCTTCTCTCTCTCTCTCTCTCTCTCTCTCTCTCTGATCGACGTCATAACACGCGACGTTGCCACATCAAAGTACCACGCATTTTGTCGAAAGAAAAAAAAAAAAAAGGGAAACAACAAAATTTTTTTTTTTATCCAACCTAAATTGCGATAATCCAGATCCAACTGACGCGATTTGTTCTCAATGAGATCCTGAACCTGTTGAACTATTTGCAACTTTTCGTCGCCAATTTCTTGAGCCGATATCAGAGCCTGTTGAACCCTCAACAGTGCTCGCCTTCTCGCCGACATGTCCGCGTCGTTCCTCAACAATTCCTGCTGCTGATCGACTTCCCTCAAATGGGCTGCGAAAAAATACAAAACGAACAAAAAAAATAATTGTTTTAAAAAAGATAACATAAAAAATCAAAACAAAACAGATGTAATAAAAATTCACAAAGACAAAAAATAGTTTGGTAAATAATTAAAAATAACAATAATATCAATTCAAAATAATAATGAGAATAATAATAATAATAATAATAACGAAAAATAGTTTGGTGAATAATTAAAAATAATTAAAAATAATAATAATAATAATAATAATAATTCGAAATAATAATGAGGATCAAAATAATGATAATCACAACGAAATAAAACATATAACCAACTTTGACAATGCGCGTCCAACTCTCGTAATCTCGATACGTGTCTTTGTATGTCGTTTGGAAGATTTTCGACGCAATCGAGATAATTTTCGATGTAAGTTGCCGAGTAAAGAGCCTCGACTACCGCCTGATTCAACATTCTCGACGTTATAACCTCACTCGACAATCCCCAAACAACCCTTTTTTCACCCTTCTTCTATTTTTCTTAACCCTCGCTTTTCGTACAAACGCGAACAAAAATGTTTTATCCGTTTCAAAAATTCGGTACAAAAACTCCGAAAACGCGCTTCGGTTTTCCTTTCAGCCGTTTGATATTCGTGAGATATGACACCTTAAGTTGTCGCGATGTGTGTATTTGTTAATGCTTAACGTGCGCAAGCGCAATATGTAAACGTTGATTCGTCGCGACGAACACATCTGAAGTCAGCGACTGTTTGTTGTGTGTGTTTTCGACAGTGTGGACAACGTGAAAAAAATTGACGAAGAAAATTATAATGTCTCAATGACCTCTCAGTGAAGTTGGGACCGATCGATTGAATCGATTTAATTTCTGAAAATTGGAAAAAAAAAAAAAAAACCGTTCATAAACCGTTCTCAAAAGTGTTCACCCAATCGAAATAACTGTTCGCTTCACCTTCGTTTTTAATTAAATAATAAAAAATTTGAGGATAAAGTTGGTGCGAAAATCTCGACCGGTTGAGATTCAGAGCCGCAGCGCCACCTGTCGACGAGCCCCAGCCCGGGATGGTTGTCCAGCTTCGTTTTTTTTCTCATTTTTTCCGGGAAAATAAGGGTAAACAGTTTTTTTCTATCATCATATTCGGGTTGAACAGTTTTTTCCGCATCGATTGACCACTCTAACGAACGGAATTGATTAGGATTTCAAAATTTTCGGCCGACTTTATCCTCAAATTTTTATTATCTAATTCAAAACGAAGGTGAGGTGAACAGTTTTTTTTAATTAGGTGAACAGTTTTGAACAGTTTATGAACAGCTTCGCCAAGGTGTGATGTAGTTGCACTTCCGACCCGAATGAGGGCGCCCACGTCGCTCGACGTAAAATCGCATAATTCAGAGAAACTAGGGACATAAAATGTCCCTAGTATCCAACATGTCCAAAACCATGTAATCACTATCAAGTACGTAACCTCCCTAACCCTGTATTCGACCTGTATCAGCTTCCCCGACCCCAAAGTGGGGTTAACCTCTCCAAAAAACAAAATCATGAAAACCGATTGTCAAAAAGGTGGAATGGCCGAACTGATAGAAGCCCATTGGCACCCATTACCGTCCCAGGGCAACATATATTCCATGTCGAAGCTGTGCTTGTCCCGCAGTACGAACAAAATATTGGTCGCTTCGCTAAAACGAAAAATTTATTCCTGCGAGTATCATCGATCGGGTTCGAATTTTCTTCGAGCTCTGGTCAAGGAACAATTGTTCACTTACATTCCCAACGGCGCTGAAATAATTTCCATCGACACTTACAACAAACAAGATTCCGACAACGAGCTTGTGATAGGAGTGACGATCGTCAAGGAGAACGACACGAGTTCGGTGGATCGTTATTTGAACATTTACAGCGAAGGCACCGGCGAAGGCGACACCGACGAAACAACTTCTATAGAATCCATCGCGCAAAATTGTTTGACGGTCGAATTGTCCTACACGCCTTATCATCTTTATCACACTCGATTGACGGCCGAAGATCGTCAGAATGAGATAGTTTGGCTGGTATCGGGCGACGATAACCAAATACACATGATAAGAGAGGACAAACGCACTCACGGCTATTCGGAAGTCGTCATCGACAAATATTTTCCCGAACTGGCGGATTTGGGAGCCGTCGCTCTGAAGATCGACATATTTTACTATCCGAACGGCAAAAAAAGATTGACGGCGGTCGGTTGCAAATGCGGACTCGTCAAGATTTCCGTCGTCGACTTGACGAATCTGGAAATAATGAAAAGTTGGTCATTGAGATACGACAATCCAGTTTCGACCGTCAATTTGTTCTCCGACAGAAGTTTGACGACCACTCCGACGTCTCTTGACGACACAAGTTCAACGGTCTTGAGACAACCGATGGCAAAGACGGAGACGGAGGGAGATTCAGTCGTCAACATTTTGGTGGTCAACGCCGTCAACGGTGCGGCTGTTGTTTTCATGGACATCGATCGCAACGGAATGACGAAAGACTCCAGTTTGGTCGGAAGCGAAACCGCCAATTGTGTTTTGAGTTCTTGCATCGCCGACGTCAACATGGACGGTGTCAACGAAATACTTTTGGGAACTTACGACGAACAAGTTATCATTTTCACAAAGCTTGACGACGACTGGGTAATGACGAAGCGAATGAGATTCGACGCGCCGGTTTATTCCATCGGTTACGGTGACCTGACGGGCGACGGCGTCAAAGAATTGGTCGTGTTTACTCAACAGGGATTGCACATAATGCAGCACGATCCGAAGGAAGTCAATCGCAGATGGAGAATCGGTTTAAAAAAGCTTCTGTGTCAAACTCAGTCGCGACCGATGAGATTGCTCGATCGTTCGAAGGAATCTTGAATCGAGGGAACGTAACTGGCTCGACGGACCTTCAATTCAATGATTTTTTCTGACCAAGCGAATAAAGATATTTGTTATTTATTTTTCTAAATATTTAGTGCATTTATTGAAGAAGCTTCGAAATAATTTTCAAGTAAAGATATCAGAAAATGGTGGAGTTATTCTGGTTTTCATGGAGGGACATTTTTTTTTTCGGTAGTCACCGTATTTACCCAAAATAACGATCTAAAATCAAAACGGATGATTGCTCATCGTTTTGGAAGAGTTGATCTTGAGACGGAGATGGGGATTTTTTTTTTTTGAATTTTTTGGGGGAAATTGCAAATCTTTGAACGCTTTTTACGACATTTTGGACCCCATTTTTCGTTAGTTCTTCATAAATAAAACGAGAACAACATTTTTTTTCTCGAAAAAGCTTGTCTTATTCGCTAGGGAATGTTTTTTCACAAAAGCCCGCGAAATTTGAAAAAAATCGGTTCAGCGGTTCTCGTGATATCTTGACTACCCGATTTCAAAATGTCATTTCGAGATAAACACGCGTTCGAAAGTTTTGACAGAGTAAATTAGTCGATGTAAATTACATGGTTTTCGCCATGTTGAATACTAGGGTTTTTTTACGTCCCTAGTATTCTGGATTATGTAATCTACGTCGAGCGACGTGGGCGCCCCCCTTCGGGTCGTTGGTGCAACTACATCGCTCACCCGTTGATCGTTCGTTTGGGATTTGGTAATCAAAAGAAAAGTTGATTATCAGCCGATCAATTTGCACAATTTTGATAAAATCAATCACGCTGGCAGACCCAAACCATGAAATTATTATTTCGAACATTCGTCTTGTCGTTGAAAAGTTTCGAGTTTCTTCGCGCATGCGCAATTTTTCTGTCTCTGGGAATGATAAATATGCCCGGAAAAATAAGTTACAAACGATAATTGTATTCGACTTGTCCGAATACAGACTGTGATGATGAGATGAGTAGAGAGATCTCCAGTGAGGCCTGTTGTCGTGACTCACCTTCGGCGAGTGTCGTCCACCGCGCGCCGACTAGCGGGGATGATTTGCAAATGCAACGACATCGTCGCGCTATGACGTCACCGAGGCTTGTAACGGGTGGGACGCGCGACTCTCGACGACCCTCGATCTGTTGCCGCGTTACGATGGCTCGTTGTTCTCCTACAGCGATATTCAAACGTTTCGTAATGTATGTCACTGAATGTGCGAGAGAGACAGCGCTATCGGCGCTGGCTGCGGAGCAGGGGAGACGGAGAGATCAACTTGACTCGACCGGGATCGGCGATAGCGCTCCTAAATTTTATTTTCATAAAAAAATCGATTTTTTTTCTACCACAAACAGAAACTCGGTTACAAGAGACACATATAAGAGTATCTGAATGTAAATGAACCGTTAGATCACCCATACAGAGCCATATCCATGTGAAAGAACCGTATGGATCGATTTTCGTGAATTTTGGGGGTCTAAAAACCTTTAAAAGTCCGAAAAAATATGTTTCGGCTTGGATACGACCGAAACGACGTTCACTACAAACCTTTTCACACCCAACTCTATAAGATAAACGCATAAAAATCGATTTTCCTGACCCATCATTTTTCGCCAAAAAAAAAATTTTTTTCGTCAAAATAAATTTTTTTTTCATAAAAAAATCGATTTTTTTTTCTACTACAAACGAAAACTCGGTTACCAGAGACATATCCAAGGGTGTCTGTATGTGAATCAACCGTTAGATCACCCATACAGAGCCATAACCATGTGAAAGAACCGTTTGGACCGATTTTCGTGAATTTTGGGGGTCTAAAAACCTTTAAAAGTCCGAAAAAATATGTTTCGGCTTGGATACGACCGAAACGACGTTCACTACAAACCTTTTCACACCCAACTCTATAAGATAAACGCATAAAAATCGATTTTCCCGACCCATCATTTTTCGCCAAAAAAAATTTTTTTTTCGTCAAAATAAATTTTTTTTTCATAAAAAAATCGATTTTTTTTCTACTACAAACGAAAACTCGGTTACCAGAGACATATCCAAGGGTGTCTGTATGTGAATCAACCGTTAGATCACCCATACAGAGCCATAACCATGTGAAAGAACCGTTTGGACCGATTTTCGTGAATTTTGGGGGTCTAAAAACCTTTAAAAGTCCGAAAAAATATGTTTCGGCTTGGATACGACCGAAACGACGTTCACTACAAACCTTTTCACACCCAACTCTATAAGATAAACGCATAAAAATCGATTTTCCCGACCCATCATTTTTCGCGAAAAAAAATTTTTTTTCGTCAAAATAAATTTTTTTTTCATAAAAAAATCGATTTTTTTTTCTACTACAAACGAAAACTCGGTTACCAGAGACATATCCAAGGGTGTCCGTATGTGAATCAACCGTTAGATCACCCATACAGAGCCATAACCATGTGAAAGAACCGTTTGGACCGATTTTCGTGAATTTTGGGGGTCTAAAAACCTTTAAAAGTCCGAAAAAATATGTTTCGGCTTGGATACGACCGAAACGACGTTCACTACAAACCTTTTCACACCCAACTCTATAAGATAAACGCATAAAAATCGATTTTCCTGACCCATCATTTTTCGCCAAAAAAAAAATTTTTTTCGTCAAAATAAATTTTTTTTTCATAAAAAAATCGATTTTTTTTCTACTACAAACGAAAACTCGGTTACCAGAGACATATCCAAGGGTGTCTGAATGTGAATCAACCGTTAGGTCACCCATACAGAGCCATATCCACGTGAATGAACCAATAGATTCGATTTTCCTCAAAATTGGGGGTCCAAAAATCCTTAAAAGTCCGCAAAACTTTCTTTCGGCTTGGCTACGAACGAAACGACGTTCACTACAAACCTTTCGAAAATTGTCACTAAGATTTGCTAGGATTACCGTGCAATGATTTAACACATGCCCCGTGCTTTCATGTAAACTTTTTTCTTTGACTATACCTTCAGCTGCCCGTCACGACATCCAGCGGCAGTTCGTCGAAGCAGGGTCGCGTCTCTGTTCACTCCCTGTCTTATCTTCCGATGGTAAATCACACGCTCTACATCAATGTTATCGATGATACTTGGACAAGCCTTTGTGTCATGATAGTCCAAGTGAAAAAATGAATTATCGAACTTTGTATATCTTTTTGCAAAGACTATGGATCATTTTATTTCATTCCTGAACGAGCTGTACAAATTATTCGTTTTTCCATCGAATTGTATATAAAAATTAGGTCTGGCTCAATGAAATCATCGGAAAATCATCATCGAAATGTTCATTCGTTTTCAAAGACGAGTAGCTTTGAACGAGGTTGGATGGTTTTTCTCCGTATTCAACGTTTTCTACATTATCGACGTTGAATACCGGTCATTTTACCCAAGTCGAAAAACCCTAGATATCAACATTGAACCCTAGCGGCCGCCCCCGCGGTCCGGGGGTGTGATCACCGATCGTCGCGCCACCGTCGGACAACGCCGGCAACTCAGGTGGTAACGTTAGCTTCCCGATTTCGAGAATTCTCGAATCAGTTATCTCAACCAGCGAATCTGATAGTCCGCTGATAAATAAAACGCCTATCTCCGAGATAAAAAAAAAACCCCCCTTCCGATAGATCGAAAAAAAAAAAAAACAACAACGAAAAAACGATGAATCTTTTATCGCAACGCGATAATTGATCGTGCTCCATGTGTCGGCGTATTATATTTTCGTTGTGTCGGACAAAACACAATAATGTCGATTAATTTGACGAAAAACAATGACACGCTTGTTGCCGCTTGGCACAGCGTCGTCGACGACAAATCGTCCGTCAATTGGTGAGCCAAAATCTTTCATTTGTTTTTCATTTCATTCGTTTAAAAAAAAAAAACCAAACAAACAATTTTTTTGAACTTGTGAAAATTTCTAACCTCAATTTTTTTTTCATTTTTTATTTCTTTATTATTGAAAAAAAAAAAAAAACACCGCAGTCTATATTTGTGTTTTTAGACAGAGATCCTACTTGACATTGCATTTTGAACAAATTATTAGGCACCTTGTCTGAAAAAAATTATTTTAAAAAAATTTTGAAAATTTTTTTTTTTTTTTTTTTTTCAATTTTTTAATTTTTCAGGGCTGTATTTGGATACGAGGGCCAAACGAACAATCTTAAGGTCGTGGGTTCGGGCGCCGGAGGGCTTGAAGAAATGATCGACGAATTAAACAGCGGACAAATAATGTACGCGTTTTGTCGAGTCGTCGACACCAAAACCAGTTTGCCAAAATGCGTGCTGATCAATTGGGTGGGTCGATCGTCGATAATTTTTTTTGCACAATTTGGGCCGAAACTCGAAAAAAAAAGCGTTCGAGCTTCGATCTTTTTTTTTCTCAACGAAATTTTTTTTTCTATTAAACGATGGTTTTTTTTTTTTTAATGCGAGATTTCGTTGGGGATTTTAGCAAGGAGAATGCGCCCCGATAGTGAGAAAGGGCACGTGCGCCAATCACATAAGAGACATCGAAAAGTTGCTAAAGGGCGCTCACATAACAGTCAACGCTCGTTCCGAAGAGGACGTCGAGGTGGATTTGATAATGGACAAACTTGCCAGAGCCACCGGATCGTCTTACAAATTCAACGAACCGAGGGGCGAGAACGGAGGCAATTCTGGACCAGTCGGAACAACTTATCGCAGGTGAATCTGCTCGAAAAAAAAAAAAACAATAATAATAATAATAATAATAATAATAATAATTAAAAAAAAATAATTTTAAGAAAAATAAGAAACAAAACAAAAAAAATAAATAAATAAAAAAAAAACAAAGCTGCGACTTTCAATTTCCAAAAAAAAATTTATATCGACAATCAGAAACTAACATTTTTTTTTCTTTTTTTTAAATTTTTCTTCCTCATAGAAAAAGCTTTTTTTTGGTGAAAAACATTTTTCGTTTTTGCTCCGAGTTTTGAACTGAGTTTTCCACAGGTTTCTCACACATTCTCACGTGTTCCCGAAAAAAAAAAGCCAGCTCGTTATTGAATCAATGCAAAATCCATCGAGCCTTTCCAATTCAATGCAATTTTTTTCAATCTTTCAAAAAAAATTTTTTTTTTTTTGCGACACGATTGATCCCAAATTAAAAATCGATTTTTTTTCAAAATTGTTTCAAAGGGTGATACCGGAGCAAGAGATAAATGCAACGGAACGCGATCGTTTTTGGCAACGCGAGGAAATCGAGGAGAAGCAGAGAGTCGAGCAGGAACGCATGCGTTTGGAAAAAGATCGTCAGAGGCTCGAGTTGGAGACGAGGTCGCGGGAGGAACAAGCGAGCAAGCTCAGAGAGCAGCAGGTACGTATCCCCTCAACCCACATCCTCATCCACGGACCGTCGGTTGACCCCTTAGCCGGCTTACTGGGGTGAAAAAGTCCCCCCCCGAAAAATTATCAAAATTATTCCTCATTCCTCCGAATTAATATCTTTTTTTCCAACAGCCAAAATCCGTCTATTTTTTTTTCTCACGAAATACAGTACTTGGAGAACATCCGGTTAAATTTTCAGATCGAAATAATGAAAAACGAAAAAGTTACGAATTTTTTTTGTTACGAAAATCGTCAATTTTGCGTTTTTAACAATTTTTTTTATCTTTAACTATTTTTTTTTTTGACCAAAGTAAATATTGAATTCTGGCCAAATAACTCGCGGCTACTGTTGCGGAAAATATCAAACTGTACATGAGAATTTTTTTTTTTTTTTTGAAAAATAAATGCAAAAAAAACATACTGTAAGAGTCAAAGCAAGCCTAAGACATACCATCGACTGATTGAGGTGCGTGGTACTTTGATGTGGCAACGTCGCGTGTTACGATGTCGATCAGAGAGAGAGAGAGAGAGAGAGAAGATGGGAAACAAACGCGCAACGTTGCCATGTCTACCGAATCACGACCAACTCCTCATAAAAACTGTATTTTCCCCGATGTTCATTTGCTCATTATTATCATCACAGTCTCCCGATCTCCACCTTCGAGTGCCCAAAATGTTGTCCGAATATTCAACTCGCGGCTCAAGTGTTTTCATTAAAATCTGACGAGGACTTTTTGCATTGTATCAAATTGACCGTGATTTTCCACAAGGCTCCGTGTTAAACGTTGTGACAAATAAAATTGTCGATATATTTTTTCTCGCGCTCCGGAAACCCATGAAAATTTGACCGAACCTTTTTCTCATCGATACCTATGAGTATGCCAAGTTTCGTGAAAATCTGACGAGGAACTCTCTCTAAATATTTATTTTTGTGTCCATCAGGTCCCAAAAACCATCGAAGCCCCGCCCACGGAAAAAAAATCCGACGAGCGCGCTCGCGAGATAAAAAATCTGCGAAACAAGCAACAAACCTCCGTCCAACCTTCGACCTGCGACACGGACGACGAGCACAAATCCCGTAGCGATGAATTGCGCAGACAACGAAGCAACGAGGCGCAACAATTGATATCACAACGAACGATAAACGCACGAGCGGTTTTCGAAAAAAACACATCGACCGGACAAATGTCTCGCCATCAAATCCCCCAAATTCGTGCGAACGTCGAAAAAAATCCGAAAAATCCAGAAACTCCGGAATCTTCAAAAATTTCGGAAAAAAAAACGGAATTTTCGTTGGAAAAAAAAATAATTGTCGAAGAAAAAATTTCCGAGGCTGCTTCGTCGACGATTTTCGTCGATCAAGTGAAAAAACTCGATCTTGAAGATTCCAAATCGACGATCGATGATTCGCCGAAAGATTTGGATGTGAAATCGACGATTTTCGAAGAAACGACGATCGATGAAAAAACCAAAACAATTTTGGAACAAAGAGCCAATGACGAGAGTTTGAAAAACGTTGAAACGGAATTGTACAATCAATTAAGCACGGGCGAGCCTTATTTGTACTTTGATCCCAACAATGAGGGAATGAAAGCGCGAGCGCTTTACGATTATCAAGCTGCGGACGATACGGAAATAACTTTTGATCCGGGTGATTTGATAACGCATATCGATGCGATTGACGAAGGATGGTGGCAGGGTTTGGGTCCCGATGGCACTTACGGATTGTTTCCCGCTAATTACGTCGAGGTTATCGTGGAAAACGATGTTTCATGATTGGCTCGATGAAAATAATAAAAAAAAGAAAACGAAAAAAGTGGGGGAAAAAAAATAATAAAAATAAATATTATTCGACGTCGAGATCGAATTTGGGGCACGAG
Organism: Diplazon laetatorius; assembly: GCA_963662125.1. Taxonomy (NCBI): domain Eukaryota; kingdom Metazoa; phylum Arthropoda; class Insecta; order Hymenoptera; family Ichneumonidae; genus Diplazon; species Diplazon laetatorius. Next base: position 20,862,925 of record OY759153.1, on the reverse strand, counting down.
AAATTGGAGAATGAGAGAGAAAAGAATAACGAGAAAGAGAAGGGAAAAAAAAAGAATTATTAAATACGATGAGAATTAACTTCTTTTTTTTTTAGTCGAAAAAAAATTAACATTTTGAAATGGAGAAATGAGAATGATGATTCGAGGTTCACGATTGAATTGCGGGGGGGGGGGACGAGTTAGAGAATGAGAGGAAAAGAGAGAAAGAACGAATTTTTTTACACGAAGAGAATTGAACCCTTTTTTTTTTAATTTTTTAAAATTTTTTTTCGGTTGAAAAAAAAAACAAAACAGCGACATTTCGAAATGCAAAGAATGAGAATGATGGTTCGAGGTTCACCATCGAATTGAGGAGGACGAGTTGAGAATGAGAGAGAAAGAGAAAGAATTTTTAAATACGGAGAGAATTAATTTTTTTTAAATTTTTTTTTCAGTAGAAAAAAAAACAACATTTCGAAATGCAAAGAATGAGAATGATGATTTGAGGTTCACGATCGAATTGGGAACGACGAGTTGGAGAATGAGAGGGAAAGAAATAATGAAAAAGGAAGAAAAAAAAAAAAGAATTATTAAATACGAAGAGAATTAACTTAAAAAATAAATAAATAAAAAATAAAAACATTTAAAAAAAAATTTTTTTAGTTGGACTGGATTAAAGTTCGAGTCACCGAGTATTAACCGTAAAAATTCAAAATAGTCGTGGCTGTTTTAGTGAGAAGAATTAATTTTTGGACAAAAAATCTGTTTCTTTTAGATTTTTTTTTTTTTTTTTTGGAGGATTGTGAAAATTTCTTATTGTGGAAAATAAGGTTTCGAGAATGACTTTTTTCGATTCCTGAGGGTTGAGTGAGGTTAATTCGATACGAAAATCGGTACATTATGATACTAGTGGGCAAACATTTTTTTTTTTTCTCACGAGTGTGAAAAAAATTTTTGGCGAGTGTGAGTTTGCGACCACGAGCCGAATACTGTCCGGAAACGATTTTGAATCGTTGCAATGCAATTTTTAAAAGCGAACCGACGACGAAAACGGTCGCTCATGATTTTTATTATAATTTTTTTTTTTTTTTTTTGTTAATTTAATTTTTTCATTTAATTTAATTTTTTTACGATACGCGAATGGAAAATTCACCGGAGGCAACTTTTGGGATTTTCAGTACTTACAAGTGAAGCGTGAAAAAAAAAAGCGAAAAAAAAGAAAACAAAACAAAAAAAAAACGAAATTTCCAAAGTTACTTAAAACTTAATGAAACAAACGAGATTTAATCCAATACGATCGAATAGTTCGTAGAAAGTCGACGAAAAAAAAAAAAAAAAAAAAAAAACGAGAAAAAAAAAGTAGAAAAAAAAATGTTTGAAAAAAAAAAAAAACGTTTATCGATACCATAATTCATATATATATCCATTTACGCAATCGTGTGTTATCGATCGAAACATATTTTTCCACGAGGGCACCCTAGAATTTGTCGTTTAGCAATCTGATCACTTAGAAAAAAAAACAAAAAAAAAACAAAAAATAAAAAAAAACACATTAGCTTCGATCCAATTTACAAGTCTCTCGCATTTTTAGCTCCACTATTTATTTTTTCTTCTTCTTTTCTTCGAATCTTCATCGAACACACAGAAAACTGCACGAAAAGAAAAATGTTTTAGATAAAAAAAAAGATCAAGAAATTAATAGCACGATTTTCCGAATTAAGGAGGCTGAGTCGCCTAAAAAAATTGGATTGGACTTGATTCGGAAAATCGATTCGTAGAAAAATTTCGATTTTCATCTGATTATCGTGAGCACAGACCCAGACGCAGCTAAAAACCATTTTTTTTTTGTTTTCACCACATCACCCGCGACTTCCATTATTCAATTGTTTTGCAATTAATCATCGTTCATAATAATTCTAAAGTCGAAAAGTATTTCATCATTATCGAAAGAACGAACGAACAAACGAAAAAAAAAAAAAAAATGAAAATAATAATAAGATTAATAAGAGAGAGAAAGAGAAAAAGAGAGAAAGAGACAGAGAGAGAGAGTATTAACTGTTAATTTTTAAACGAGATTGGACGCTTTCGACGTCTCCGCTTTTTTTTTTCAAATAATTTTTTATGTAATTGTTATTTTTTTTTTTTGAATAATTTTTTTTTTTTTAACTTTTGCGAGGAGTTTACTGTTGCAGCATTCATTCTTCATTTCTCAGAATGAAAAATCTTATTCCTTTTCCACCAATTACTATCGGGTTAATTTTTTTGTTTCCGAGAGTAACCAGTTTTAAGGGGGCAGTGAGGTTAATTCGATACGAAAAAAAAACAAGCATATTTTCGATAATTTTTTTCCACGACACGGTTGGTGTATATTTTTTTTCTGTGATCACTGCATGATGAAGTAACATTTGAAGAATATTCTGTGAAATTTTCATTGATTTTTATGAAGAAATGAGCCATTGACAGCGAATCTCCGAGGACGTCTTGAAAAAAAAAAAGTTTCGTTGCTGTGGCCCTCATAACTCATCGCTGGATCATCCGAAATCAAAAAACCAAAATGATTTCATTAGTTGACAAGTTTCTGCAGGTAACAACGTCGAGTTTCAATTTTTTAAATTGATTTTTTCCATTTTTTAGAGCACTTGGAAGTCAAAATACTGATTTTTCATCAAACATTTTTTTCAGTATTTTGACTTCCAAGTGCTGTAAAAAATTGAAAAATCAATTAAAAAAAAACAAACTCGACGTTGTCACCTGCAGAAACTCATCAACTAATAAAATCATTTTGGTTTTTTGATTTCCGATGATCCAGCGATGAGTTATTCGGACCAACGCAATGAAACTTTTTTTTTTCGACACGTCCTCGGAGATTCGCTGTCAATGGCTCATTTCTTCATAAAAACAAATGAAAATTTCACAGAACATTCTTCAAATGTTACCTCATCATGCAGTAATCACAGAAAAAAATATACATCAACCGTGTCGTCAAAAAAAAATTATCAAAAATATCCTTCTTTTGTATCGAATTAACCTCACTCCCCCCTTAAGGAATAAAATCATATTCATCCATCAGCAATACCCCGAGCCAATCTCTTATGTCATACACTTCAAATCTCGCTCGGGACAACTCACAACCCCCTCAATTACCCGTTCCCGAGTCAAAACACTGAAAAAATCCCAAAGTTTCGATTTTTCCCCCCCAAAAATTGCTTCTCTTCACCTCCAACATTTTTTCTCCCAACCTAAATACCAACCTCAACAAAAACCCTCCCCCCCACCCTCAAAACCATCATCAAAGATCCCAAAAAAATTTTTTCCATCGAAAAAAATCCAAACGCTTCACTCTCATCGACCTTTTTCCCCCTCTCAGGGTCCAACGGACCCTCCACACAGCCATCAACGTAACCACGTCACCCGCCGACGACAGTGCTGCCCCCCGAGGCTCAAACGACTCCCAAAACAAACTCGTCGAATTATTACTAAAAATAATCTTCAATTTTTCGTATTATTATTATTATTATTATTATTCGCTTATGATAAAAAATAAAATAAAAAGTGTTGAAACATGTGAAATTGTTTTGTTGAATCGTTGATTCGATGATCGTAAACTCATCTTCTGTATCCGGAATTTTGTTGTCCGCTTGTTGCGGAATTTCCGCCGCTGGTGGCGCCACCGGCGGCTGCGGCGGCAGCCGCCGCGGCGTTAGCGGCGGCCGAGGCGGCGCCGGCCGCGCCGGCGTGGCTCAGAAACGCCAAATGTCCCTTCGGACATTTGTTGGCGTAATGGCCCTTCGTTCCGCATTTGTAACAAGTCACTTCTTCCAAAGGTTTCTGAGGGCCTCGCGGTTGTTGATTACCGTGCATGTTGTTGTGATGATAGTGCGAATTGTGGGAGCCACCGCCTTCCTGTTCCTGTCGCACCTGCGCCTCGCGCAATTCCGACGGCATTTTGTTGCAATAAATGGCTTTGTGACCGCTCTCGCCGCAAAAGTGACAGGTTATCATTACTTTTTTGCCCTCCTTAGGTTGCATGTCCTGTACCGCGGGCAATTCGAATCTGGGACTGGAGAGGGGGGAAAAAAAGATGAGTCAAGTGGCGCCTATATACTGTGAGAGTCAAAGCAAGCCTGAGATATACCATCTGCTGATTGAGGTACGTGGTACTTTGATGTGGCAACGTCGCGTGTTACGATGTCGATCAGAGAGAGAGAGAGAGAGGGAGAGAGAAGATGGGAAACAAACGCGCAACGTTGCCATGTCTACTGGATCACGACCAACTCCTCATTAAAACTGTATTTTCCCCGATGTTCATTTGCTCATTATCATCATCACAGTCTCCCGATCTCTACCGTCAAGTGCCCAAAATGTTGTCCGAATATTCAACTTGCGGCTCAAGTGTTTTCATTAAAATCTGACGAGGACTTTTTGTGTTGTATCAAATTGACCGTGATTTTCCATAAGGCTACGTGTCAAACGTTGTGACAAATAAAAGTGTCGATATATTTTTTCACGCGCTCCGGAAACCCATGAAAATTTAACCGAACCTTTTTATTATCGATAGCTATAAGTATGCCGAGTTTTGTGGAAATCTGACGAGGAAATCTCTCATGGAGGGTTACTGACTAAAAGTCTGAATTCAGTGGAATTTCAAGGTCTAAATTCAGTGAAATTCGGTTAAATTCGAAGGTTTAAAATTTCGTGGAGTGCCTCATATATTTTTCTCCCCCTTATCTTTCGTTGCTTGAGTCAGTACCCTCCATAAAAGAGTTCCTCGTCAGATTTTCACAAAACTTGGCATACTTATAGGTATCGATAAGAAAAAGGTTCGGTTAAATTTTTATGGCTTTCCGGAGCGCGAGAAAAAATATATCGACACTTTTATTTGTCACACGTTTGACACGTAGCCTTATGGAAAATCACGGTCAATTTGATACAATACAAAAAGTCCTCGTCAGATTTTAATGAAAACACTTGAGCCGCAAGTTGAATATTCGGACAACATTTTGGGCACTCGAAGGTAGAGATCAGGAGACTGTGATGATAATAATGAGCAAATGAACATCGGGGAAAATACAGTTTATATGAGGAGTTGGTCGTGATCCAGTAGACATGGCAACGTTGCGCGTTTGTTTCCCATCTTCTCTCTCTCTCTCTCTCTCGCTCTCTCTGATCGACATCATAACACGCGACGTTGCCACATCAAAGTACTACGTGCCTCAATCAGTCGATGGTATATCTCAGGCTTGCTTTGACTCTTACATTATCTAGCATACTAACCTTAAGAAAAAAATATTTACCGAAAAAATCGATTTCTTTTTCGTAAAAACAAAAAAGATAATGAAAAAAAAAACGGTCGACATTGACGTTTTATACTCACTGCATGAATTTGCATTCGGATCCTTCGGGACAGAATCCGGCGAGATAGGCCATGCACAGTACTCTTCTGACGTGACGATGCCTGCACAACGGTCCGTGCCTGCAAAAACCTCTGTCGTACCACGGACAATCTCTGACTTTGGTTTCGGGATCGATGTGCAAAAATGGACACTCCTTGTTGTGACAAGCGTCTGAAAATTTGTTCGAAACATTGAAAAAATCATTTGATCGGGCTCCTCGTTCGAATTATTAAAAAAAAAAAAACCCAGAAAAACCGACTCCGCCAAAATTTTGGAAACCGACTCGAATCGAATCGTCGACGACTCGACTTGGACTTACTGAATCTCGAATAGAAATAACACTCCGGCATCTTTGTCATGTCGTATTCGTGAAGAAATTCGCACTGATCGCCCTTTTTGCAGAGTCCACGCAACCAATGTTTGCAAACGATCGTTCTGTCTCCTCTGACGTGTCTGAAAGGACACGACGATCCTTTCGCGCAAGTTCCTCGGGGATAAAATTGACAAACAGCCGCGATGGATTCTACGAGAGAACAAAAAAATTATCGCACAAACATAAATTTTGCATCTCATTTATTTATAACGAAAAAAAAAAAAAAATAAATTAATTAATAAAAAAACAAAAAAAAAACAACAACAAAATAAATAAAAACAGAAAAAAAAAACAACAACAAAGAAAATTAAATAACTAGAAAGAAAAAAAAAAAAAATTCCCAAATATTTCATAACCTAAAAATAACCTAAAAAAAATTTGGTAAAATTTGTAAATTTTTACGAAAATTTATGTTTTTTTTTTTTTTTTGTATTTTTTTTTACTTACTGTCCATGCCGGTAAATGGCAAAGGTAATGCACCATACTGTTCGTCCAATGCCACTTCAATGTCAAAACGCATGTGATCGACGTTCGCCACTATGCATTCCATTTTCTTTCAAAATTTGAGAAAAAAAAAAAAAAGAAAACCTAACCAAAAAAAAAAAATATTTATTTGGAATTAAAAACTGTGAAAAAATTAATATTGTATCGTGACGGTGTGAACTTTGTGTATAATTGTGTGTATATGTGTATATATATGTATATATACACGCGAAATTGCATCCACGAATTTTTTTTTGTTGTTTTCGACTCTGTTTATACCGCTCTGGGGGCGCTTTGAACGGTTTTCGCGAGTTTTGGCCATCGAACATGAAGTTTAGATCCCAGGGAGAATAGAGGAAGGGAGATCGAACTCCACCAGTTCGGGTGGGACCGCACATGGCTGCTACGGTGGCGCTGCGGTCGAGCTGGGTCCGACCAATGAGTCACTCGCATCGACCCGGCTAGTTCGAATCACCCGCGAGCATCTCTACGGTACGTGAAAATAATCCCCCTAACGATTCGCAATAGTCGTTTATCCGTGATTCGTGAATAATTATGAGGTCCAAAAATGCCAAAACCTTGTTCTGTAGTATCAAAATCACTTTGAAACGTGTTTTTTTTCAGTTAGAAAATATTAAATATTAAACCTCTAATAATTTGAAAAAAAAAAAAATGCAATTAATACACATGTACCTCGTTTACTCAGACTTTCACAGTACTCTTTATTCTGTCCATATATATCAAGAAAGAACTTTTTTTTTTAATTCTCTTGTCACACATTTTAATTACAATTTTATATTGCTTTAATTTTATTCACAAATTACGGCTTCGACCAATTTGCGTATAAAATGATAGCGCGTCACACACAAAGGGATCGTTTGCTCTAAACGTATGCGGAGATGAGTTGGGAGATGTCCGATGGAGGCCTTCTCGGTGGTTACGATGGAAGACCGTGCGAACCTGGTGGCGAAATTCGAAACTCCGAGATGCCCGTGGGTGCTGATGCTTCTCGAACAAAGCAATATCTTGGACGCTTTTTGTATTGCGCTCGCGCGCACACACAGTCAGCGTGGATAATTCAACCGGCAAATTACCGACGGAGTCGATCGATATTTGTTATAGCTCGCGCGCACGTAGATGGTTGTGGTATCTATATGTCGATGTAGGGCACCTCGAAAACTTCGCTTCCCCTCAATCCGGCAACACCGCACTCCGAATCCCGGCGATAGAAGTCCCCAAAATATTAACACGGCACTGACCAAAATCACCCTCGCATATCTCCGTTAAAATCTCCGGTGATCATCGTTTTGGTCAACCAAATCTTGCCAGTGTCATCTCCACATCGACAGTTCAACCGGTAAATTCTTTCACGAACACAAATTTTAACCATCATCCCCCCATAATCGATATCCCCATTCATTAACCCCCAAAAAAAAACTTCTCATAGCTCGACTTGTGACGTCATCATAACCTCACTTTTCCATTCTCATTTTCATCCACAATTTTTCGATGGTGCAATCACAACGAAAAACAATCGTAACTCAGCACGTTAGAAGAACGCATAACCTCAAAAAAAAAAGACATGCAAAATAATACGTCACAATCAACAATTTGTTTGAAAAATAATGAAAATTCATCGTTGACACGTATCTTCATTGTTATTGGGTCAGGATAATCGAACAATGGAGGAATACGCGAGAGAACCTTGCCCCTGGCGAATAGTCGACGACTGCGGAGGCGCTTTCACAATGGGTGCCATAGGCGGCGCAGTGTTTCAGAGCATAAAAGGTTTTCGAAACGCGCCCAGCGGCCTGAACAAGCGTTTCACAGGCAGTCTGATGGCCATAAAACAGAGATCGCCGATAATCGCCGGAAACTTTGCGGTTTGGGGCGGAATGTTTTCGACGATCGACTGTACTCTGGTTCACTTCAGACAGAAGGAAGATCCTTGGAACTCGATAATCAGCGGCGCCGCGACGGGCGGCATTCTCGCCGCCAGAAACGGTCTGCCCGCCATGGCGGGCAGCGCGATTATCGGAGGAATGCTACTGGCTCTGATCGAAGGCGTGGGAATTTTGTTCACTCGATTGTCGGCCGAACAATTCAAACCCGCCAGTATAGTTTCGGACGATCCGTCCCAACTGGGACCGCCGCCTCAGAATTATCCTTCCTAAAGTCGCTAACCTCCAAAATTGACGCGTCGCAAAAATTAGGATTGTAATTTATCGTCGGTCGGCGTGATCGGAATTTTTTCGAGTTACAATTTAAATTAAATCGATTGAAACAATGACGATTCGTGTTGATTTATGATTTTTCATCAATTTCGTTTGAATCTTTCGAATCGATATTTTTGTTGGATTCTTGTAAAAATTGAGTAACAAAAATATTCGTAATTAATCATAATGTCAACGAGAAAAAAAAATGGTTCACCGTCGTTCGCGGACGATAATTTTGCCAGCTTCACGACTGACTCACGAAAGTAGCAAATTTTTTATAATTTCTACGCGTGAAGTTTTAAATTAACATAACCCGATGTAATGATCTGTACATTGTAAATAAAGTTTATCTCAGTTCTTGATTGTCGGTTTTGTTAAACGATATATAACGGCGGGCGGATAAAAGTTTCGAATGTTCAATGGTCCGATCGCTCGAGATTACGAAAAAAAATTTATTCGAATGAAATTTTCTCGAAAATCAAAATGTTCGAATTTTTTTTCGTTAAGACGAGGAATGGGCTTTCATTCGATGAAAATGTATTTCAAATAATTTTTAAATCGAATGATAATGGATTTTCATGGATTTATTGAATATTTAAATTCATTCGAAAATAGTAATTAATGTGAATTGGTGATAATTATTACGGTGATATGAAAATATTGATTTATACATGATGATTAATCACAGTTATTCGTTTTGAAAAGTATTTGAAATACATTTTTATTGAATGGATGCCCATCCCTGGTACGGACATGATAATGTAGCGAAATTTAAAAACTCGAACGCGTTAAAGGTCCGACTGGTCGATAAATCGAATCGAAATGTCCCGCAAAATAAATGTTTCGACTCGGCCAATGTTTCGAACGGTCAATCCTTCGACGGATCAAAACGTTCGACAACGTATGTGTATATAGGTATAGTGGCGTAGCAGCTCGTTCAACCGCTTGAAGATTGCAGCTTCCGCAATCTTCACGCCACTATACCTATATATATGAGGTGTTCCACCCCATTTCGAACGGTCAAAAAGTTTTGCATTCCCGAAAAAATTGAAATTTGGTCAAATTATTCAATTAGACGAAAAAAAGTAGTGTGAATTTTTTCAGATTTTTTGGATCGCATTTATTTGAGTTTTTCAACATTTCAAAATTTTCTAAATAACGTTATATATTGAAAACATACGATTAAACAGAAAAATGTTTCAGACAAAAAAGTTGCAGTTTTCCATAAACTTTGTGAAAACATTTTTCTTGGAATTTTTCGAGTTCAAAAAATGACCATTTTCATCAAAAATATACGAAAATAATTTTTTTCGGTCGGTATGTCACCTTCGATTTATCTCAAAAAATTCCTGAAAATACTCTGAAATGTGTAAAATACACACGTATTTTTTTTGTCATGGCTCGATTAGTTGTTCCTAAGCTATGCTTTGGTTTATTAATAATATTTATTAAAGTTTTTTTAGAAAAATCCATTATTATGGAAAATCATAATCTCCCGAATTGTTTTTCTCAAATTCACAGATGAGAGAACATTTACAATGATAATATTAATGTTTTGGAGCTTATTGGATAATCGATAACGTAGATGGAACTCCATTGAACTCGTTCGAAAGCTACGCTCCATAATCACTCGTTCAAAAAATTCAATGATTAAGTGAATAATTTTCTGTCCTAACATCATATTTTTTTATTATTGTTGTGTAAATGAATCACAACGTAAGAACTGGGAAAAAGTGAAGCATAAACAGATCGTTGCGAGTTATTTATTTTTCCAGACTCGGTGAGTTACGAAGTCCGTGGCGAGCGAATATATTTTGCATTGGAGAATCCCATCCGGTCCTGGTATAATGCAAAGGTGTTTTTGGGTCTTCGGTACAGCTTTCACTCGCTTAAATCTCGATTCCATCTACGTTATCGATTATCTATGCTCCAATAAGCTCCAAAACATTAATATCATCATTGTAAATGTTCTTTCATCTGTAAATTTGAGAAAAACAATTCGGGAGATTATGATTTTCCATAATAATGGATTTTTCTAAAAAAACTTTAATAAATATTATTAATAAACCAAAGCATAGCTTAGGAACAACTAATCGAGCCATGACAAAAAAAATACGTGTGTATTTTACACATTTCAGAGTATTTTCAGGAATTTTTTGAGATAAATCGAAGGTGACATATCGACCGAAAAAAATTATTTTCGTATATTTTTGATGAAAATGGTCATTTTTTGAACTCGAAAAATTCCAAGAAAAATGTTTTCAGAAAGTTTATGGAAAACTGCAACTTTTTTGTCTGAAACATTTTTCTGTTTAATCGTATACTTTCAATATATAACGTTATTTAGAAAATTTTGAAATGTAGAAAAACTCAAAAAAATGTGATCCAAAAAATCTGAAAAAATTCACACTACTTTTTTTCGTCTAATTGAATAATTTGACCAAATTTCAATTTTTTCGGGAATGCAAAACTTTTTGACCGTTCGAAATGGGGTGGAACACCTCATATATATATACGTTGTCGAACTTTTGGTCCGTCGAAACATTGAATCGTCGAAACATTGGCCGAGTCGAATCCGTGGACCCGTCGGAAAAATCGCGCTTTCGATAAATTGCATTTCGAATTTGTTTTTTTTTTTTTTTCGAAACTACGACCGTTCGAAACTTTGCCCGTTCGGGATTAATGGATTTTCGAAACCGTGCAAGATCGAAACATTGAAAATTCGAATTTGAAAAAATTTCGAACTTTCGAGCCTTCGAAACATTGAAAAAATTCGTTCCTAATTTGTCCCGAAAAGAAGTGATTTTATTCTCTTACCCGGGTGGAGTAAGAAAACCACTTTGAACTTTTTTTTCAAATAGACTTGGTCAATAATAAGTGAGAGTCCACATCGAAATTTTCTCGATAAATTTTGTAGCCGAAGGTTTATACTTTCGGAAAATAATTCATGTTTGAGAATATTTTGATAAATGCAGGTTTCACAGTGTGAAAAGTGAAAGAATGTCGATTTAACCCCATCTTACTACTATTTTTTTTTTTTTCACAACTGTGCGTTTATGAACCAAATAAATAACACGAAGAAACACATCGAACGTGGTTTCAGAAGTGTATCGAATGAAAGGTCCACTGCCTTATTCTTGTCGCTTGATTATTCCAGCAAATAGTGACGAGAAAAATTTTTCTTTGACCCCAACTCGCTGACAATGAGTCAACGAATGATAGAAGATTTTTCAAAATTCGTCCTCATCATCCTCTTCCTCGATCTCCTCCTCTATGACGCTTCTCAAATTAACAGGAACGGAAAGATCCAACCGTTCGTTGGTTCGCTCCGCAGGTGGCTCCATCGTGGACGTTTTTGTTACTCGATGCGCGGAGCAACGTTGAGATTCAGCTGTTTGCAGTTGCATGTGTTTAACCTGCAAATACGTCGATATAGACATTGGACATTATAGTTTCCCGTGCCATAGAAATGATTTTCTACCTGAAGACGATTGATTTGATGGTCGGTTTCTTCGATCATCTTCCGCAGAATCGATTCTTCTCTATCGAGCTTTTTTCTACGGGCTTCCAGATCCGCCAGATCGTCCATCGGAGCCAATCAGAGCTGCCGGATTTCCAGCAATTTGCAAGTTTTGTCTGGTTTTGTCCAGTTTCGTCCTGCAGGATCTTCGATTTACAGTGCTGCCAGATTGTGGGGAAGCGAAGATTTTCAGACGCCCCCACCACACGGTTTTCGTCGAATGGCGCGTGAGGAGAGGCAATACGCGCACGCGCGTGCAATAGTCTCACAGCCAATGGCGTGTCGATCTGTCATGCTCCGCCTCTTTCGACGTACGCGGCGCGTAATTTGAATTGCGTTTATAGCTCAGGAGACCCGTCGATTCGATTTTACGAGGAAAAATTCTACAGTCATCGCTATTACTAACTTCAGCCAGTGGAAAAAAGAATTCCACAAACTATTTTAAAAAATTGAGTTATTTTATTGAAATATATTCACCGAGTGCCGAAATTTTTCATAATTTTATGACGTTTTTCTCGTTGATTGACTTTTTTTTTTTTTTTTTTTCAATTTTTCCATTGAATGGCTGTATCTTTGGCAGGATTCGGCGTATTTTCACTTGTAAAAAACGAAAATGTGCGTCTTTTCATAGCCTTCCGGAAACAAAATTTATTTCGATTTTATTGAGCATGTTGAACGTCCGTTTCAGGGCTAAATATGCGAAAATATTTTTTTTCTCAAAAAATGCACTCGCTATTTTAGTTTTCAAAATTTCCCCCAAATTCTGAATACGAAAAAAGAATTTTTTGGTATTTTTTATATTGTTGGATCGGTAATCTGTAATACGGAATTTTACCGATTTTTATTAATAACTATTTTCCAGTTTGAAGTTTTTTTTTCTTTTCATGCGTTCTAGACGCCTTACGCGATTCAACGCGCATTGATTATCATTAATTTCCCTTGCAATGAGGCTTCTGGACTCGCGTAGAGCAATTGGAGCACATGAAAAAAAAAACATCAAACTGAAAAAAGCTATTACTAAAATCGGTAAAATTACGTATTACCGATTACCGATCCCACAATATAAAAAATACCCAAAAATCCCCTCTCGCATATCATCGAGCTTAGTTAGACGTTCTTAATAATGATCTTAAATGGACCCCTTCGTACCGTACATTTTTTGCTTGGAACATTTTGTTGTGACGTCGATAATTAAAGAGCTATTGGAGGTGGCACGAGTCCCAGTGCCTCACCCTGTATATTGTCAGGCGATCCCCGCGACATCTAGCAGACACGTTTGGTACTACGTAGCCAAACGAGCGCTCGTTGAGCACGGGGGCTCTCCGAATCCCGACGATCCGGGTACCAAAATATTAACGCGCCACTGGCAATGTCTCTACTCATTTCTGTATCAAGTATGCGCATAATCAGCGGTTTTATGGCGAATACCAAGTCGCGAAGTGGGATATCGATCGTTATACCCTCTCAAAGCTCGACAACTCGAAGTTGATCTATCGTCGAATCGATCTGCGATCCACGGTTTTTCGCAGAACCACGCAGCTCGATCGACAGACAGACACTCGGCGCAAAAGCTTCGAACGACATCGAAACGAATTATTTCGCCCGATCAAACTTGTTCCGGACCGTAAGACGACTGTTGCAGTATAACTATGGGCGATTCGTCAAACAATATTGGCGGAGTAATCAACTTTGGAGCTGGCCCCGCCAAACTCCCTAAAGAGGTACCGATCACGATTTATACCACATTTTGCCGATCGATAGATCTTTTTTTTTTTTTTGCTCTTAAAAAAATTCAGAAAAACGATTATTCAGCATCACGATTAATGAGCTTATCACTATAAAATAGTAAATTGATTCTCGAATGAGCTTTATTTGTCCAGTTACCATGAATTACTGTTTAATCGATCTGTCGGCTCGGTCGATAAAAAAGAGTTTTCAATTTTTTTTGTTTTTTTTTTTTCATCGATAAAGATTGATGCATGGACGTTGAAACGAGCTTAAAGGGGGAGGTAAGGTTAATCCGGTGAAAAAGAAACATGTTTTCAAGATTTTTTTCTGGCGATAGAAATGTGGTAAATTTATTCAATCAAATTTTTATGCAATGATACAACATTTGAAGAATATTTTACGAAATTTTCATTCCAAAATATTGAAAATTAAGCGGGTGGCAGTGAATCTTCGGAGGCGCTTCGAAAAAAAGTTGCTTTGCGGTGTTCATCGTAACTCGCAAAAGAATCATTCGAAACAAAAAAATCAAAATGCATTCGTTAAAGGAGATGTTTCACGAGGTAATCACGAGGGGGATTTTTTTTTCTTGATTTTTGATTTTTTCGTAGCACTTGGAATAAAAAAAAACGATTCTCGCTATAAAAATCTGCTAATTTCTTGCTGTAAAATTAATAATTATTTTTAAAAAAAGCTCCCGACAATACCCGGTGAATTATGTGAAAAAGTAGTGTGCAAAATTTCAAAACGATTGGTCGCAGTAGATTTTGCGTTATCGTGGAAACGGACTTAAAAAATGTCAAGTTTCGGGATAACGCTTTGAAGTTTTCTCACTCAGATACTCATAACGTCGTCAATTTTGCTCCAATAGACTTGAAATTTCGACACAATATTCTTGAGATATTATGCATTCAGTGGGAAAAAAATGAAAAAAAAAATCTTAATAGCTTACCCCGCCCTTAAGTGAGTAGTCCACTCCTCTAAGGGTTCCTTATGGAAAATATATTTTCCTTTGACTGAATAAAAATAATAGTTGTCGACAAATCATTTCCCATTCATTCTATCCTTCTCGCAATTTTATTAATGGGGGATGGTACGATATCCGTGGCGCTATCGTCTAAAGAACTTTTTCCTACAGTGAAAAAAAAATAAAAATAAAATAAAATTAAAAAAATTGAATTAAAAAAAAAACATAATAAATAATTAATAATTTTTAATCATCAATTTTTGTTGCCCTCACGAAGAGAAATGTTCGCAGAATATTAATGAAACAGAACATTTCGAGAAAAAGACGAATTTAGCGTTACTCGAAGTACATGACGAGAAGGTTCTTCGGGTTCTTTGGGTCCTCAGGGATCTTCGGGTTGTTTCATAGACCCCAAAGGATCACTACTAAGGATGACAGTAGCACAGGTTCCTTAGGAACGAGCCAAGCAAGGCAAAAAAAAAAGAACCACTATAGAATCGAATGCATTGGACAGTGGCGCCATTAGTATCATAGTCACCCTGCTCAACCAATGCTAGCATCGCGAATCGCGAATTTTACGAATGGTCAAAATGAAAAAAAAACCAAAAAATTCGATAACTCGGAACCTAAGCGACATATCAAAAAGTCTTATTCTTGTTTTTCGTCTTATTTCGCGGTGTTCTTTAAAAAAAAAGCGTGCATCGAATCTCGGGGCTACGGATATCGTACTCTTGCCGTACTCGATTGATCGACATTGTGATTATTTGACCCCATGTTAATCTCGTTGAAACGAGCCCGACAACAAAATGCCCCCAGCCAAGATACATTCAAGCTGCAACACCATTCGTGCTATTATCACATTGAACTGATAACGCGGATCGTACGACGATAACGGATTGGCTCGATGTTAACGGGTTATGTATATATTTTTTTCCGCGTGACACGGCCTTACACAATCCGCGAACCATTAGGTCTAAACAGCAAGAGTTGGAACGGTGGGTGCTGAACGATATAGGAAAAATTCATGTGGAGCAGCCGAGTGCTCCGGTAGTGCTACGTGATGCCGCGTGGCGGCGCTCTCAAGCGGCCAGTGTTACGAGTAGTACCCTCCATAAGAGAGTTCCTCGTCAGATCTTCATGAAACTTGGCATACTTATAGGTATTGATAAGAAAAAGGTTCAGTTAAATTTTCATGGCTTTCCGGAGCGCGAGAAAAAATATATCGACACTTTTATTTGTCACACGTTTAACACGGAGCCTTATGGAGAATCACGCTCAATTTGATGCAATACAAAAAGTCCTCGTCAGATTTTGATGAAAACGCTTGAGCTGCAAGTTGAATATTCGGAGAACATTTTAGGCACTTGACAGTAGAGATCAGGAGACTGTGATGATAATAATGAGCAAATAAACATCGGGGAAATACAGTTTATATGAGGAGTTGGTCGTGATCCAGTAGACATGGCAACGTTGCGCGTTTGTTTCCCATCTTCCCTCTCTCTCTCTCTCTCCCTCTGATCGACATCATAACACGCGACGTTGCCACATCAAAGTAATACGTACCTCAATCAGGAAATAGTATATCTTAGGCTTGTGTTTGACTCTTACAGTTTGTGGGATACTATCTTAAAGTTTAAAAAGTGGGGAGATGGAAATCCTGGCAAAAAAAATATGCAGAGTACTGTTCGAAGTTAAGGGTGGTAGCGGGGCCTTACTTAGGTGGTCGGGGTCGTAAAAGCGCTCGGTGGCGCGCGTCTGGCCGGAATTTCGATCCAGAGATTCGATGTGGGTAGTCGCTAGAAAGTAGTGGCGAAGTGCGAAACTAAACTTAGGATGCGAAAAGCCTCTGTCATAGTGTGCCGAAATTCTGAACTAAAATTTGGATGTGGCGGCCGATGTGCAGATTCCACATGTACCGGCGAATTATAGAAACATAGTCGATCGATACTGGATTGTAGCTAGCGCGCAGGTAAATGCTCGTGAATAAACTACTCGGTTGGGAGAATAATTTCCTTCGTTGCCGACAGATGCACAGTAGCGGTGATTACCTTTTTTCGCTCGCATTATTTTTACTTACCCGATTTTTTCGATGAGTGATATTATCCTGGAGACCCAATGATTTTTTCTCCACCGCTTTCCAACAGCATATGATAGCCAGTTATCGCAGAGAACGATGCTGATAATGCCTATATAGGCATAATGATGAAAGTGCACTAAAAAAAGAAAACATACATACAGTCGCTCCCAGCTTACCCTTTAAGGGGGGAGTGAGATTTATTCGGTGAAAAAGAAGGATATTTTTAAGATTTTTTTTTATGGCGATACAAATAGTGTGAATTTATTCAATCAATTTCCATATAATAATACAACATTTGAACAATATTTTACGAAATTCTCATACCAGAATATTGAAAATTAAGCGAGTGACTGTGAATCTACGGAGGCGACACTCAAATACTCATAATGTCGTAAACTTTACCCTTTGAAATTTTGACACAATATTCTTGAGATATTATGCATTCAGTTGAAAAAATAAAAAAATGTGAAAAAAAAACAATTTCAATACCCCGTCCTTAATTTCTCAATGTATTTCGATTAAAAAAAAATTAGTCTTGACAAAGTTTTCGATGCAAAAACGGCTCAGCCTTCAGAAAAGAAATACAAAACCTTTTCTGGGCCTTAAAAAATTATTTAAAATTGCATTGGAAATATTAAAGTCAATTTTTTGGCCAATGTACAGTTTTTGAAAAAATTGAAAATCATTTTTTTCGGAAAGCTGATGGAATTTTACAAGTTCTATGTATTTTACGAGTTTAGTTGTCTGTAAGTTTTCTTCGAATTAATTAATCAACGAAGATAAATTCAATGTAAAAATTAAATTTTTTAATTTTGTTTTTTTTTTCGAGGCGCCTTCGGAGATTCACTCGGTCACCCGGTCAATTTTCCAATATTTTCCAATGAAACTTTAGAAAAATATCGTTTGAATGTTGTATCATCATTATGTAAAAATTGATTGAATAAATTTACGATATTTGTGTCGCCAGAAACAAAATCTTAAAAACATGCTTTCTTTTTCACCGAATTAACTTTACTCCCCCCCCCCTTAAAACAAGTTTATCGTTTTGCAAATCGAGCGGATTCGTTAATCCCATATTTGACGAATCAATTAATCGTCAGGATTACGATTATTATTTCTAGGTTCTGACAGACGTTCAGAAAGAATTTCTGAGTTACGGAAACACGCAGATCAGCGTCGTAGAGCTCAGCCATCGGTCCAACGAGTTTGCGAAAATCAATGACGATGCACAGGAAACGGTGCGAAAGCTGCTGTGAGTCGGTGCAATAGTTGGCGCACATTGCTTGGCAGCTGCATCATAATTTACAAAACCTGTTGGAGATTTTCTTTTTTACTTTCTTTGGTTCATTTTTTCAGTAACATTCCAAACAATTACAAGGTTTTGTTCATGCATGGCGGCGGAACTGGTATGTTCGCCGCAATACCGCTCAATCTTATGAGCAAGACTGGCACTGCGGATTATATCGTGACTGGTACGATTATTCACACGAAAATTTAGTTATTCAAGAATTTTAAACATAGATGAATTTTTATACAAAACCTTTTTCACCCTCCGGGCCCGGTACTCACACTTTTAAATCTGTTGCTTCCAAGCTGAAACTTGTCACATGTGTAAAGGGTTCACGGCGCAAAGCATGATTAAATTTTTAGAATAATCCATGCAGATCTTTCGTTTTTACGCGATTTTTAGAAAATTCTAAAATTTATTTTCGGTCTCCAGCTCCCACGATTTTAGAGATATCGAGCTCAAATTCGATATAATGTTGAACGACTACAGGGAGATGCTTGTTACTGAATTTGAAAAAAATCCATGGAGTGCTTTTGTTTTAAGAAATTTTAAAAGGTGTAAAAAAAAGGTGTGCGCACTCTAGCTGGCGCAATTTTCTAGATATCGGATTAAAACTTGGCACGAAGTTGCACTATTATCAAAAGATGTTTCCGATTGAATTTGGGCAAAATCCATCGAGCCATTCGTATTTTATGTCGTTTTGAAATTTTTCGAAAAATCAACGTAAGTGCTTCTAGCTTCCACAATTTTCGAGATTCCGGGCTGAAATTTGGTACAAAGTTGCACTACCATCGAAAGATGTTTGGTATCGAATTTGAGCGAAAATCCATCGGGACGTTCAGATTTTATGGGAATTATAATTTTTCAAATTTGACACGAATTGCCCCATATATATATGTACATTGATTTCGACTCACATTACACTCACACGGTGCTCTCAACGTCACAAAAGTAAAAAAAAAAGGTGCAAAGTCGATCCTTGCACATGGCTTCCTCATTTTACACATTTGCCTGAGCTTCCTCTTTGAGGAAGCCAAAACTCATCGTACCATAGTTTCTCATAGAGGAAGCTTTGACAAATTTGTAAAATGAGGAAGCCACGTGCAAGGTTTTACTTTGCACCTTTTTTTTTAAATTGTCAATCAAGAATCCTCGCTCAATTTCGAATTCGTATCACAGGTTCGTGGTCTGCCAAGGCTGCGAAAGAGGCTGAAAAATATGGAAAAGTGAATCTCGTAGTACCGAAAACAAGCAAGTACACCGATATCCCGGACAGTTCGACTTGGAAACTCGATCCCAACGCGTCTTACGTATATTATTGCGCCAACGAGACGGTTCATGGTAAGTTTCATTCACGCTGTGTTCACGTTCACATTGTGAGGATTTCAGCGTAAAAAAATCACTTTTTTGCGATTTCTTTTCTAAAATATGGATTGAGCAATTTCATTCGAACCTTTTGTACATTATTGAGCGTACTTTTGACAATGTTGTGTAATTTTATCATGCAGAAATATTGAAGCATAAACCGGTAACAGAGCTTTCCCCCAGAACGTCTTGGGAAAAAAAAAACAATTTGCGGTGTTCACTATAACTCGGCCGGAAATTATCTGAAAATGAAAAACCATGAAAATTTAGTTGAATCATGATCAAATCTTTCCCCTAACGTTCTCTGATAATTTTTTTTTTCATTTAAAAATTTTTGGCGGCCATCTAAAGTGTGAACTGTTATTTTCCACGAAAAATTTCGCCATTTTGTGGGTGGGAAACACCCTTAATGTACAAAAAAAAATGTTAACTAAACGTTGGGGGGAGGTATTTTGTATGTAGAAAATGTGTACGAAGTTTGAAATGAATCGGTCGAGTAGTTTTTAAATGGCAGTGAACACGGACTTTGAAAAAGTCGAGTTTCAGGAAAACGCTTTGAAGTTTTGCGCACTCGTCGCACTTGGCCCGGCGAGCAACGGACACTCTGATACTCATAACGCCGTCAATTTTGCTCCAAAAAATTCGTGAGGCGTCCCGACTGATCCATAAAATTTATGGGAATTTATTTCAGGAATCGAATTCAACTTCGTGCCGGAGACGAATGGAGTTCCTTTGGTCGCGGATATGTCTTCGAACATTCTTAGCCGACCTATAGACATCTCGAAGGTGAATGAGCTAATCTTATGAGAAAAAACAAATGTCCTAAATTTTCTCAAAACTATAAAAAAAACAATTTGGCGAAAAAAATAACAATAATAAAATAACATAAATTTACGCAGTTCGCAGTTATATACGCGGGAGTTCAGAAAAATATCGGCCCGGCTGGTGTTACTCTGGTGATCGTCCGCGATGACATTCTTGGCAATGCCATGAAGGTCTGTCCGACCATTCTCGATTTCTCAGTGATGGTCAAAGACAATTCTCTTCATAATACACCTCCGACGTTCCAGTGAGTATCATGATTTTAGAGGGGATTTCCCTTTTTCGTCCGCTTAATTTCTTTTAGGATTAAGGGGACTGAGTCACCTAAAAAATTCGAAAAAAAAATTTTTTTTTCCGTTACACGGCCGATCCAAATTGAAAATCGATTTTACCCTTACGAAGTACGTATACTTAGCTATCATTTCAAATTTTTCCATAGCCGTATGAGTTATCTAAATGCTGTGAGATTTTTCACAAAATTTTTCACTTGTCGCAGCTTTCGGACCCTGCGACTCAATGGATTTTCAATTCTGACACGTCTCATTTTCTTCGTAACAGACCTCATTCTCGGATGAGTGTGGGATTTTTTTTTTATCTGCTTTCTGGAAATTATGGCGACCTATAATGTGAAAAAAAAAAAAAAAAAACAATTTTTTTGTAACTTTTTGAAAAACCGGTTGAATAATAGGTTACCATAAATTCGTTTTACCTCGCATCCAAAATTCCTACGCTCATCCGAGAATTACTGCGATTTGGAACAAAATGAGACGTCGGAATCCAAAATCCGTTCATCGGTGCGGTCCGAAAGTTGCGAAAAGTGAAAAATTTTGTGAAAAATCTCACAGCATTTAGATAACTCATACGGCTATGGAAAAATTTGAAATGATAGCTAAGTACACGTACTTCGTAAGGGTAAAATCGATTTTCAATTTGGATCGGCCGTGTCACGGAAAAAAAAATTTAATTTTCGAATTTTTTAGGTGACTCAGTCCCCTTAAGCAATCGTCGTCACCAAATTGTTTGCTTACTTTTCAACAGAATATACGTGGTCGGGCTTGTTTTCAAATGGATCGAAGATCACGGCGGAGTCGAGGGTATGGAAAAACTCGCGATAACTAAGAGCAAAGCGATCTACGGAGTCATCGATGAATCCGATGGATTTTACACGTGTCCGGTAAATCCTCGATGTCGTAGTCGCATGAACGTGCCATTTAGAATCGGCAATAACGATGAGGAACTCGAGAAAAAGTTTCTCGCCGGTGCTACGGCTCTTGGTATGATTCAACTCAAGGGCCACAGGTAAATAATCGATCAAAGTCGCAGAACTGTGAAAAATCAATTAACATTTTCTCGTTTTGCGGTAAAAAAATTTTCATCCTATTCGTTCGATCGAATATTTATTTATTTAATTTTTTTTTTCGTTTGCAAGGTCTGTGGGAGGAATCCGAGCATCTTTGTACAACGCAGTGAGCGTACAAGAGGCCGAAGCTTTAGCCAAGTACATGAAACAATTCTACAAGGAAAATAGGCAATAAAAATTCAACGTCAAAAGCCAATTTTTGCTACGCAAAAAAAAAAAACATTTCACTTCCAGACGGTCAAACGATCGAACTGTTCGTTATTGTTACCTAATTATTGTTGAATTATGTAATAAAATACTACGAATGAAGTGTGAATTTATTCAATGGCTCATTTAATTTTATCTCTTTATTCATGAAAAATATTATCTGTTTATTTTGTCGATTTGTGAATGTCTTTTAAGATATTTTTAAATATCATTGAAACACGATGAGACAAAAAAAAAAAAAAAACAAGCTGCAAGTTGAAACTTGCAATTTGCTCCCTCTGAATTGTAGGTAGTTCACTTCGTCGACGAAGCAACGTGTGAAAAAAAAAAAATATCGAAGATACATCACAGTTAAGGATTTATTATTTTTTTTTTTTCATGTGCTTTTTACGATTCAACGAGCATTGACTATAATTAATTTCCCTTTCAAGGAGGCTTCTGAACTTTCATGTGTTCGAGTCGCGTAAAGCGACTCATTCATCTAATAACAATTCGTCTGATGACAATTTGTCCGATAGCAATTGGTTTAAAATGATAAAAAGAACAAAATGTTGTAGTAATTTATTGAAGATCATTCTTCGGGAACGTATGATAAATTTATATTTTTATTCTTCGGGGTTTCTTTGGGATTGGTACTTTCGGTTCCTTTGGTTCTTTGTGTTTTTTCTTTCTTTCTTTAGGGTTTCTTTAGGTTGGTTCTTTGGGTTTTTTGTTGGTTTTTTTTTATTCTATGGGGTTTTTTTTGGGATGTTAGACGAATTGTTAGAAGACGAACTCTTAATAGACAAATTGTTATCAGACGAATTGTCATCAAGCGAGTTGATTTTGGACAATTCTTTGGGTTGGTTCTTTGGGTTCTTTGTTGGTTTTTTTTTATTCTATGGGGGTTTTTTGGGATGTTAGACGAACTGTTAGTAGACAAATTGTTAGTAGACGAATTGTTATCAAGCGAATTGGTTTTAGACGATTCTTTGGGTTTTTTGTTGGTTTTTTTGTATTCTATGGGGTTTTTTTGGGATGTTAGACGAATTGTTAGTAAACGAACTCTTAATAGACAAATTGTTATCAGACGAATTGTCATAAAACGAATTGTTTTTAGACAATTCTTTGGGGTTTTTTTGGGTTGGTTCTTTGGGTTCTTCGTTGGTTTTTTTTTATTCTATGGGGTTTTTTTGGGATGTTAGACGAATTGTTAGTAGACGAACTGTTAATAGACAAATTGTTATTAGACGAATTGTTATCAAACAAATTCTTTTTAGACGAATTATTCTCAGACAAATTGTTCTAGACGACTTGTTCTAGACGAATTTTCCGTAAATCAGAGATTGCGCATGGGCCGTAGAGGGCACACACACACACACACACACACACATCGACGAGCAAGTGTCCAGGCCTTCCTCGAAGAGTCCAAGAGTCGTTAACAAAGTAGAGGTTTCGGATATGCAGAAAAAAATTGTGCAATTTACAGGAGCAGCAACTCTATCCGGAGGGCAGAAAGAACCTCTCACCTCAAGCAGAAGCTATATATATACGAGCTTCAGATCCGACAGCAGGTCCAGTCAAGGCCAGAGAGCACCAGAAAAGAGACGAGAAAGACGGAGCGAAAAAATAGCACGTCGTATTCACGAAATATGACGCGGAAGAGAGAGGAAGAGAGTGAGGGAGTGGGAGAGAGAGAGAGAGAGAGAGATAGACAGAGAGTGGGAGACGCCATTCCCATTGGTGGCTGCGCGCGCACCGTGACCGCGTCAGCCCCGCGCCATTTTTTTTCTACGGTTCGATGCGACGTTGGGATCTCGCGCGTGGGCGTCAGATGGCAAAGTGGTGGGGGCAAAATGCAAGAGAGAGAGAGAGAGAGAGAGGGAGAGATAATGATAGAAAGAGAACGAGGTAAAAGCGTTGCGACGTAGCGGCGCGCGCGCGCGCGCGCCGGTTTCCGCGAGTATCCCGACGCGAACCGAGGAGGACTCTCTCGGCCTCGGCTATCGTGGTTAAAGGCCGGGACGTCGCGTTGCGCCAGTCGCAACGGTTCTTCCTACACGCGACAGACTTTTGGCTATTGGTTCCGCGAGCAATAACATCCAAATTCACGGTTATATTCTTGTCAACGTAAAATTCGGTAAAGTTTCGCCAAAAAAAGGCGGAGAGGGGGGCGGGGGGGGGCAAAAAAAAACGAAATCCATCCGAAATAATGGAGTCATATGGGAAAAGAGCGGGCGGAAGGAAGAGTTATTCCGGGGAAAATGAAATCGAAAGAGTCGGAGGGGGGAGGGGGCGCTCCGCACGGCCAGAAGTCGGTATTACGGGCTCAAGGTCACTGTCGCTCGCGCGCGCGCGCACGCGCGTTGTCCGCCTTGGTATATACTTATCTCGGTTGTATGGCTCGGAATTATACACTGCCAGCGAGCTACGCGATGTACACATGCGAGAACGCCTTAGCGGGTACGGGAGCCCGGCCGCGCCGCGCATGCGCGTACGGCCGCGTGAGCGAACCAAGGGCGAGCCGCCGAACACGGGCTGTATTTTTTTTTTTGTTTTTTTTTTTGCTAATCGACAAAGCCGTATTTTTTTTGTTTTTTCACGAGGTCTCGAACAATCGTCCATTGTTGACTGTGTGTTTTATTTGCGGACGCAAAACTACGGGTTTTCGAGAGAAAACATCGCGATCGGGGTTTCGGAGAATCTTGCGGTACGAAGAACCCTCGCTGATGATGATGATGACAATAACATCCGGCCCAGAGATGTTTTGGGGATGAATTTCTAGTGAGTAACCAATGACAATGAGATACGTACAATGTAGACATTTTTGTGTATCCGAGATACAGCGGTAGCGTATTTAGACGGGTACAGTTACCTAACTTACCGATCTTATCTCGAAACGCGACCGCAGTCTTGATTGCTTGCAGGAAATCACGAATCG
The DNA here is from genome assembly GCA_963662125.1 of Diplazon laetatorius. Lineage (NCBI taxonomy): Eukaryota > Metazoa > Arthropoda > Insecta > Hymenoptera > Ichneumonidae > Diplazon > Diplazon laetatorius. Next base: position 20,838,230 of record OY759153.1, on the reverse strand, counting down.
CTTTGTTTCAACTGCAGACGGGGTTTTTTTTTGGAGATTCTGAGCGTCATTCGTAAATGTTTAATTTTACTTGAAAGCGTTTTTTTTTTTTTTAATATCGCGATTTTGAGACCAAATAAAATGCTGTAGGTGTTGTTTTACGTAAGATATCGAATTGTTTGTAGGATTGAATATGATTGAAATCGTGTGGCTGCTTTTTTTATTGAATTTTGACGCGATTGAATTGAATTTGATATTTTGCGTGGCTGTTTGAAGAATTAACCAAAAAACACGTACATATGTGATAAAATTGATGAGGAATCATTCGAAACGTATCGTTTGTGTGGTAAAGCGAGATGAAAAGGTTTCAACGTTTTTTTTTTTACGATTTTTTAGGTGTAAAAATCTTGGGGCTCGGTTGGAGAAAAGTTCTAGATGGGAAAGTAAAGCTGAAAACTCGCGTTACGCCTGAAGCTGTCCCGTAACGCCTATAGAGAGAGAGAGAGAGAGGCAGAGAGGGAGAGAGGGAGGGAAAGAAAGAAAGAGTATAGTGACAGAACAGCAGAGATCAGCTGATCTCTTGAAGTATACGTGAACGCGCCTTCATGATTATATTTTATCATATTCAAAAGAATCGTTACCGTTGTTTCGTACATACATATATATATATATATATAAATATATATATATATTAGGGTGTTTCAAATGAAAAAAAATTTTGATTTTCCGGGGGGTCCAAGCTGAAATAGTAAACTTGGATAAAAAAAAAAATTTTGGCAAAAGATGAGAATTTTAGGTTTAGTTTTAGATGCCCCTCAATCAATTTTTGTGTTTTTTTTTGTTTCCTTTTATTTCAAATTTAAGACAGATTATTTTTAACAAAAATTTTTTTTACAGCGTTATATGGTAGAGTAGCGAATTCTGAGTAAGAAAGTATAGACCTTTATTTGACCTAAACCTAATGGCCAACGAGTAATTTCACTTTATTACTTGAATATTTATTTTTTTTCACATAATAACAAATTGGAGATTCAACCTTCACTTTGTATCAATTCAAACACTTGCATTAGTTGCGATAAGCTAATGGTCACTCACTGTCACGTAAACATCGCCGTACTGCGGAAAACTGTCATAAGGTTATTCAAGTGATAAAGTGTAATTACTCGTTAGCCATTAGGTTTAGGGCTAATAAAGGTCTATATTTTTTTACTCAGAATTCGCTACTCTACCATATAACGCTATAAAAAATGAAGCGTTTCATTAAAAAAAAACAAAGTTGACCTTCAGATCTTCGAAGCGCCTCCACCTATAAAAAAAATAAATGCACTACATAGCGTAGCCTTATAAACCATGTAACTTTTGTGTATTGCATTTTTTCGTGCAACGCATATTTCGGTCGTAAATGAGGTACACACGTTACCACCCTGTATAACTCCCCTATTAGATTCAACTGAAGAGTTAAAATTCTAAGAGAAATTTATTCAAGACATAAGTTGATTCCCTGGCAGCTGTAGGCACAAAAAAAAAATTTTGTTGAAAATAATCTGTCTTAAATTTGTAAAAAAAAGGAAAAAAAAACACAAAAATTGATTGTGGGGGATCAATATTAATCACGATCCGAACAGCGTACCGAATAAATATTTTCAACTACGATTTCATTTTATGAAAAAATACTGGAAATCATTTTTCAGAGTTTCAAGTATCCAATCGCATCATTCAAGCTAAAGGTTCATTTTGCAACGCAAATTTTGTTTTTTTTTTATCTCTGGTCTTGAAAACAGTCAAATCGTGTTGGCCCATTTTTCACGAAAATCCAATAAAATTCTATGAAAATTATGTTCCACCCACACTTTCCACCGAATTTTCCCCAAATTTTTCAATCCTCAGTCAAAAAAAAAAAAACAAAACTCGATTGCACAATTCAAGCTGATTATCCCCGTAAAATCGATTCAAATACAACCAAACGACGATCGTCAGTCGCAAAATTCAATCAAACGCGATGTGCAACCTATCTCGCTCGTTCTCTCTCGCTCCGCAGCAATCGCCCATAGCCCCATCTCCCTCGCACTCATCGCGTACATCGAACGACCAAAAAAACCCAGCACATCGCCCTAAATCTCCCTAAAACCACCTCAACATCTCCAACACTCATACACAACATACCTCTCCCTCAATTTTCGACTCACATCCATGACAAAAAACAAAAACAAAAAACAACAATGTTCCAAAAAACGTTGAGTCGACTTTCAGAGAGTGAGAGAGAGAGAGAGAGAGAGAGAGAGAGTGTCGAGTGAAATTCCGTGGAACGCTTCATATGTAGGTCCGTCCATAAAGTCGAAGCCACGGCCAACGGTGAAGGTTACGGTGACGCGTTGGCGCGGCTGATGGGCCAGGGGGAGGGGGGAGGGGAGGGGGACGCGGTGGTTCGGTGCGCGCCCGCTCGCAGATCGTGGCTGTATTGACGCGTGGCGGTTCAGGCTTGCGCGAAGTGACGCAATAGCAGCACAGCCCCCGCCCCCCCTCCTCCCGGGCGCTCTACCCAGTGCGCCTGCCCGGCCGCCTCGCTGCCGTCCCGTCCGTTGACGCCGTCCTTCACCGTTCTCGCTCGCTCCGCTGCCGGCCCGGCCGTCGTGCCCCCCACTCCCTAGCCTCCGGCTGCGCGCGGCTTCTCTCCGCACAAGCGCGCCCCCCTGCTGCTCTGCCCTCCCCCCCACTCTCTTCTCCCGCTAACCGCAAGTTCAATGCCAAGGTCAGAGCTGGCACGACTGGCTGTCGGCCGCGGGACTCGCTCCGGGTCGTCCGACAACGCGATCGAGAGAGCCCTCCCTCGTCCCGGTCGTTACCGAGATACACACACACACACGGATCGCCACCTTCCCTTCGTCATCTTTATTATAATTTTCTCTGTATTTATTTATTTATTTATTTTTATTTATTTTTTTTTTTTCGTCTTACTTCCTTCCGTTCGCAATATCGCGGCGTTCTCTTGCAGTGCCCCCTCGGGACTTTTTCGTTGACTATATTCGCGCATAATCCAAGCATCTCTCGTTTCCGCGTCACACAATAGCTTGTCCCACTCGCGCGCGTTTTTGTATTAATTGTTTTTTTGTTGTAATTATGCGTATCACGATTCGCGGGTGTTATGTCTTATCGTGTAACGATTATTTCGACGGTTTTGCCAAACAACTTTCAACATGGCGCATTTTCACAGCTTCGATTCAATTCCGAACTCTCTCTCTCTCTCTCTCTCTGTCTTTCTCTCTTGCTCACTGTTCTTTTTTGCATTTTCATTTATTTTCCCTCTTCGTTTTTTCGAAGACCCATCGGGGGGGGGGGGGGGGGGGCTGTCCCATCTGCGACTTTCCACTCGTCGCGAATCCATATCTCGCCCATGGTATTCATACATCTGCGCAGCTGACGATACATTCGAGTCCACGAACGTGAGAAAAAGAAAAAAAAGAAAGAAAGAAACAAAAACAAAACAAACATGGAGAGCCATCTCCCGGGTGATCGATTGAGCCGCGTTATGTATTATATATATATATATATATATATATATATATACATTGTTGCGACGTTGAAAACAAAAAAACTCGCGAAGTTTCATTTTCGTCGGGCCTTGAAAATCCGTTATCGCGGTACGATAATCGCGGCTACGTCGTCGCGATTCCACGACAGCTGTGCCATGAAGCTGTGAAAAAAAAAAAAAAAAGGTCCTCTGCAAATTCATCAGGACGGAGTTGAGTCGTTTTGGCGTTTTGTTACGCAATTCAACCATTTTTCGAGTAAGTATGAATTTTTCGTAGCTTCTCATCTTGGAATTTCATACCTTTTTTTTTTTAAACATTTTTTGATTATCATGGTTTTTGTTTTTGTTGTTTTTTTTTTTCGGCCCCCTCATTTGCAACGTCATTCGTAGCGGATATGTGGGTATACTGTGTCGGATCTTGGATCATCGAAGCTGTGTATATTTTTCGTGACCATCGAGATCCAGCACCCGGGTTTTTTTTTTTTTTTGGGGGGGCGACTCGAGAGCGATTTATTAACGCGCATCATGATTTTTCCCCGATGCGTCGTCGACGGATCGGCCTGATCAACGGTCGTAACATTGCTAAAAATTATCGCATTGCATTGAAATGCGATTGTATTTGCGAATTTTGAGTAATCTGATTTGTACGCTGGTGGCGCGCATGCGCGGCACGCGCGAGTTTTAGGTGCGGAAAAACTGTCCTTGATACGTCGATCTTCTTGCGTTGGTGTATATATATATATATATACATGTATATATTCATATGTATATATGTATGTATATAAAACGTTGGAATAGTTCCGTAAGTTCCGACGGAGGGCGCTAGCGTCAAGGTCGCCGCGCTCTTTAAATCGAATGGGTCAAGTGGATCGATAGCTCGATGCAGCTTCGCACCGGCGCTGCTTGCAGCTTCGACCTTAGTTCAATAATTACCATCCTCGTTCATTATTATTGTTATTCATTATTGTTATTCATTATTATCGGTTTAAACCAAACAATTGTTTTAGCTTTAACACTTTATTATTATATTTAACATTTTATTTTATTGTATTTTAGTTTATTTTATTTTTTAATTTATTCATTTACTGAGCCGAATTGTTTTTGTTGTATAATAACAGTTAGTTCTTTGTTTTTATAGCATAGAGCAACGGACGTGTGTGACGCTATGAGACCAATCGGGGAATTAGTAAAGATGGGCTTCATGGAGGATATATTTTTCATACGCTTAGAGAGAGAGAGAGAGAGAGAACGCCTCGATCTCGTGCGCATTCGCGATGGAAAAACAGCGGCCATTTTGGGGTCCGAGCGTCGTGCAACTGCGTAATTCGACTCGCTCGATGCTGCCCCCCCCCCCCCCCCCTCGCTCAATTCCCTGGCGCTTCCGGGCATACCACCCCCCCCCTCCCCCGCACTGGAAGCTAAAACTCCGCAGAACCTAGTTGCTATCGATCGAGTTGCCAAATTGTCACCAGAAGGACGGGGGTGAGGGGGGGAGGGGGGAGTCTTACGCGATCGAGACTCGCGCGAGGAATCGCTTTGTAGCGGTGCCAGAACTGTGTCGGATATTTCACGGTATTACACACGGATATCCTCACGTAACATCACCCCGTCGATGACGTAGTTATGTGCGATTTTTTTTTTGAAAATTTTTGTTAATCAAACATTTTTTATTTGAACGATTTTGGAGGGGAGACGGAAGAAGTGTAATGGCGATTGCGATGATCGGCCGAGTGGATCTATTTGTCGACCAAGTCCGAAGGGCCAATTTGTGAAAAATGACATCATCGATTTCTCGCTCTCTGGTTAGAGTTTATATCAAAATACTAAATATTTGGGCATTTTTTAAATTTTTTACGAGCCTGGAATACGAAATACTTTTCCATTTTTTATTTTGTCCGGGCTGAAATACAAAATGCTTGTCCATTTTGTATGCAACTTCGTACCAAATTTAAGCTCGATATCTAAAAAATTGCACCAGCTAGAGAGCGCACGACCCGTTTTTAATCAATTTCAAAATTCTCTAAAAACAAAAGCATCGCATGAATTTCGCTTAAATTCAGTACCAAGCGTATTCCTAAAGGAGTGCAACATTTGACTGAAATTAAGCTCGATATCTCGAAAATTGTGCGAGCTAGAGAAAAAAAAATCGATTCTCGAAAAATTTCGAAATCACGTAAAAACAAAAGAACCGCATGGATTTTTCCAAAAATTGAATCAAGCAAGGCGCCTAAATTTCTAAAGTGTTTTTTAGACGTTTAGGGACATTCTGAACACGTTTTCATGAAAATCTAAAAAAAAAAAAAAAAAAACAATTTTTCACCAAAACAAAGCTTGCTCTATGAGGAAGCAAAAATCTATATGATCTATATATGGGATTGGGTGTATACAATCTATATATATATAAAGATTATATAGAGACATAAACTATATATAGTCGATGTATGAAATATATATAGACTATATATATATATTCTGTACCAAAGTAAAAAAATATATTCAAACTAAATATAGGATTGGGCAATATGTAGTATATATATATATAGTTTAGATTAACTATATTCGCCGAATCCCATAAATGTATTCTATATATATAAATTTAGAATCCAATAAATAGTTTCTACATAACTGTTTTTACGTGGGTCGGAATAGTCTCGAGTCCTTACTTAGAGGATTGTAGAGAAAAGACGTTTTAGACCGTTGGTAGCGAGTTTTGCGTGAGTACGTGTGGGCGTGCGCACGCGTCGAAAAACGGTAATCAACGGGCAAACAAAGCGCAGCGAGGGTGCACGACGCCGAATCGACAGGGACAGACAGATGCGAACGTTATCTCGACGAGACGACGGAGACATTTGTGTCGACCAATAAATTAATCTGTCATATCGAATTCTATAAATTGGCTCATACAATGTAACATGTAACCACAATTTTTCGGTACATAATCGAACTAAAATCGAAAAGTAATAATCCAGATTTGATCTGCAAAATTATGTCCCTCCATATTTAAAAATAACGTTTTTGCACTCCGATACGATTTTTTAACTCTCGACGGGAATAAAAAATGGGAGTTATGTGTTTTCGTTGTGGCGACGTGAATTGGCGTAAACCGTTGTCACGAAATAAAGCCCAAACGGTTGATTTTCTTCCAACAAATTTTTTGCACATCGGTTACTGTGGGTCCCCACAGATGGTTTCATGGATTATAATATTCATGATCGGATGTTAATTCTTGAAGATATTGAATTTTTCATGAAACGCTACGATTTTTAAGTTTTTCATATCGCAATTAACCAGACAGGGCTCGAGCGAGCCCGCTGATTGGCTGAGCAATACTCCGCATCGTTCGTAACCTGACTTCATTTCGATAGTGGGTCGTCCGCTTGGCCGTGCCGAGCAGACGATCAGCTGGCTCGCTCGGAATCGTCGAGCCCGCTGATTGGCTGGGCCTGTACAGTCGGTTTAAAAAAACTAGGTTCAGTTCGACAGTCACGACACGTCATACGGCTCAAATATTCTCACCCGACTGTATGGAAAAGGACGGAAAACTCAACGCTTTGCTATCTCTCTCGCGCATGCGCTTTGCGAAAAAAAAAAAAATCATCAAAAAACCAACATTTTGGATATTTATCGCGCGGTATTTATTTCTCATGTTTTGTTTCCTACTGGAAATTTTTTAAATATTTTTGCTTCATGAAGAAGCAAAAATATTAGAGAAATGTTGTTGTTTTTTTTTTGTATCGAATTAACCTTGCTCCCCCCTTAAATGTCCCAATACCTTGACGTATTTGTGAAGTGAGCACAAAAAAAATCAATTGTCGAAATAAATAAATGTCAAGGTAAAGATGAGAAAAAAATTATATTTCGCTATGTGACTCGAACTCTTTCCATCATAACTTGGCAAATATTAGCAAAAAAAAAAAAAACAAAACTTTAGCTACTTACTTCGCGTTATTCTTGTCACGACACAATTTCGCTCTGAGTGGCGTGATGAACGCACAAAAATACAACTGAGAAATTTAAAAGGGTGCCATTTAAAAGGGTGCCATCTCACCCGGACTCACCCTAACGTGTTTTATTTTATCTGATTTTCGTTTTTTTTTTCATTGCAGATGATGAGTTTCGACTTGTACTCGCTATGACCTTGAGGGGAAGATATCCGGCTATCCGGACGGGGGGGGGGGTGGGTGACTGGAGTGCAATCGAGGAGGAGGGAGGCTCCAGATAGTTTCTAGTACGTGATGTCTGGAAGGTTTTACCGGATCGAAGACGATGAGGCGAGCCAACGAGCCCACAGCAGTCGACTGTAAGTTACATCGACTTTTCACGTATATTATTAACGCATCAATACATATAGATATAGATCAGGGTGGTCCTTTTGTTTGGGGTCAAACATTTTTTTGTCCCTCCCATGGGCTTAAATATCTCTAAATAAATAATTCTCAAGGTAGCCGAAGGCCCAGCCTCGTAGATCAATTCTAAGTACCGCCCCAAAGCCCTCGAATTTCGCCATTTGATTAACACAGAATTTTTCGCACCTGATAGTTTATATTTTTTTCCTTGCGCAGAATCGCACCGAAAAATCCGAAACTCCGCACATTTTTCCACTTATCGTAGTAGGTCTTCGATGCCAATTTGAAACATTTTCCAGTGATTGAATTCCGCGGTGAATCGACAAGTTGAGATGGCTTGTTTCTCAAAAGCTTCGATAAAATTCATAATAACTCGGAAACTATGTGAGTTACGACGATAATGCGAATAACCTTTTTTGTAGAAAATTGAATTCTCTACAAAAAAGATTGAATGAGATTTTTTCTTTTGTTCCACATTTTTATGTCACGAGGTGTGTAAAAACCGCATTTTACGCACAGCGTGTCGTAAAGATTTTTTCGACCCCCTCACGCTTACCATACCACTTTATTTTTTTTTCGATCAAGAGGTAACTGCTATTTTCCTCGTTTTCAATTCGATGGAAATTTTTTACCCAGATACTTCATCGAAATTGAGAAACTTTTTTCAAAAATAAAATTGAAGTGTGCATCACGATTTTTTTTGTCCAAATTTCGAAAAGATTTGAGATTATCTTTCGAAATGTCATCAAAGGATAATGATTTCCCGATCTAAACAAAAAATAAAAATAAAATAGAATATCTTGCAAAAAATGGATCTTCCGATTATGTTCTATAAAAAATCGATATTTGGATCATTTTGTATCATTATCGATTATTATTTATGAACAAAGAAAAAAAAAATTTTCCATAATCGAAAATAATCGAAATATCGATTTGTTGCAAAAGATGGATTCAATTTTTTTGTTTCCTTTGGATAGAAAAACAATTATCCTTCATTGACATTTCGGTTGAAAAAACTCGTTAATATCGACTGTCAGTAACAACTACACGTTATCGCTGAAAGCCATAATTTTTCCATCATTTTTTATTTTTTTTAATAAAATATTATTCCATAACCGATTTATCGGTTAATATAAATTATCTGCGGCTTTTTTTTTTTCAATTATTCAATTGACCAGTACGGCAGCATGTAAAAAAATGCAATTCTTCGTAATGAGTTGCGTGCATGATGAGCGAGGAATAATAAACGTTGAAAAGTTTCGGACAGGATAAATATGCAATTTTCCAAGCTTCAGCCATGCTGGAATATTTGAAAAATTCGTTCGTCAATTTTCCGACGATTACATTATGCCGAATACATTATGTTGAATTATCGTCTGATATTTTTTCCCATCATTATTATTGTTGTCGTCGTTGTTGCTGTTATTGTGATTATTATTATTATTTGTAAGTTAGTTGCTTCGGTCGTATTATTCTTATGTTTCGTTATACGATGTTTATAACGTGCTAGATGTAATTTCGTAAGATTATTTTCCTCTCTTGATTGTGAGAGCGAGAACCCTACTTTACCGATATTTTTTTTTTCTTTTTTTTTTTCAAATTAAATTAATTTCCCGGTTAATTCGTGAGAATTAACGAAGCAATATTCTTCTATCAATGATGTTCTTGATGAATGAAAATTAAATCGTGAACTCCAAAAAAAAAAAAAATTATTATTATTATTATTATTATTATTATTATTATTATTATTATTCACATTTGGGTGCGTTGTATTTACTTCCCCTATGAATGTACGACGGTGGCGACACCTCGAGAAAGATACCTCAATTTCTACCAGCAATTGAAGATTTCCAGAGATTTATTCTGGAATTTTACAAAAATGAGATAAAAAAAAAAACAAACAAAAGATGTTTTCAAAGAATGATCGAGAAGTGAACTTTGTCAACGATCTTCGATCTGCAAACTTCGTTCCAACTATACTTTCAACGTTCCGGAAACCGGAAAAAAAATGGGGGAAAAAAAATATTCGAAAGAAGAAGAAAAAAAAATAAAAAAATCCAAATTAACCGTGATCGACAAGAGTTTCTGAAAAATTGCAGGCTCTCGGTGAACAGGGAGCCACTCTGCGTTCACTCGGTAGATAATGAAGCGAGTGAACACAGCTGGTGGTATCTCAGTTTTCTGAGGGTGTTTGGCTCATCGTCTATTCGAAAAATTTTGCACCTTGCTCAACGAGACCTCGATTGTCGGTCGGCCGAGAGATGTGAGAGGCAAATGTGGAAATGACAAATTTCGAGATGGTATGGTGCATCAACGAAGCAAGAAGGGAAATTAAGAGAGAGAGAGAGAGAGAGAGAGGCATGGAAGGATTTTAAGAGAGAGCAGCGCGGTCGCGGCTGGGCGATGAATTATCGATTGTACGCGTGAGGGGACCATGGCCGACAACAGCGCGAGCCAGGGACACCGATAATCAAGTTCAACAAAGCGACTCTGCTAACAGTGCGACGACTGCCATTATGCCAACGATATCTTGAATATTTAAATTCACCCTCGAAGGATCGGGTCTCGAAGTTTCGAATTTTCAATGTTTCGAAAGCTCATAAAGTTCGACATTTTTTTTTAATTCGAATTTTAATTTATCGAAAAATCTGATATCCGGAATTTTTTTGTTATTTCGACTGGGTCGTGTAACGGAATTGTAAAAAAATTCGAACGATCGAAATGTCCGACCGATCGATATATCGAAATCCTCAACGATTCGCAAAATAAATGTTTCGACGAAGAATCCTTTATGAGGAAGCAATGTGATGCTTATGGGAGCGCTATGAGGAAGCATTTTTGTTTTGGCTTCCTCATAAAGGATTCTTCGTTCACTATCTACGATCGAAAAACTTGAATTCCTGTCAAAACCGAACCATCCAACTGATCTTCGCCAAATTTGAGATACACCACGGGCCGAATGATTTTCTATACTTTTGTGAAGTTTGAGCTTGATTGGTCAAAGTTCACAAAAGTTATAGCGACAAATTTGGATTTTTGGAAAAATTCAAAATATCATAAAATCAAAACTTATCGATGGATTTGGCCCAAATGCAATACCAACTAACCTCGGGTACGTATCTCTTTGTCAAGAACTATTTAGACGAGTATCTCAAAATTTGCGATCGCTAGAGTGATAACGCCCTTTTTTTTGGGGAATTTGAAAACGACATAAAATCTGAGTCGCAGCTTCAATCATTTCAAAAATCATAGTCAAAGAAGTGATTACGGAGCTGCACATGTCTGCAAAATTTGAGGGCTGTAGCTCAAACCGTTCTCGAGTTATGCAAGTTTGAATTTTGGGAGGCCATTACACACATACACACACATACATACATCCGGACATTTTCTCCAAATGTGTTTTCTCGACGTTTTGGAACATTCTGAACATGGTGACATGAAGATCTCGAAAAGAAAAATTTTCCCACCGTCACAAAGCTTCCTTTATGAGGAAGCAAAAATGTTGTTTTTTATTACGATTGACCGGAAATTGTGATGGCGAGGTCCTGGTTGGCCCTGAGGCCGGGAACGCGGTACAACTAGCTCCCAGGGGCTGACCCACTTTCGGTTGATCCCCTAAGCGGGGAACCTGCGTCACCCTGGCTACGAAACCCAGTGACCGAGGTGGCCGTGAGGGGCTCCCCAGCTTCACGGGGTGCTCGTGTTCTTTCTCCACCCACGGTTTCTGGCCAGGAGAGGGAACCAGGAATCAGGGAAAGGTCAGACGGGATCGAATCCGCGCGAGGCTCGATGGGCCAAAGTAGGTCATACCCGTTGGTTCACATATATATATATATATGTATTTATATATATATATATATATATACATGTCGCTGGGTGAAGTGAGCAGAGGCGATCATCCCCTCGAGTACCCCTCGACAACTACATCGACTAATATTATTTCTAGCTTCGAACATCAGAAAGATACTTAGGACTTGAAAAATCCTGAACCTATCAGCAATCCAAATGCTGATTCGGGTCACCAAAAAAAAAAAACAAAGACTGAAACAAAAACCGGTCAATTACGACAAAAGATGACTGACGGTCTACGGACTGGGGGTCAAGTCCGTAAACGTTTTTTCGGCACCTTCAATCCGTAAACCAGGGTCGTTTTCGTCCTGCCTTTTTTTTGTTTTTTAACATCAAATTTTTTCGTATCACTTGGAAGCAAAAAAAAAAAAAACGATTTTCGCTATGAGAATCAGCTAATTTCTTGCTGTAAAATTAATAATTATTGAATAAAAAAGCTCTCGACAATACCTCGTGAATTATGTGAAACAGTAGGGTGAAAAATTTCAAAACGATTGGTCCCAGTAGATCATGCGTTATCGTGAACACGGACTCAAAAAAATGTCAAGTTTCACACAATATTTTTGAGATATCATGCATTCGGTTGAAAAACAATGCAAAAAAATGTCAATACCTTACTCTCCCTCCTTAAATATATTATTCTTTCAGAAATCACTCAAAAAGAAAAATCAATTAATCGATCATTAATTTCTTCAAAATTGTATTTCAATTTTTACGTGGAACAATATTGAAGAACTTAATTTACCATTGAACAAACGATGGGGGATAATAAAAATTTTATTCCGATATCGCACGAAAAAATTTTATTCTCACCTAATAATAATTAATAATTTTTTATACAATTGTCGCCATCAATTACGCCGATTCAGCTCGACGATGCGACAACTCTCGATTATTAATCGGTGCAGTGACGGTGACGACGTGTCACATACTTTTTTTTTTTTTTCACATTAAAAATCGTGAATACGTAATATTGTGAGCTCGGTTTGTAACCGCGTTGGCTATCTCATTACTGCGACCTGTAATCCATACGATACACATTTATACGCAATTAACACGTGTTGCGGGCGACCAACCACTTCCATTGGTCGGCTCTGGTTTTTTTTTCTTCTTTTTTCACGAGCAACCAAAATTCCAAAAATTCATTTATTTGTTCAATATAATTTTTCCTAATTTCTATGATTCTTTTTTTTTTCACCAAATGTCCGTCGTGCACGATTTCGAAGCTTTCCTAATGATAGCAATTTAAATCAAACATTTTATTTTAGATCTAAATTGGCTGAAACTAAAAAGCTGAAAGAACATCGAGAAAAAGAAAAAATTTACCGCTCTTTAGTCACACTTTATTGAAATTACGGAAATTTAAATTGCTGTAAAAAAAATATGCAATCAACGAAACGATATTAAATAAATTCTCAGCATATTTCGGACTTTTTTCTACGAGTAAAAATTTTTTATAACAGCAAAAATCGTAATTTTAAATATGCGAAAAAAAGTTTGATGAAAAAAAAATTATATAACGACTTTTTTTTTCACTAAAATTGATTTAACTTTCAAAGTTTAACGTATTTAATTTTTTTTTAGCTAATATGACACATATTTTAAAACGTGACATGTATTTTTCTTTTTCATTGGTTTATCGTTTTATCACGTTTGATTAAAAATAAAATTAGAAAAAAAAAATTAAAACGACTTTTTTTCACTAAAATTGCTTTAACTTTTTAAACTCTAACATATTTAATTTTCTTTGAGTTAACCTGACATATATTTTATAAAGTGACATATATTTTTCTTTTTTTTTTATTGGTTTATCGTTTTACGTGCTGCAAAGTACTTTGATGCATTCTCGATTCTTTTCGCGATGAAACCATTTTTCGCTGCGTGTCGAAGGTCCGACAGATGGATAAAAAGAGATAGAAATAAAAAAAAAATAAAAAAAAAGAAAAAGTGTCCCGATAGTGATATTCGTAGAGTGACGAGACGATTACGACTGGGTGATGCTGCAACATGACTCAGGCACTTAATCCTCGTAATAGCAATCTACCTCTCTTACGCAATTAACCGGAATGTTTGTCGTCCGTGATCGCGGAGTCCCTCACGTACGCCTATCACAGTCCATAAACGACTACCAAAGTCCATCTATCATCTCTCCGAGTCCTTCGGGTCCTTTTTTCGAACCAACAATACGTCATTCATCATTTTTCGATCCGAGAAATCAATTTTTTATCGTTTCCGAATTTCCGTTTTCAAAACTGGATCTTGGACTGATTAGTCTTTTTTTTTACGTCATAATTCATTATCATTTATGATCATCAAAATGTAATTAAAAAACTAGATTATTAAAATGGTTACATAATTTATATTTTGTGATTACATTATTTGTCCTCATTAAATTTGTTCTGAAAAAAATCAAAAGTTATGAAAATCGAAAACTCTGAACGATAATAATGATAAAACGATTTTTCGACGACTAAAAACGTCAATAAAATCGTGTTCAACTCTGAATAGCGATTTAGAGTCGAATGTCACCTGAAAATTTGTCGAACTGTTTGAGTGAAAAGTGTTTAGCCACATACGGAAAAAAGTTTGTGACCGCACGGTAAAATTTCACCTGTTAACCTTGAATTTCGAGGTTTTTCATCAACCTCGTAAAAAAAGAAACTAAAATACGGATAGGATGACAGCATTCAACGTTTCAAGAGCGAAGAAGGTTACTTTGTGTTGGGCCACCAGGCAAAGTGGACTTTCCCGTGTTCCCCATAAATTTCCCAGATGAATACCCGGATGAATAATGCTCATGATGGATCATCAGAATGCCAGGAAGGTTATATTCACTCATGATGCTGCAGTGAACACTGGAAAGATACTTGGAACTTGAAAATCCATTCAACCACACAGTCTCTGTCAACCTAAATTTGCCGTATTTTAGTTTCCATGCCCCAATCACCTGAACCTATCAGCGATCCAAATGCTGATTCGGGTCACCAACAAAAAAAAAAGACTGAAACAAAAATCGGGTAATTACGACGAAAGATAGATAAAGCCAGATAGAATGAAGCATTCCGATAAAAGAAGGAATCATTCTAGGACCACAGTAAAAATTCTACAGCAGCAGTTTAAGGTAGTACCCTCCATAAGAGAGTTCCTCGTCAGATTTTCATGAAACTTGGCATACTTATAGGTCATGATAAGAAAAAGGTTCAGTTAAATTTTCATGGCTTTCCGGAGCGCGAGAAAAAATATATCGACACTTTTATTTTCACACGTTTAACACGGAGCCTTATGGAAAATCACGGTCAACTCGATATAATACAAAAAGTCCTCGTCAGATTTCAATGAAAACACTTGAGCCGCAAGTTGAATATTCGGACAACATTTTGGGCACTTGAAGGTGGAGATCAGGAGACTGTGATGATAATAATAAGCAAATAAACATCGTGGAAAATACAGTTTATATGAGGAGTTGGTCGTGATCCAGTAGACATGGCAACGTTGCGCGTTTGTTTCCCATCTTCTCTCTCTCTCTCTCTCTCTCTCTGATCGACATCATAACACGCGACGTTGCCACATCACAGTACTACGTACCTCAATCATCAGATGTTATATCTTAGGCTTGCTTTGACTCTTACATTATGTAGGATACTACCTTAAAATGTCGTTATCATTTTTTTCGCCGTGCCCAGGGGGGGGGGCCCTGTGAGCAGTTGCGCGGTGGTGAGTTACGCGACTATAGTCGCGGAGTCTAGGAGCTTGCGCGCGCGCGGCACAGCAGTAGCAGCAGCACAGCGACGGCCCGAAGTGCGTCACGACGTGCGAGGCGGCGCGAGGTCGGTCGCGCGCGGCGGCGGAGGAGGGGGGGGGGCGGAGGACCAATAGCGCTCGGGCAGGCGGGCAGGCGGACGAGGTAGTGGATCGCAACGCAGCAGATGCAGCACGAGCGATATCGTGCGATAATACAAGCGCGGAAGCTCGGCTGTAATCGCGTAAAACGTTACCGGGTCACAATAATCTATATCGTACGCGACACGGTATCCCAACACTTTCTTTCCTTCATCGTTATCTAATTATTATTTTACCTCTCAGACATTACCGCATCTTACATATTTCCCATCTCTTTTCATTCCAATCACTAAATTTACGACATACGACACTGCGTTCGTATTTCAAAGGTCTTATCGACTCTCCCCCCCGCCCCCCGCGCTTGGCTTCCTCGTCTCCCCGACCCCCGTTCTGTGCTGACCTTCGGTTCCCCGCTTCGTGGACAATTCCAAAGTCGCGTACGTGCAACTGAATTGTATTTTTCAGTCTAATTTGCTTGTGAGTAGTACCACACGGGTTTTACGTGAGTATTGATGTATACACACGTGTATATATATGTATATTGGACTGTGTAAAAAAATGATTTTTTTTTTTAATTTTGAATTTAAAAAAAATGTTTAATTTGAAAATTTATTTTTTTTCAATTAAAAAAAATACTTTTATTTTCGTTCTTCAGTCTTGTGGCCTTGAACGTTAGTGGTGGTTGGCCTTGAAGAAAAAAAAAATTCTCCCCAGAGCACACTCAAAAATGTTTCATTCTTTGACTAATGGCAATGGGGGCGGGGGGGGGGGGGGTCGCCTTTTCCCTTTTGATAACGAAAAACGAAAAACGAAAAAAAAAGTTTGTTTTTATTCAATTTGTGGATCGATTGATATGATTAAAAATTAAATTCAATGATTATTATTACATAGGGAAACAAATTTCCTTCGAATATTTGAGCACCTAATGAAAACATGTAATTTTGGAAGACATACGAGCATTTTGAAACGATTTTTCACCAAAGTTTTTTCGAACGAGTTTTTTTTCACGGTTTATTGTATTCTTCTTATTTTTCAATGAAAAATTTGGTGATACATTTTCTGGGGAAAAAATATATATATATATTTTTGTAAGATGAACTTTCAGGAGCTGTGAATGGTGAATTATTGGATCGAGGCTATTTCCACTGAGAACTTTTTTTGTCGTGAATTCAATTGTATTTAAAATATTTCTCTGAATTTTTCTTGTATAATGAAGAGCTCGACCGTGAAACTCGTTTTGAGTGTGCTTTTCGAGAGGAATTTTTTTAGACCAACCACTAACGGTTTTTTTTTCAACCACGAGACCGTAGAAAAAAAATTAACTAAAAATTATGTTTTTTTGACACAGAATTTGAACAATTTCGCGAAATTCGAGTACCGAGTTTGGGAATTAGTGATCATCTTGTAACTTTTAGAAATGAAATTCCTTATCGAGAAACGAACTGTCAATTTTTTCTTTTTCTGATTTTTTTTCCTTGGAAATTTTCGCTGTAATTGTATCGGTCATTCTGTGTTTTTTTAAAATTAATTTCTCAATGTGTTTTGATAAAAAAAAATTTGTATTGATCACGGTTTTCATGTAAAAAATGCTCAGCTTTTCGAAAAAAAATACAAAAATATTTTTGGACTTGAAGAAATTGCTTGAAAACGCATTTGAAATGTAAAAGTCGATTTTTCGGCCAGTGTATATTTTTTTTTCTTCAACTTTTTGAAACTATTATTTCAAAAAATATTATTTTGGCGTAAAGAACAAGCTTGTAAAAAAAAATTTGGAAGATTTTTAAAAAATTGGAGAAAAATTATGTATTGAATTTTTGTTCTTTGATTAATTCTAAGAAAACTTACGAAGATCCTAACTCACAAAAAAAAAAAAAAAATACATAGACTTTGTGAATCTTTCTCAGCTCTTCTGAAACAATATTTTGAAAATTTAGAAAAAAAAAATACACATTGGCCGAACAATCATTTTTTACATTTCAAATGCCATTTGAAGATGCATCGAACGTTACAAAAAGATCGCTAGTGGACCTCTGAAATTTGGCACTCGAATTGGCGGAAGTGCTCATACATAATATATATATATGTATCTATGTATATATGTCTATGGAGTTTATAAACATATATTTGAACTGTGTCGCAGCGTTTAAAACGAAAAAAAAAAAAAAAAAAAAAAAAAAAAAAAAAAAAATTGGGTCGGAGACTGTGTCCGATTGTGTGTTGGCCGTGGTGTGTTTCGTGATACTCGTGTAACATTACCGATAATAGCTTTACCGATGCGTTTGTGACACGATTTGTGCGCGCCTGCGGTGATCGTCATTGGCGGTATTGGCGACAGTGCGTTGGACGAGTTATCCAATCTTGCGAGCATGAAATTCAGTTCGATAAGGTTCGCTCTTAGTGTGTTCGCGTTTCGAATCATCAATGTTTCGAAGGCTCATAAGTTCGACAATTTTTCAAATTCCGAATTTTCAATGTTTCGACCTCGGCACGGTTTCGAAAGTCCATTAATCCCGAACGGGCTGAGTTTCGAAAAAAAAAAAAAAAAAACAAATTCGAAATGCAATTTATCGAAAGCGCAATTTTTCCGACGGGTCCACGGATTCGACTGGCCAATGTTTCGACGATTCAATGTTTCGACGGACCAAAAGTTCGACAACGTATATATACATATATATAAGTATAGTGGCGTGAAGATTGCGGGAGCTGCAATCTTCGAGCGGTCGAACGAGCTGCTACGTCACTATACCTATATACACATACGTTGTCGAACGTTTTGATCCGTCGAAGGATCGACCGTTCGAAACATCGGCCGAGTCGAAACATTTATTTTGCGAATCGTTGAGGATTTCGATATATCATCGACCGGTCGGACATTTCGATCGTTCGAATTTTTTTTCCAATTCCGTTACACGACCCAGTCGAAATAACAAAAAAATTCGGAGATCAGATTTTTCGATAAATTAAAATTCGAATTTAAAAAAATTCACTTTCGTCTGACAAGTCGAATGACTGTGCACACGCGTGCGCTATAATACACGCGCTCACGGCTTACTCTTTCATGTTATGCAACACTCGAATTTATTTTCGTACTGCATAACTGCGCTCGTGTCTAGTTCCCTATTGCGACATCGTTGTATGTATAGGTCTATGGGGACATGTGTGTGTGTGTGTGTGTGTGTGTGTAATGATCCAGATTGACCGTTTCACCGATGTTCTCATAGCTATATTGTCTTCCTTTGTTGGTTGTGCTTTCGAGGGCGTGTGTGAAGTTTATTTTTTTTTTCGGTCTTGTTTTTTTATCTTTTGTTTTGTCGATGCGAGTGAGAGAGACCGAAGAACTGTCCGAAATTATTATTGGGTCGGATCACGGTCGTGATACAGAGACGCGGTAGCGTCTCGAAACACGTACAGTTACCTAACTTACCGACTGTCTCTCGAGATGAGACTGCAGTATATCATTTACTTCAAACCGGTTGCATGTAAATCCAACTTCGTACTATTTTTTTTTTCGATTTAGAGCCCTATTCGTTGATTTTGCTTCCTCATAGAGAAAGCTTTGATTTGTTGGCAGTTAAAAGCGTTATTTTTTTTTTGTATTCCGATTGGGACCAGCATCATTCATGATTAAAATGGTCTTTGCGACGTTTTTTTATTTTTTGTCAAAATGGATTTAAGGTAGGTTTCAGAGGGTGGGGTTCGAAGTTCAGAATGAGCAATGTTCAGAAAGGCCAAAATTTCGAACGCCCAATGCTTCGAACGACAATGTTACGAACGGTCGCGGCGCAGAATGAAATTGTTTTTCGAAGGGTCAAAATTTCGAATCGCATTGTAGCCTTCCGAACGAGCCTACCTTTCGAGCTTACCCACGCGTAAATTATGAAAGTTAGATATATACCGTCGGGGACTTTTTTTATAGGAAATTTATTTCTCTACAACATTGTTTATGTGAACTTTTTGTCTATATAGCGTTGTTTATCCAGCGTTTGGACAGTAACAAATAAAACGATAAGAAAATCGATGCATTTTTACCTTCTCGTCAAAACGCTGGTTAAACAACGCTATATAGACCAAAAGTCGAAGGAAAATTTTGGAAAAAATTCCAGTCGATTCAACATGAGTGTCCGCAACTTTTTTCCCTCTTGACAATTTTATTTCAACCTCAGTGTTTCAGTTGCGCTGCCTTTTTTTGAAAATGATCGTTTTTAGGTAAAAAACAATCATAGCTCCCTCAAAAAAAAATCGCACAAAGTTTTACAAGGAATGAAATTGAAGCTATTGGTTACCGTTTCAAGAATATCCCAAACAACATTGACGAAAAATATATCCAGAAGTCTTGCGACCGGTTGAACACAGCCGAAAAAAAATTAAAAAAATGGTCCATTTTCAAACCGGTGTACCACGCTTAAAAAAAAATCGCAAAAAAAATTTCCAAGGAAGCAAAGTCAAGCGTGATATGTCCTTTTTGAAATGCCGCTTTGGAAATTCGTTAATCTTTATTTTTCACTGAGTTATCGAACTTTTCGTGGGGCTCGGAATTTTTCGACTGATCGAAAAGACATTTTTCGATAATTTAAAATTCGAATTTAAAAAATTCGAACTTTATGAGCTTTCGAAACATTGAAAATTCGACAATTATTGGCTGCATATCCAAGTACATGGTAAACGCGGAAATAAATTTCGAAGGTTCTGCGGTAACAGACAGAGGTCCAGCGTGCATGTGTGTCATATATACCTTGGCTGCGTTATATCGCAATAGAAACGATGAATTTCGGTTGGTCGAGTGGGGGGCGAGTTGGCGGGAGCCTCTGAGACCTCGTTCGTCTTGGTCGTCGCTCACGTTAGAGTTGGGTTAACACTTGGCAAGAGTTTTCCTAGGCCAATGCGGTTGTGTAATGTTCGCTGCTGCTGCTGCTGCGTTATACGGGGCTCTCGGTCGAGCTGGGCGAGCGACAAAAAGCTCAGTTGTCCGCGGCCGCGAGCCACACGAGTTAGCGAGCGATCGCGCTCATCACGCCGTGTGGTCAGCGTTACACGTTAACGACTGCGCATCGTCGTATCACACGATTCTGCATCACTTGATTATCTAACAGTCGAACTATGGACGTATCGCGGTATCTTTCGTCGTTCGCGCATCATCCTCGGCAGCGTTTCCCGATTGTTCAGGTCCGATCGTGTCCGCTTGTTGTGTTAATGTTCGCGAAACTATATGTCTCGGATGCAACGTTTGTTCGACACTGTTATTGCCGATAGCAAGGGCGCATGCGCGTTTTTTTGAAAATAATTTTTGTACAAATTTATTTATTTATTTTATTTAATTTTTTATTTCATCGTTAGACTCGCGTTTTTCTTTCTTCATTTGTTGGTTAATTTAAAACACGAGTTGTTCAACCTCGGAAGGCAAAAAATTGATATCTGATTAAGGGGTTAAGGCTACTTGTAACCCCGAAAAAAAAAACGTTTTTTTTTCGGGATTTTTTTTTCAAACGGGTTTTATTGTTATGGGAAAAAATGTTTTTTCGCATATGAATTATCAGTATTTCGAGAAGTTGGGGTGAAATTTTTATTGAGAATGTAATGATAATTGAGAGAGATACAGCAGGTCTGCGTTTTATTTATTTATTTATTCATTTATTTATTCATTTATTTTTTATTTCATCGTTAGACTCGGTTTTTTTTGTTCATTAATTTAAATCACGAGTTGTTCAACCTTGGAAGGCAAAAAATTGATATCTGTTTGAGGGGTTAAGGCTACTTGTAACCCCGAAAAAAAAAAAACGTTTTTTTTTCGGGATTTTTTTTTTCAAACGGGTTTTATTGTTATGGGAAAAAATGTTTTTTCGCATATGAATTATCAGTATTTCGAGAAGTTGCGGTGAAATTTTTATTGATAATATAACGATAATTAACGGAGATACAGCAGGTCTGCAAGGAGTCGAACGAAAAAAAAAAGTGTTTTGCGGTGACGACCGCTGCTCATCACTGAATCATCCGAAACCGAAAAAAAAAATGAACGGGGATAATTAGTAAATCACATTGGGCCCAGGATGAACGAAGGGTTGATGAAAACTTCGATTTTCTGACAAAATGGCGGATGTTCAAAGTCAAACATTTCGTTCTTCCACCAAAATTTCACTCACATTTTCTGTTGTGAAAAAAAAAAACAAACTATTCACGACAGATGAAAATCCTTCGTCCATGCGGAGGACAATTATGTACGGAATAAGTGATAAAAATTTCAAAACGATCGGTCGAGCCATTTCGGAGTTACAGTGATCACCGACTTCGAAAACGTGCTTTCGAAAATAAAACGCTCTTAAAGTTTTGAGTTCAATTTACATGGAAATGAAAAAAATTGATTTTCGGACTTGCATTGAATCATCTATTTTGGCACCATAAAGTGGTCTCTCGCAAAGTTTTATATCCTCATGAATAACTTACGAAATGCTGTATTTTTAGAAAATGCAAAAAAAAAAATAGTCGATTTTTTAAAAATGCTGACTTAGCCCTAACGCCTTAACTTAAAATATAATTTTGGAAACTGATTGCCTTGGTCAAATGCTTTTTATTGTGCAATTTTTTTCTACCATGAAAAGATTGTGCATATAAAATAGTTATTCATAGTTCCATGAATATTGAAAAAAAAAAAAAAAATAGTTGAATCATTCAATATAGTAATTCGAATTTCGTTTCGTGGTAACAAATAACAATATATTTGCCTTCCGGGGTTAATTATAATGTTCAATCGATTTTCGGGTTACTTCAGATAAATTTTTATTTTATGCTACCCCGGGAATTGTTCCAATAGAAAAAGGACTATTATTTTTGTTCAATTCTTTTGTCTTCTCTGGAAAAATCGGTCAAGTTGATATTTAATTCCAAAACCTTCATTATCACTATAATAAATGTCGCTTCGTTTTAAATTGTAAGAAAACATTTTTTTAAAAAAATTGCATGGGAGCATTAAAGTCGTGAGCAAGGTGAAGATGCGGTCGGATACGTCCCTGCGGTTCCTTCTATTATTACAGTATAGCGCTTTGGGAATCTAGGATGGCCGCTTCGCGGTGCCTAGCTAGTTTGTCGGTCGAGCACAAAAATTAGTAATGTCGTGCGCGCATCGTAACACATTCAAAGTCTTGAAAAAAAAATTGGTGCAATCGCTCCGATCCAAATTACAGACGACAAAAGCGCGGAACCTTCGATAAAATGATGATTCAAACAATTATCGAAGCATCACAGACATTGCGAGGCGATATTATTTCGTCTCTGGTATCAGAAGTGACTGTGTTTTACGTAATGCATTTTAAACATTTTTCTAAAAAACACAAACAAAAATGTCTAAACCAGTCGCTTCTTCCAGAATTCCTACAGCGTCCTGTTTGTCGGTCCTCGGAAGCGGACTCGTCGTGAGTCCTCCAGACTCGACGCTTCTGAATCACAAAAACGGAAAAACGGCCGATTCGAAACTCTCGCTCCGCGATTGTCGACATTTTCATCGACGAATTGTCAAACGCTGATTTCCCAATCAATTTTGGAGACAATCGTCACATCTTCATCGCCGTACCAGTCGTCGTCACCAGCACTGATCGTCCATTTTGTTGAATTTTTGTTCGATTTTACGGGAGCCCTCATTATTTTTTTTTTTCGCGACCAATTATAATGTCAGATACACAGTCGTCTTCTTTTTCCTGGTCGAATTCATCATTTCCGTCTGATTCTAGAAGCGAGGAACAGATGATAACGGTATTTATTGCGATTACCGTGAAACGGGTTTGACAATTGAATTTAAAAAAAATAGAAAAAAGAATGAAACAGTAAACGGCAGTTGGGGCTCGTGCCAGATGCGCGTTTACACGGGCCCTGAATACTGTAAATGCACTATCTGGTACGACATCTCTTCTGTCACCAACAACGTTTTCCATCTGTCCGATAATCTGTCAGAAAAAAAAAATAAACAAAGAAAAGAAATGATATATACATACGGACGAGCGAACAAACGGACAGACAGACATACATCTTGCCTTAGACAAACTTCTCATGCCTTCCCCCTTCCCCCCCTCCCCCCCTACTTATCCCCAAATTGTAAACTTTTTTCTTGCGAAGCTACAAAATCGTTGCACCATATTTCTTAGTTTTTAATCCATTTTCTTCCGTCATTGTTATCGCTATTATAATTGTGATCATTGTTAATTTTATTCACTCATGTTCTTCGTCTTTGTATGAATAAAACGAACGTTCGGACTCTGAGCAGAGTTTATTGAAAAGAAAACACAATAAAAATGATAAAGATGAGTTATTGTGGGCTAAGGGCCGAATTATTTTTCGTAAGACACACACCCCTAGCCCATAAACTTTAGCCCATTAAGTTATCCAGTTAGGAAAGGCGTTTTTCGCCACACGTCATCAATGCCAAGCTGGGATATCCCCGAAGGATACAATTTTACGATGGAAACGATGGGACGAGAAGAATGCGAAAGTGGAGAAGAATTATTATATGAATTGAAAAAAAAAAAAAATTGTATCATGAAAATAAAACCCATTATAAATGTTTACGTAGTTTCATTACTCCCGATGGTACGTGGCTGTTGTTCTCCAAACTTGGTCATCGGTTGGACGTATTTTTTTTTTTTTAATGAGTCGTCATTCACGGGAATTCCGTTGGAGTCTACAGGCCGATTGATGTGAAGTCATCTTGGACCATCCGTAGAGTTAAGAAAAATTGTAAATCGTGACGATAAAACGCACTTTCCACAGCCGCTAATTTGCGTCCTTGTCGGCAAAGTCTGCCGGAAAATCTGCAGCGTTTTACTTCCGATTTCGGGCTGACGTCCTAATGCTAGATTCAGACAGTTCAATTCTCAAGACGCTGCGGACGTTCCCGACCAAATGTTCCAATAGAAAATCATGATATCAAGAATCAACATTGTTGCTCGTAATTATGATCACTCGTAAGTCGTCCGAGCATCAGGAATCAACAATTTCCGTTGTTTTTCATTGAAAAAACTTTCGCGGTATCGGAAACTTTGTATACCAATGAGCGACTGAGATTAGGACCTAAAATCCTGTTGGAATTTAAGATGACGACTATTTTACAACTTCAAGACAAAGCGTCGATGACATTTTTGTGGCGTAGGTGAGATTCCAAGTCTCATAAAGTCCGAATGATTTATGGACAGGACACAGTTGGAGGTGACCTTGAAATGGCGAAGAGTTAACTCGTCGCTGTGATCGCTTTGCATCGAATATCACGAATGGCAGCCAACGGGAAGATTTTTAGAGGTCAGCGGCAGATCCGCCCCGCGCTGGAAACTGGTGACAATCGAGTTTGCTGTTTCGGGGATATTTTCCCTCGTTGCGGCAGGCGACCGGCGTGTTGGCAGTGTGGTTAGCTGGTTGTGTGCTTCGAGTTCTAACACGACCGCTATCGACACTGCATTTACGACGGTCGCAGATCCCCATCACGATGAGCTCACGACTCAACTATTTATCCGCTGGCCGACATACTACGGATGCCGTTTGTAACTCTCTCTCCCTCCCCCCCTCTCTCTTACTCTTCCTATATCTCTGTCTCACTCACTTCCTCTTAGGGGAGACCGGTGTCAGTTGTAACAATTTTTCCAAAATATTTTTTTTTCTACCTCAATATTTTTTATTTACAAATAATTTTTTTTTGCAACAAGATTGTTGATATTTGGTCTTGCTGATTCCATTTTTTTTGAGTTCGAAAACAGGTTTCGTATTCTCGATAAAAATCAATATTAATCGGGAAATATTTACTTACTCCTCGTAAAGTGGGTTTCGAAGGTCATAGTATAACCAGCCAGTAAAATACCGCATTGTTATTGATACTTTTTATAAAAAAAGAGATAAATAATTTCAAATCGCACCGTAACCACAACTATCACGTGTCTCTGCACATAATATGAATAACGTAAATTCAACGACGAATAAAACAATGTATCGATCTTTGGAACAGTTGTCACAGATGAAGAATGAAAATTGTTGTAAGACATGGACATGGAAAAGAAAATTGGAATAATTCATAGGATTTTGATGGTGTTGCTATCGACACCGATCGACGTGTTACAATGTGATACCTGCGACATTTTTCAGTAAATAAATTGAATATAATCCTCCGCGTCGTGATATACAAATCCTAATCGACATCATTCGTGGTCGAACCATCGTAGATCAATGTAGATTAGGCCAATTATAAAAAAAAACAATTATTGTTTTTTTTTATAATTGGCCTACACACTCTCCCTCAATCTCACTTAGATGATGAGAGCTTGATCGATATAATCATCACGAAAAACGAGTCAAATCTGTGATTGCGAGACATTTAAAGCGGATATAAAAATACTGCGTAGACGTAAGCAACGACAAATTTCATGTGTCAATTATAACAAAAATTAGTGCTACCTGGAAAAAAGCGATAATGGAAACGCAAAGATTCGAAAGGAAGATTAGTGCTACCTCGCATAAAGCGATAATGGAAACGCCATCTGGGCTCGATGTAAGGTTATAGATTTTGTTGGAGATTTCGTTGGATTGTCAACCACGGAATGACAAGGGCAAAACTTCAGTCTTGAATAAGCTTTATAATGAAATAATAGTCCTCAATACACAAGGGTTCATGATATATCATGACGAAATTGTTATGTACTTAAGAGTTTAAAAATCCTTTAATATGCTGCTCAATTGAAAAATGTTAAAAACGAAGTGGGAACTGCCGAGCAATTTCCAATGGAATTGAAGTGGAGGGGTCATTGTGTATATCCGAAAATCTATCACGTACGAAATAATAGACGACAAGGAACACGAACGAAATACGTGGATGATCACCTCGTGCCAAAGATACAGCTATTTGAATGGAAAGATTTAAAAAAAAAACGTTAATTAACGAAGAAAACCGTCGGAAAGTTGTAAACAAAAAATTGTGAAAATATCGGAACAATTTTTTTTTTTTTTTTTTTCAAGAAAGCTTTCCGTACTCTCGAGCGAATGCTCTTCGAATGAAAGCTCATGATATTTCGCACTTAAGTAATACTACACGTTTCAGGAAAAAAAAGGCTGAATTTTGTTTATTCATTAATTAGCCACAACTCAGCCAATTGTTGAAATTCCTCAATGAGATTTTCCGGAAATACTTTTAAATAGTTCTTCCTTCCGAAAATGCGAAGAAAAAAATCAGGAAATTAATTCATCGCTATATATGTCCATTAAAAACCTCGATAAAAAAAATTAAAAAAAAAAATATATATTTTTTCAATTCGTCTTTCGTCTCGTTACAGATGGGCGGTACGTAACGTTCGGAGGTCTGTTCATGAGGCTGCAGGTCGATGCCAAAAATCTTCACGGCTTCGAAATAGATTAGCACATGTATCTGCTAATGGAAGAAGCTTGCGTTCTGAACCGCGCAAAAGTCTCAACCCAGGTCGCGCGTGTCTATTATCGTGACTGAAGTTGCTCGACGATAACAGACAATAAGGGCTCTGAAATGTTCATCCGTTCACACATTGTTGACTGTCAGTACCTATTATTGTTGCATATGTATGTATTTTTATTTCAACGATGACACGAGACGTTAAAAGATGAAATTAAAAAAAAAAACTCAGGGAAAAGCTCTTATTTTTTATTTTAAGTTATTGGTCGATGAGACGGGCGCCTGTTTGCTGTATTTTTTTTTTTTTAACCAAGTCGAGGTTGATTGTTATTTTAATGCGACGGTCGCAAAACATTGTTTCACTCCCTCAGTCGATGTCACGAGTTACGAGATGCACCGAACGATGCGTGATGCAGCGAGATATATGTCGAATAAATTATAACAGAGTGTGAGTGCACCTCTACGGAAGTGGGGAGGGCGGAGTTCAAGGTTGTGAGCACGACTACATCGTTGTCAAGCTCGTGGTGAGCTATATTTTCCACCGGAATTCTAAAATTTTTTAAAAATCAAATTATTTTTTTAACAAGCTGGCTGAGGGAACCGTGAGGCCGATTAATATTCGATGGACTCACAATCATTAATGAAAGAAAGAAGCTTTTCCGATATGCGAACATTAATGGCGTCACGTTCCAATTTTTCCGGAAGGATGTGTTGACTCGTTGCATGTAAAGAAATTCAATGAAAAGACTGCGTTGAGTTGAAAAAATATAAAAAAATGCGAAAAATTAAAAAATTAATACCTTTCCCCGTCCTTAGGGTAGTATCCTAAATAGTGTAAGAGTCAAAGCAAGCCTAAGATATACTATTTCCTGATTGAGGTACGTAGTACTTTGATGTGGCAACGTCGCGTGTTATGATGCCGATCAGAGAGAGAGAGAGAGAGAGAGAGAGAGAGAGAGAAGATGGGAAACAAACGCGCAACGTTGCCATGTCTACTGGATCACGACCAACTCCTCATATAAACTGTATTTTCCACGATGTTCATTTGCTTATTATTATCATCACAGTCTCCTGATCTCTACCTTCGAGTGCCCAAAATGTTGTCCGAATATTCAACTTGCGGCTCAAGTGTTTTCATTAAAATCTGACGAGGACTTTTTGCATTATATCAAATTGATCGTGATTTTCCATAAGGCTCCGTGTTAAACGTGTGACAAATAAAAGTGTCGATATATTTTTTCACGCGCTCCGGAAAGCCATGAAAATTCAACCGAACCTTTTTCTTATCGATACCTATGAGTATGCCAAGTTTCATGAAAATCTGACGAGGAACTGTCTTATCGAGGTTTACCTCATGTTCGAAACCGACTGATTAAGGTATTTCCGCGGCCTTGCGGAAGGGGTTCGGCGGGCTGCGACTTGTCGACGCGTGGATGGACCTTGCGGAGCTTGAGGCGAGCAATATGCAGACCCGCGAACCGGTGCATACGTCGCTGTTTGCACCTGGCTTTTGCTTGCTGCTAAATAAAAACCCAGCCTTAAAATAGGCGCCAGGCACATGCAAGCCAGTTGTTGGAGCCTGATCGCTGGCGGTGAGTCAATGTGAGAATTGCAACACTTCGTACGATAATCTTAACTATTATTATTATTATTATTATCATTAATGTTATTATTATTATTATTATTATTATTATTATTATTCGATAAACAAATATGTCTGAACTCAAATAACCGAGCACAACAGATTACAGCGACTGCTATTGAGTTGTACATCCGATATATAATCAAATTTTCATTTTTTTTTCACTTTCTCATGAATAAAGATTTGTCGCATTAATGAATAATTATTGAGTTGCACAAACTTTTGTGAAATCATTGTTCGCTTTGTTTTTTTTTTTTTTTTAAATTTGTATTATCAACGAGAACGCAAAAATGTGCGATCGTACTGTGCAATATTTGTACTTCGAGCTGTTAACCCTTTTACGGTAACGCTTATTTTTTACCCCCTTTAACGGTAACGATGGGTCGAATCGACCCAAGGCCTTAAAAAAATAGAAAAAAAAATCTGAAAAATCTGAAAAAATTCTTCCATGTCACTTCAGAGTTTCTACTTCACGATGAAAATTTACATTTTGCCGTCTCTGGCAACAAGTGGAGCTGGGGAACCGAAACTTCGCAGGATGATTGGACCCTAAAACACAATTTTTTATCTCAATTTTATCCGTCTCCCGGATATTGCGTCCTCGTGAGAAGGACAAAATAAAAGGCACATTAAAAAAGAATTATCGTTGATTTGATTAGTAATTTTTAAGGAATTAGATACTTTCCGCTGCTATTTCTACGAAATAAGAGGTTAATTTTTACCAATTTTGACATTGCAAAATTAAGCATTTTCTTCCAAAATAATTAAATCGCATATTTTTTTCATGAAAGCTACACTATTCCCCTTTAATATTCATTTTGGAACATTTCGATATCTTCATTTTTTAAAAAGTTATGATTTTTTTAATAAACTAATGATTTCGTCCTAGGTTGCTTCATATTTTGTATAAAAAAAATATAATAAAAAATTAATTTTTCATAATTTTATGATTGGGACTTTTAATGGGAGGCTTGAAGAACCTTCGTGAATTTTTTCAGATTTTTTGCAGCCGTTTAAATGTTTTAAAAAAATGCAGGACGAAAACGACCCTGGTTTACGGATCGAAGGTGCCGAAAAAACGTTTACGGACTAAGGGCTAGTTCAACAATGCGGGAACTTTGAAATTTCGGCGTGGGTCGAATCGACCTCACGTACCGAGAAAGGGTTAAAAAAGGTGGCCGTGACAGTAGGTAATGGAGTCGCATGATTTCGACCGATTCGAGTTATACGGATGAATGGCGATGACGCGACGGCTCTCCCATCCATCGATGAAGCCGGGGGAGACTATAGTGTCGCTAATTTATGTAATTAAACTCGTAGCACTTGCCGCGACCTTGTACGGTTGAACGCAGCGCGTCGAAGGCTGTGCCGTGCGCATGCGCGGTAAACGTATGGCGATGGACGGAACGTTGCGGTCGCAAATATTGCGTTTGTGTGGCATTACCGGCAATACCCGCTACGAGGCGCCATCTTGTAGTTGCGCAACGACAAAATGGCGGCCCCTCGATAAACAAACGGATTCCTAATCGATTGCTTCGATATTATAAGCATACATATTAAGTATTGATATTATCTATGCAACTCAGGTTCGTTACGCAACAGATTCACCGGATAGAGTACGTGTTTGGGGACTTTATTTCGTTTGACACCATCGACGATTCAACTTCGTTGTCGTGACTAGCGTTGAGGTTATGAATTTATCTCTGAGTTATGAATTCTTCAACGGAAATACTTTTTCCTCGGAGTTTGTTTGTTTATTGTTTAGTATCTCATGAATGAATTCCGGCAACTTCGTATATTACATTTTTATCGTAAAGCAGAAATCCTGAGCGACATGTGAGTTTTTTTTCAGATTTTTCAGATGCGTTCTTCTATTTTTTAAGGCTTTGGGTCGATTCGATCCACCGTTGGCGTTAGAGGGTGGAAAAAAAGCGTTATCGTGAAAGGGTTAAAATTGTTTTACAATTTTTTTTTACCAACAGATGGAGAGGATTCGACGTAATTTTCATTTTGATTGAGAGTCACTGTGCCGTGGCATGAGATTTTTATTGCGGAGAGCATCGCCATCTTGTGGCAATTTGATGGAGACGCAAATGTTTACGAGAGATTATAGTAGCAGCAAGTAGCAGAGATGAGTTGGGAGATGTATTTTGAATGCCTTTTCCGTGTTCGCGATGTGATACAGCGCGAACCTGGTGGCGAAATTGGAAAGTAGGAGGTGGACGTCAGTGCTGATGGTGCTCAACCAAGTGTGCGCGAGCCATGTATATCTGATATATCTTGGTTAAGCAGCATCAGCACTGACGTCCACCTTCTAATTTCCAATTTCGCCACCAGGTTCGCACTGTATCCCATTTCGAACGCGGAAAAGGCCTCCAAAATATCTCCCAACTCATCTCGGTTATTAGAGAGATCTCCAGTGAGGTCTGTCGCCGTGGCTCACCGTCGGCTAGCGCTGTCTAGCGGGTACGCTTGGCATTTCGTCGCGCCATGACGTCATCGGTAAATCGCTGCTTGTGTAATGTGTGCTTATAATTACAAAAAACTGCTGTACCCAGTAACGTTTATTTTCGATTTCACAAACATCCCAGTTACGACTTTTTTCGCTTTTGAAGACAAAAAAACTTCAAAAATCCAAAATACTAATAAATTAACCGGAGGGTTAATTTAAATTAATATTGAAATGAAAAATTACGTTACGAATTTATTAAAATTATTGTTCAGAGCTAAATCTTATAAATCGATTTTCAACATTAGAATCAAAATTTTGAATCATTTTTTTGGATGAAAAAATTACTAATATTAATTTATGTATCAAATTTAATTCATTCAAATTAATTTCGATATAAAAAAATCCTATTAATAAACGAATTATCAATAAATATCAAAATTGTTCAGAGCTAAATCTTATAAATCGATTTGTGTATCGTAATTCAACTTGAATTAATTTGAATTTATATTAAAATGAGTAAAAAGTGTAAAGTAGAAAATAAATTAGAAAATTTAAAAACACTAACAGCTCAACAAAAAAAAATAGAACTCAGAAAAATGAATCTTATAAAAAAATATTTTTAATAAAAATAAATGTTAAAATAATGATAAAATAATTCAAGCCATTATCTTAGCTTATTCACAGTTTGAATTATAATCGGTCATTCCAGTTAGTTTAACATTATGGATTATAGTAATCCTTTGACTGCCCTCTGTGCAGTCGGAAGTAATTAAAAATCTATCAAATATCAAATAATTCAAAATATCAAACTCACCGAAATAACCGATCACCGATCATCTTTTTAAAAAAATCTTTTATTGAAGAATTTTCATTTTTTACACGATCCATTTCTTTGAGTTTCATTTTTTTCGCGTCCGAATTTTTTTTTTGTATTGGAAAATTTTACAAAATTTCTAATTTTCTGTTTTATTCAGTCGTGAGTAAAAAAATAGAAAATAAATAGATACCGTAATTGTTAATTGGGTCAAATAATCATAAATCTACAAAAATAAACGCACAATTATTGCACCATATAAATAATTATAATTGACAAGTGTCTGAACGTCAACGAATAAAAGAAAAACCTTTCCACATGTGTTTGAAACCGTTTTGTGGCTTTCCAGGAAACCCCAAATAATAAATAGACAAAAGTGTATGACCCGTGCAATATGAAATTTCCCAGACAATTTTGTGGCTCGGCCGTGTCACCGATAATAATAGAAATATGTGACACACACAAAGTGTGAGAGAGAGAGAGAGAGAGATAAACAATAATAATCAACTCTCTGTCAAAGGCGATTAATACCAGCGAGTACGAGAGCGAACACACACGTCCGTTCGAAATCCCTAATCCATAGTTCCGCCGAGAGCGTCAGATATCGAGCCAGAGAGGCCGGGTGTCGATCACAAACGGCGTTACCGAGCATCGAACCGAGAGAGCCGCCACATCGTCCCACCCTGGGGCTCGCTCGAACGTTTTCCCGGATGCCCTGCGGAAGCTAAAAACAATGAGCGATAGGCACTTCCGTTTGCGTGGACGAAGGCCAGAAATGTGGAGCGCACGTAGACCATCGAAGCTGATGGCTCGACAGAATTCTGCCGATCGGTTTTTTTACGTGGATGCAATTCGCCTCTATGACCAACAATCCGAACGACCAAATTGCCCAACAAAGGATCGATTATTCTTCACGTGGAATAAAAACATTTTTCACGTGAATATTTGTCCCCCAAACAGCTGACATATATTTTTTAAAAAATATCTGAATGAAGAAAAAAATGTATGAAGCCAGAATAGTAGAAAATTGCCGTTGGAAAAGAAACGTGAAGTTCAATTAGTTCCTGTCTCGTGAAACTTAAAAAAATGTTCTCTAAAAATCTTACGACAGGAACCGTTGTATACAGGGTGTCCCAATAACTATTATGACCTCGGATATCTTTGAAACTACTGGGTTCACAGAACTATTTGCTGAATCAAAATTGCACAGCACGAAGAGGGCCATCCAATGATACCAAAGTGCCTACTCCCACCCCCACCCCCAGCTCAGGGGGTGGGGCAATTTTGAAATCTTAAATGGGAACACCCATTTTTTATTGAAAATTCAGATTTCCCATACAAAAATACGTAACTTTTGTTTCAACATTTTTTTTCGATTCGTGATAGATGGCGCTGTTTAACCAGCGTTTTGACGGGAAGGTAAAAATGCATCGATTTTCTTATCGTTTTATTTGTTTCCGTTCAAACGCTGGATAAACAACGCTATATAGACAAAAAGTTCACATAAACAATGTTATAGAGAAATAAATTTCCTATAAAAAAGTCCGCGACGGCATATCTCTAACTTTCATTATTTAAACGTGGGAAAGCTCGAAAGGTAGGCTCGTTCGGAAGGCTACAATGCGATTCGAAATTTTGACCATTCGAAACAATTTCATTCTACGCCGCGACCATTCGTAACATTGTCGTTCGAAGCATCGCGCGTTCGAAATTTTGGCCTTTCTGAACATTGCACATTCTGAACTTCGAGCCCCACCCTCATATCCAACTCCAGGTCGAGAGACCGTACCAGCGACGACCCCCCGCAAGCCCTCGTCCGCCCAGCGTTCTCCAATCGACACTTGCCGCCTGAAACCACATGTGAACCACCTCCTCCGACTCGACACCCACCTCCACACCGCCCTCCATTTCTGTCCCACGAATTTATCCCTGTCATTTGCGTTCACACCGTTTTTTCCACCTCAGTTTTATCGCAGGTGTCATTCGGGCTGGTCGTGATTTTTTTCCCATCTGGACCTTTTTATTCTCACCGTCATCCACGGAATTAACCGGACCATTTTTTCATTCGACAAACTTTTTACGGGTTTTTTTTTTTCGTTTATTTTGCTTTATTTTTGGTTTTTTTTTAATTTTCGTTTTTGTTTTAATTGAAAAAGAAGACGCGTAAATCCGCGAATGGGATTCCATCGGCGAGGGAGATTCCAGCGAGTGGTCAATATTTATCCAGGGTTAACGCGAGAAAACCGTCTTGGAGGGTGAGCCTTAGTTTCGAAGAGAAAATGAAAATCTAGAATGATTCGAGCATTCTCAACGAGCACTATTCAAATTGTAATCATCGACAGACTCGTTGCGATGCATGAAAAATTTTTGATCCTTTGACAAACAAAATTTAATATCGAAATAATTAATTGGGCAATTATTCTGTCACGGATTTTCCCGAATTTTCCAGTATTTGAGATTTATTTTCAAAGCCGTCGTTTCACACGTCATGTTGAAAATATTGAATATAATTTATGAATAAATAAATAAATAATAATATATAAAATGATAAATGAATATTAAAAATAATTAGACGAAACAGGCCGAAATATCATTTCGGTTTTTTTTTTATTTAACGAAAAACTATGGATAAAGTGTAGTAAGATTTTTTCTTATTTTTTTTTTTTTTCATTCTATTTGTGAATAATTGCACATGATTTTATCACGTTCCATAATTTTATTTAAGCCGAAATTTCGTTGAGCCAAATGTTTCAACGTTAATATTTATTATTATCATGTTCGGAATTTGTAAAAAAACGTTGGAAAATCTCATTTGGTATGAACGACATGTGTGTGTGTGTCTAGATACTAGATACTGCGTCATTTCAAGGTCTTTTTTTTCATTTCACCACCAAAACATTTTTAGTTTGTATCTAAAAAATATTCAGAGGTGCATCAACGGATTTAAAGTTTTTCCATTTTATTAACATTGCAATTTATTTTATTTTATTTTTTTTTCTTTATTATTGGTCCTCCAAAGTCTGATTTAATCGTACGGTATTTTCCAGATATTGTTTTTTCGAAGGAAATCGAATTGCTTACGAAGAAAAACGTCTCTTGAACCACATCTGCAAAGTCAACTGCTTATGAGTAATTAAGGGGGCTGAGTTGCCTAAAAAATTTAATTTTTTTTTCGCGAAATGATCAATCTAAATTAAAGATCGAGTTTACTCTTGTAAAATGTAAACCTGTACTCAGCCATCACTTCAAAATTTTTCCATAGCCATATAAAGCATCTGAATGCTGTGAGATTTATGACAAAATTTTTTTCATTGTCGTAGCTTTTGGATTCCTCTATGAAGAACTATGTGTCGATAGATTTTGGCTTCCTCATAGAGGAAACTTTGGAAAATGTGTAAAATGATGAGAAAGTCATTAGCAAGGTTCTACTTCGCATCTTGGTGATTTGAAAACCGTACGAAATTATGAGGAAGCAATGTGCAAGGTTATACTTTGCATCCTCGCTTTCATATAAAATCGTAATCCAACGAGTCGGGAATAAATATAAGGGGAATTCCATGTAAAATCTAAAAAACTGAAAATCGTATTAAATCTGAACGTCTTGATGGATTTTGCTCAAATTCGATATGAAACATCTTTCGACAGTAGCTCAACTTTGTGCCAAATTTTAGCCCGGAATCTCGAAAATTGTGGAAGCCAGAGCACTTACGTAGATTTTCGAAAAATTTCAAAACGACATGAAATATGAATGGCTCGATGAATCTTGCCCAAATTCAATACGAAACATCTTTTGACAATAGTGCGACTTCGTGCCAAATTTTAGTCCGATATCTGGAAAATTGCGCCAGCTAGAGTGCGCACACCGTGTTTTTTTACACCTTTCAAAATTTCTCAAAACAAAAGCACTCCATGGATTTTTTTTGCAAATTCAGTAACAATCATCTCCCTGTAGTCGTTCAACATTATACCAAATTTTCGCTCGATATCTCTAAAATTCCGGGAGCTAGAGACCGAAAATAAATTTTAGAAATTTCCTAAAAATCGCGTGAAAAACGAAAGATCTGCATGGATTTTTTCCAAAATTTAATCACGCTATGCGCCGTGAACCCTCAACATGTGTGATAAGTTTCAGCTCGATATCCCGAGCCGTTCTCAAGTTATGAACGCTCAACCAACATTACACGCACACACACATACATCCGGTCATTTTTTCCGAATATTCTTTTTAGATGTTTTGGAACATTCCGAACCCGTTTTCATGAACATCTCGAAAAAAAAAAAAATTCAACGAAAACAAAACCTCCTCCATGATAAAGCAAAATATAGAATACAAACAGAAGGGTGAAAAAATGGCAGATGATAGATGAAAAACACAAGATAGCAGCGATAGCCTGGAGCTACGTAAAAAAAAAAACACAAACAAAAACACAAACACACACACACGTTGATTTCGACTCGGCTATCCGGTGGTCTACCGGAAAACCGGACGTACATTGTTGCATGAAATTTCGAACTGGCTCGGGCCTCGTAGGCACAAGAGGTTATGGGATTCCAAATGTGCGCTCACCCTGAACGCCTTCTATACACAGCGGGGGTCCGAGCCCGGGCCCCTGAACGACTACTGCGCAGGTGGGGGGGCAGGGGGGGCAACAGGGGGCAAACCATTGACTTGTTCGCGTGTGGTCGAACAAATGCCCGTACGTACATCATCGACGAGCGCTTGCTCTCTTTCGTGGCTGTATCTACTAGTCGTCAGCTCTATCCTCGTACGCACCGCGGATGCATGCATACTTGCTAACACGCCCGGCAAGATCACCGGACCGTAGTTCCAGATTCTACACGGGTTGAGTACCCCTTGTCCGCACCCCTCGACCGCACCCCTCACCACCCACTCGGTGACATCTGCTTATCTGCAGATATATATATATATATATCCCTCAGTCCGTAAACCAGGGTCGTTTTCGTCCTGTCGATAATCAAATGTCGTTGTAACTTCTCGAAAAGGCAAGAAAGGTCGCTACTAGGCTTCTGTGAAGAAACTTAGGCACCCCAAGGACCTGTCCACCAAGTTTCAGCCCGGTAGTCCTCTTGTGGCCTTCGTGTCAGGTAGTCGAAGTTTGCTCCGGACGAAAACGACCCTGGTTTACGGAGCACGTTTACTGAAACTGCAAGTAATTTTTTTTCTATTTTCCGTTTTAAAGTGGTCATTGTGACCGTAAAAGTGCCAAAAAAAATTGGGACCACGAAAAAAAAAAAATTGAAATTTTTTTTTGTCTAGTTTTGTGACAAAATAGCGCAGCGTCCGGTAAAGAAGTCTCCAGGATATTGCGTCCTCGTGAGAAGGACAAAATAAAGGACACATCAAAAAAAGAATTATTGTTGATTTCATTCGTTATTTTTAAGGAATTAGATACTTTTCACTGTTATTTCTACGAAATAAGAGGTTGATTTTTACCAATTTTGACATTGCAAAATTAAGCATTTGTTTTTCGAAATAATTAAATGGCATATTTTTTTCATGAAAGCTACATTATTCCCCTTTAATATCCATTTTGGAACATTTTGATATCTTCATTTTTCAAAGAGTTATGATTTTTTAAATAAACTAATGATTTTGTTCTAGGTTGCCTCATATTTTGTATAAAAAATATATTTAAAAAAATAATTTTTCATAATTTCATGATTGAGACTTTGAATTGGAGGCTTGAAGAACCTTCGTGAATTTTTTCAGATTTTTTGCAGCCGTTTAAATGTTAAAAAAAAAAAAGCAGGACGAAAACGACCCTGGTTTACGGATTGAAGGTGCCGAAAAAACGTTTACGGACTAAGGGATATATAAGAGGGATATATATAGCATGATTAAATTTTTCGAAAAATCCATGCAGATCTTTCGTTTTTTACGCGATTTTACAAAAAAATTCGAAAAATTTATTTTCGGTCTCTAGCTCCCGGAATTTTAGAGACATCGAGCTCAAATTCGGTATAATGTTGAACGACTACAGGGAGATGCTTGTTACTGAATTTGCAAAAAAATCCATGGAGAGCTTTTGTTTTGAGAAATTTTAAAAGGTGTAAAAAACACGGTGTGCGCACTCTAGCTGGCGCAATTTTCTAGATATCGGACTAAAATTTGGCCACGAAGTCGCGCTATTGTCAAAAGATGTTTCGGATTGAATTTGGGCAAAATCCATCGAGCCATTCATATTTCATGTCGTTTTGAAATTTTTCGAAAAATCAACGTAAGTGATCTAGCTTCCACAATTTTCGAGATTCCGGGCTAAAATTTGGCACAAAGTTACTCTACTATCGAAAGATGTTTGGTATCGAATTTGAAGCCCCCTTTCCCTTGGGGGCTTTTGGTCTCTTATTCCGAGGTCGGACTGTACTAGTTCCCAAAATTATCACGTGAACGCGATCGTCGGTTTTCAGAATCATCGACCAAGTGGTATGACCACCCGATAGCGTCCGGTGCATAGTATGCTCAAAATGAAAAGGGATCATAGCATGTTCAGTATGGTTCAAGCTATCACGGTCCTCACTATTTTGAAGATGCTCGCCAACGGTAAGTACCACAATCAATATGTGCAATGAAATAAGATAACTTTTACGTTCCAATCAACACCGACCTAATATTCAAATAATTTTAACGACGATAAAATCACTTTCATGGCGACAAATTTTTTTTTTTTTTACAGTAATAAAAAAATTTTCCATGAAGATAAAAAAAATAATAATACTACAAAATTTTTCGTGAGCTTACAAAAAAGAATACGATTGTGACGAGAATTAAAAATTTAACTTATTTGATAACGATTATTCGACGATGACGTGTCCTGAAATAAAATTGTTTTTTTTCTCGTAATTATTAAATTGCAGCCCAAACGACGTGTAACGGCGGACAAGGAAGGATTGTTTACGAAAGGTTACCCGATCAACAGCTGCAGGGGTTTGACGACGAAGTGGTTAGTTCGATGGTCAAGCTAATGAAAATAATAATATTGGTGAATTCGAGCTTTGTCGAAGGACGAACACTGTTTTATATTTATTTTTTGAACGTTTCGCTCCTGGAGTAGGAGCCTCTTCAGATTCTATTTCTTTATTTAGTTTCTGTTAAATGAGTTATATACATTTTTGTTATTAAAGTTAATCTTAAATTTCTAATAATTCACAAATTTTCTTCATTAATGTTAATGTCGTACCCTCCATAAGAGAGTTCCTCGTCAGATTTTCATGAAACTTGGCATACTTATAGGTAATGATAAGAAAAAGGTTCGGTTAAATTTTCATGGCTTTCCGGAGCGCGAGAAAAAATATATCAACACTTTTATTTGTCACACGTTTAACATGAAGCCTTATGGAAAATCACGCTCGATTTGATATAATACAAAAAGTCCTCGTCAGATTTTAATGAAAACACTTGAGCTGCAAGTTGAATATTCGGAGAACATTTTGGGCACTTGAAGGTAGTGATCAGGAGACTGTGATGATAATAATAAGCAAATAAACATCGGGGAAAATACAGTTTATATGAGGAGTCGGTCGTGATCCAGTAGACATGGCAACGTTGCGCGTTTGTTTCCCATCTTCTCTCTCTCTCTCTCTCTCTGTCTCTCTCTGATCGACATCATAACACGCAACGTTGCCACATCAAAGTACTACGTACCTCAATCAGGAAATGATATATCTTAGGCTTGCTTTGACTCTTACAGTATGTAGGATACTACCTCAACAGAAACTCAATAAAAAAATAAAATCTGAAGAGGCTCCGAATCCAAAACCGAAACGTTAAAAAAAGAAATAATTAACAGCCAAAGTATCTCTAACCAAAAATTAATCATAACAATGATAAGGCAAATCCAGATCACAACATTTTGACGGGATATTTAATTATTTTCGCAGGTTCGAGATTCGGCGCCGCCTTTTAGAGTTTTAG
Source organism: Diplazon laetatorius (assembly GCA_963662125.1). Classification (NCBI taxonomy): domain Eukaryota; kingdom Metazoa; phylum Arthropoda; class Insecta; order Hymenoptera; family Ichneumonidae; genus Diplazon; species Diplazon laetatorius. The sequence continues at coordinate 20,798,463 of OY759153.1, read as the reverse complement.
AAAAGTGTCAGGATCTGTGTCTGCGTGATAGAACACCCGGCAAAAATTTAGTCCGTACTTGCACGAGTTTTGATTTCCAACCGGGCAGCAGAATAGCGTCTTTCAGTGGGGCAGCCGAGTACGAGGAGAGCACTTGCTATCTGACACGAGAGCAAGCCCAGCCTGAGGGCATCGGGAATCTCATGCTGGTGCCCAATAGCATTCACTTTGTAGAAGTTTGTCTAAACAGTGAGTGAAATTGTTATTTTATATGTTTTTAAGGTGCTTTTGACGAAACAACCTCGTTATAGATGTAATTCAGTAAGATTATTCCTTTCTCTCTTTGTTTTGAGATCAAGAACCCTACCTTACCGATATTTTCTCTGTTATCGATTTTCTATTTTCAAAAATTGATTTTTTAAATTAAATTAATTGCCCAGTTAATTATTGAGAATTAACGAAGCAATATTTTTCTATCAATGATGTTCTTGATGAATGAAAATTAAATCGTGAAAAAAATTCCGCCACGTTGAATCGATTAAATTTACATTGAAGTTTCATTCAAAATTACATTTTTTTTGTTATCCACCTTTTTAGCCAATCGAATAGAAAGAGACTGTCCCAATCGACGTTATGTCTTTGAGAGACATCCGAGAAAAAAATTGAAATTGCCGATGACGGATGTGAAAGAAGTCAGCGCGGCTAATAGAACCGTCTGTGAAGAAAGGTATGATTTATTTTTCGACAATTTAGTTGCTATTGAATGAAAATGAACGATGATTCGATGGCAAGGTGTTCCCGAGTCGAAATTTTCACCCTCCGTGCGCTCTCCGTCACTGCCAAATTCTTCGATCATGTTTCCGACACCTGTTCTGACCTTCGTCTAGCTTACGGCCACCCTACTAGCGGATTAAGGGACGGGTTAGGGTTTCAGCCTAAAAAAAACAACTTTTTTTGCGATTTTTTTTCTCAAATATGGATTGAGCAATTTCATTCGAACCTTTTTTACATTATCGAGCGTACTTTTGACAATGTTGTGTAATTTTATCATGCTGAAATATTGAAGCATAAGCCGATAACAGAGCTTCCCCCACAACGTCTTGGGAAAAAAAAACGAATTTGCGGTGTTCACTATAACTCGGCCGGAAATTATCTGAAAATAAAAAACCATGAAAATTCAGTTGAATCATAATCAAATCTTTCCCCCAACGTTCTCTGATAATTTTTTTTTCATTTGAAAATTTTTGCCGGCCATCTAAAGTGTGAACTGTTATTTTCCACGAAAAATTCCGCCATTTTGTGGATGGGAAACACCCTCAATGTAAAAATTGAATTTAACTGAACGTTGGGGGGAAGGTATTTTATGTGTAGAAAATGTGTACAAAGTTTGAAATGAATCGGTCAAGTAGTTTTTAAATGACAGTGAACACGGACTTTGAAAAAGTCGAGTTTCAGGAAAACGCTTTGAAGTTTTGCGCACTCGCGTCGCACTCGGCCCGGAGCAACGGACACTCAAATACTCATAACGTCGTCAACTGTGCTCCAATCGACTTGAAATGTTGACCCAATATTCTTGAGATATTATGCGTTTAGTTGTAAAAATTGAAAAAAAAAAAATGCAAAAAAAAATGTTAATCCCTTACCCCGCCCTTAAATTTTATTCTGATTTTCAGATGAATTTTCAACGGGAAAATGCAAATTATCATTTATCTTATTTGGATGATTTTTTTTTTTTTGTTTCTTTCGTAAATGAATATTGATTTTTTTCATGTGATCAATGAAAAAGTGTGCGACGACAACGCGATAATCCATGAAAAAAATGTTTGCAGGTGTCTGAACGAATTTAGTTTCATTTGTCGATCAGCGACTTTCGACGCTTCGGCAAGAAGTTGTCTTCTCAGTCGTTTCACCCGACGTACGCATCCGGAACTTCTCGAGGACGATCCCAATTCCGATTATCTCGAAAACACTTGTCTCAATGGTACAATACATGTAGTCTGTTCATTTTTTAAGTTCCACCATAAAACGGTAATTTTTCAACACTATCTTTTGTTTCTTCGACTTTTTTTTCTGCAGCGGAACGCCGTTGCGACGGTCTGGCAGTTTTCGTGAAGGAAGAAAACAAGAGGCTGCGGGGACCGTTCGAAGTCGACATCTACACGAATTTGACCCTCGACGAGTGTCAGAATCTTTGTCTTCGGGCTGAAAAGTACTTTTGTCGAAGCGTCGAGTTTGACGAACAGACGAGACAGTGCGTTATCTCGGAGGAGGATTCGGTATCACAAAAGGACGACATTGGCATAAGCAACAGCCCGACTTATCATTTCTACGATCTCGTCTGTCTTGACAATCGTGAGTACATTTTTTCGACCTTCCAATCGCGTTACTCCACGTCCAGATACAGCATGATTGAATTTTCCAGAAAAATCCATGCAGATCTTTAGTTTTTACGCGATTTTTAGAAAATTCTAAAATTTATTTTCGGTCTCTAGCTCCCACAATTTTAGAGATATCGAGCTCAAATTTGAGTATAATGTTGAACGACTACAGGAAGATGCTTGTTACTGAATTTGAAAAAAAATCCATCGAGTGCTTTTGTTTTGAGAAATTTTGAAAGGTGTAAAAAAAACGGTGTGCGCACTCTAGCTGGCGCAATTTTCTAGATATAGGACTAAAATTTGGCACGAAGTTGCACTATTGTCAAAAGATGTTAAGTATTGAATTTGGGCAAAATCCATCGAGCCATTCATATTTTATGTCGTTTTGACTTTTTTCAAAAATCAACGCAAGTGCTCTAGCTTCCACAATTTTCGAGATTTCGGGCTTAAATGGTGACGACATCAATAATATTGGGCTTAAATGGTGGTGGGTTGATTGTCTTGATCGACATCACAATCTTGCGAACTTCGATCGAAATCGGAGAGAGAATCAGATTAGTAGTTGGACACTCATAAGATCGTTCCTTAGCACGCGGTTCGGAATATCCGGACAACAGTTTGACGACTCATCTCTTCACCGACGGACGTCGTCCCGATACCGCGTTCCAACGCTATCGTAATTCCCGTTTGAGTGGGGAATTTCATTCGGAAATAACTGGCAGAAGTCTGAGCGAATGTTTGGACGAGTGTCTACGTCAAACGAGTTTTCAATGTCGCAGCGCCGTTTACTCCGAGCACTATCACACGTGCCGTCTGAGCCGTTTCAATCAACGTGACGGTCACCGAATCATATACGACGCTGACTACGATTACTACGAGAATCTAATGCGTGAGTTGTATATTCAATGCTCAACGGTTTTGTTCGAAATTTCTCTTCAACCTCATTGACGGCATCACGTGGGTCAATTTTTAGATCAATATCTGGAAGGCGATCGTGATACTTCGGGATACAGACCGGATCCGCTGGGACAGGACACGAACTATGGAAGACCGTCTCTTGGAAGACCCGGTAAGTGCTTCGGTCTTTTGTTCAGGCCAGGGCCGGATTCACAGGTGTGGAGGCACTGGGGCAACAAAGCAGTGGAGGCCCCTTGGCCCCCTTTTCCCCCCAAATCTCCATTGTGGGGGAGGCCCTCCTTTGTGGAGGCAAGATTCGGAATACGTATATATTTATAGGTATAGTTGGCGTACATCGTCCGACTTGCGAGCTTTCCCACGCGTAAACTATCAATGTTAGATATATGCCGTCGTGGACTTTTTTGTAGGAAATTCAATTCTCTACAACATTGTTCCTGTTGACTTTTGGTCTATATAGCGTTTTTCAGCCATCGTTTGGACAGGAAGATAAAAATGTATCGAAGAAAATCAAAAATACATTTTTATATTTCTGTACAAACGCTGGCTGAACAACGCTATATAGACCAAAAGTCAACATGAACAAAATTGCAGAGAATTAAATTTCCTGCAAAAAAGTCTGCGGCGGCATACATCCAACATCAATAGTTTACGCGTTGGAAAGCTCGAAAGTCCGGGCGATGTAGTCTCGCGGCCGGCGGACGAGGTACGCCAACTTTACCTATATATATACGTATTCCGAATCTTGACCGTTCCGAATTTTGGCCTTTCCGAACATTGTTCGTTCCGAATTTCGAGCCCAGCCCGTACGCACAACCATCGTTGTCGGTAATTTTCATATATTTCTTTATTGGTTTTCACTGTTTTTCGTAACAAGGTTCTCCGGACGATTACGACAAGGGATACGGTCTTGGAAGTACGAGCGATCGGTATCCAGCTGATCAGCACCCGTATCCGGACGACAGATATCCGAGCAGCGGAAAATATCCTCCGGCATATAATCCTCAAGGAGTCGACGATCGTTATCCAACGAGACCAGATCGGTATCCACCGGTGAGACCGAATCGGTATCCGGAACGTTACCCAAATCGACCGGACTGGCCAGATCGGTATCCAGATCGGCCAGATCGGTATCCCGATCGGCCGGATCGGTATCCCGATCGACCGGATCGGTATCCCGATCGGCCGGATCGGTATCCAGATCGGCCGGATCGGTATCCCGATCGCCCGGATCGGTATCCCGATCGCCCCGGTCGTTATCCCATCTCTGGCTTGGCCCCGGAACGTCCGTTACTGCCCGTGGACAGATATCCGGTTCGAGATCGGTATCCCGGAATCGGCGGCGAGAGTTATCCCGCCGACGAAATGGGACTGTCCCATCGTTATCCACCGACGTCGCATCTTTATCCGATCGGAACGAGCAATCGTTATCCCGATCGTATTCCCGCCGTGGATGATCCTCCTTACACCGGCAGCGGCGGTCGATATCCTCAGGATGTCGATCCTCTGACTCGATATCCCGTACAAGGACCCAACAGGCTACCACCGCCCAATAGGTATCCGGTTGTCGATAGATATCCGGACAAAGGTGCATATCCGAATGGCGATAGGCAAGTCAACCAAACCTTTTTTTTTCTTCTTCTTCTTCAATTCTTTTTTTTTCATCTTGAGTGTTGTTTTATTTTATTATATCGGCACGAAATATTTTATGATCTTACAAAATCCTTGATTATCGATTGTCGGTAAAACAGATATCCCGGAGCGGTCGCTAGCGGTATATACCCTGTGAACGGCTACGACGAAGACCTAAGAGGGGGCGCGAAAGGGGGTGGCGGATTCGTCGATCGTCCTCATTACGGTGGGGCATCGGCGGTGCCCGCGAGGCCTCCCATTGGCTACGGAAACGGCGGACCGGCCGCGGTCGGAGGAGCCGTCGGCGGTTACGGCGATGGCGGCATGATGGACCCCGGCGGATACATGCCCGACGGCGATTCCTACCCGTCGAGACCGATCGGTAATGCAGGGGGACCTATTATCGGCAGGCCCCCGCTCGTTTCCCGATGCGACGAACAGGAAAACTTTCGTCAAGTCGGACAACGTACCCGAGTCCGTAAGCCATTTGTTCGACGTTACACAACCGCCTCGACGCTTCCCCAATGCGAGCGCGAGTGCGCCGACGCCCGGGATTTCGTTTGCCGATCATTCAATTACCGACCGTACGCAGCGCCGTACGGCGCCGAGCGGGACAATTGCGAACTGAGCGACCGGGATTCCCGGGACATGGACATGGGCAATCCCGTCTACTACGACACGGGATCCGATTATGACTTTTACGAACGGAACGACGGCAGACAGGGAGCCGATGGGGAATGCCTGGATGGTAAAAAAATTGAAATAAATAAATAAACAACATTTACAGAGGTCAAATAAATTTCTATGGATCTCAAGAGTCCAGTCGGCGTGGTTTTTAACTTTTTCCCACTTTCGAGCTTTCCCCACGCGTTGATTATCAAAGTAAGATGAATGCCGCCCCGGACTTTTTTGTAGGAAATTCAATTCTCTGCAACATTGTTTATGTGAACTTTTGGTCTATATAGCGTTGTTTATCCAGCGTTTGGACGGGAAGGTAAAAATGCGTTTTCTTATTGTTCTTGTCTTCCTGTCCAAACGCTGGATAAACAACGGTATTTAGACGAAAAGTTCATAGAAACAATGTTGTAGAGAATTGAATTTCCTATAAAAAAGTTCCCGACGGCATTCGGCTAACTTTGATCATTAACGCGTGGGGAAAGCTCGAAAGTCGTTTGAGTACTCGTAGAAAAATTGAGTGAGCCAATAGAATTTCCTAAATGGGATGATACAAAGGCTTTGGCTCTTTTTTTTTTAACGTTTCCAATTTTCCTGGCAATAGTGAGCCAGGTTTGCAGCGAAGACGGCATGGAATTCACACTGAGAACACCGGAAGGATTTATCGGTCGTATTTACACATACGGTTACTACGATCGGTGCTTCTTCCGTGGCAACGGGGGAACCGTCAACGTTTTACGTATCAGTGGAGCTCAGGGATATCCGGAATGTGGAACTCAGAGGGTAAGAACCCATACTACAGTTTAATGGAATTGTATAGTCACCGTTAAGTCATGCTGCATTAAGGGGGGAGTAAGGTTAATTCGATACAAAAACAGCATGCAAAAAAACAATTTTTTTGCGATTCTTTTTTTTAAATATGGATTGACCAATTTTATTCGAACCTTTTGTACATTATTGAGCATACTTTTGACAATGTTGTGTAATTTTATCATGCAGAAATATTGAAGCGTAAGCCGGTAACAGAGCCTTCCCCCAGAACGTCTTGGGAAAAAAACGAATTTGCGGCAAGCTAGAATCCTCTATCAACAAATTTAGCATTATTAAGGGGACTGAGTCACCTAAAAAATTCGAAAATTAAATTTTTCGAAATTTTTTTCCGCGACACGGCCGATCCAAATTGAAAATCGATTTTATCCTTACGAAGTACGTGTACTTAGCTATCATTTCAAATTTTCCCATAGCCGTATGAGTTATCTAAATGCTGTGAGATTTTTCAAAAAATTTTTCACTTGTCGCAGCTTTCGGACCCTGCGACTCAATGGATTTTCAATTCTGACGTCTCATTTTCTTCGTAACAGACCTCATTCTCGGATGAGTGTGGGATTTCTTTTTTATCTGCTTTCTGGAAATTATGGCGACCTATAATGTGAAAAAAAAAAACAATTTTTTTGTAACTTTTTGAAAAACCGGTTGAATAATAGGTTACCATAAATTCGTTTTACCTCGCATCCAAAATTCCCACACTCATCCGAGAATGACTGCGATTTGTAACAAAATGAGACGTCGGAATCCAAAATCCGTTCATCGGTGCGGTCCGAAAGTTGCGACAAGTGAAAAATGTTGTGAAAAATCTCACAGCACTTAGATAACTCATACGGCTATGGGAAAATTTGAAATGATAGCCAAGTATACGTACTTCGTAAGGGTAAAATCGATTTTCAATTTGGATCGGCCGTGTCACGGAAAAAAAAATTTTATTTTCGAATTTTTTAGGTGACTCAGTCCCCTTAACGAGAGTGGCACAAGTCCCCTACTGTGGGACGAGCCAAATGGGGCTTAAAAAAAAAAAATTATTATTATTAATACAATAATGGAATAACATGGGTTTCAGTACGGTGACACGATGACGAATATCGTGGTGGTTCAATTTTCGGACTACGTTCAAACCGGAAGGGACAAACGATTCAATCTCACGTGCTTGTTCCGAGGACCCGGCGAAGCCGTTGTCACTTCCGGTTACATCGGCGCGGGGTACGACCCATCAGTTTTATAATATAATTGTGTATAAATATAAATATAATTGTGATTGGGGATCTTCTTTTTTTCTTGTGTATCAAGGGCATATTCTCATGTGTGTACTTATTTTCCAAGTGATTTTTTTTTTTTTTGGGGGAATTAAATTCAGACAAACGGTTTAATGTGGAGTATAGGTATTTCCGGTATTTCATGTGCTCCAGTCGCTCTGCGCGAGTTCAGAAGGTGAATGCAATAAATTGAATTTTGCATAAATTTTTCAGCAGATCGGGTTCTCCGATTCCCATCGAGTATCTTCCGGCGGAAAATACTTTGAGCTCTCGTGTGCGTTTGCTCATTCTCTATCAAGGCCGACCTACGACCACCATCGCCGTCGGCGATCCATTGACCTTCAGGCTCGAAGCTCAAGACGGGTCAGGATTATTTTAAACGAAACTTAAATTCTTTTTAAATTCTATAAACATATTGAAATAATTGTATTTGATATTTTTGTCGTAGGTTTTTTTTTTTTTTTTTTTTTAAAGTAATTTAAGTAAGAATGTTTTTTTTTTATAACCGATCGCATTTCATATACGTTTAACGAAATTTAATTCAGTAGTATTAGTGGTTGTTTATTGACAATGCATGGCTAACATTTATTTATTTTATTTTTATTTTATTATTTCCTTTTTTCTCTTCTTCTCTTTTACGTCCTTAAATATAATATTGCCAATGGGCCATCGACCTGAGTCCTTCGGCCCTTTAATTTATTTTCTTGTTGTAAAATTCAATGTACTTTACTGTGTTTTCAGATACAACTATGTGAGCGACTTGTTCGCCACCAATGTGATAGCGAGGGATCCCTATTCCGGCAGAAGCGTCCAGTTGATCGACAGATACGGGTAATTTTTCTCGTCTTCGAAATTTTCGTTTTATCGGCCTTTTTGATTGCAGAAGTTGCGATACGGTAGCGAAAAAAAATTTGCACATCTGTGATAATTTACGTGTGGACAAGTTCGAAAGTCTGGAAATTTTGAAAAACCGCGGCGGTTTTGTTATTTGTAAAAATTATCGCTGATTTAAAAATTAGGGTAAATTATCACAGTTAGATGCATGCCGTCACTGACATCCCGACTTTCGAGCTTTCCCAGGCGTTGATTATCCAAGTTGGATGTATGCCGTCCGGGACTTTTTTATAGGAAATTCAATTCTCTACAACATTGTTTATGTACAATTTTGGTCTATATAGCGTCGTTTATCCAGCGTTTGGACGGGAAAGTAAAAATGCATTTTCTCATTCTTCTTACCTTCTCGTTCAAACTCTGGGTAAACAACGCTATATAGACGAAAAGTTCACATAAACAATGTTGTAGAGAATTGAATTTCCTATAAAAAAGTCCCCAACAGCATCTGCCTAACTCTGATAATTAACGCGTGGGAAAGCTCGAAAGTCGGGAAACGTTGAAAACCGCTTCGACTGTTAGCCATTCGGAATATTGCACGTTCGCTGCAATGTCATTCTGAATTTTGACGATTCGCTGAAATTTCACGCTACACTTCTGAACATTGCTCATTATGATTCTCGAGTCCCACCCGCAAATTGCAAGTGTCGAACTTGTTCGCTTTTTCAGAAAAAAAAACGAATTAAGAGAAAACTGATTCTGAACTTTTGTGAAAAAAAAAAAAAAATATGTAACGTTGGTTTCACACGGTTTCATGTAATTTGTCGACCCGTCGTTTTCACAGGTGCCCCGTCGACAATTACGTGTTTCCGGGACTCGATCGACTGAGAGAGGGCGACAGTCTCGAGGCGCGTTTCAACGCTTTCAAAATTCCGGAATCAAATTTTTTGGTTTTCGAAGCGACGGTACGTTCGTGTCGTGACGGTTGTCAACCGGCCTACTGTTCCGGCGGTACCGGAAGAAGCGAACCGTCGTTCGGCAAACGTAGACGAAGATCGGCCCCGATGGCCAACGACACGACGAACGCCGATGACACGGAAAAAAATGTTTACTCAAAGATAACGTCGTTCAATATAAATAATTCGACCGATAAGACGGAAAGCCAAATGGATAATGATGATGAAGACGCTGGTGAAGAACGCGTCAGAGAAATGATCGAGGTAAAAAAAAGAAAATTTCGTAGAATAATCATTTTTTATTTTTTATTTTTTATTTTTTATTTTTTATTTTTTATTTTTTATTTTTTTATTTTTTATTTTTTATTTTTTATTTTTCATTTTTTATTTTTTATTTTTTATTTTTTTATTTTTTATTTTTTTATTTTTTATTTTTTTATTTTTATTTTCTTATTTTTTATTTTTTTATTTTTTTATTTTTTTCTAATTAGGTATTGGATTCCCGAATGGACATGTACGAGGAGAATGTTATAGAAAGGCGAATCTTGGTTCCCGAAACGATCTGCATAACGCCAAACGAATATTACGGTTTGGTGACTGCCGTAGTCGGCCTCGTGGTACTTCTGTTGTCCGTCGTGATGCTATCTCTGCTGATTTACCGGTAAACACGTCCACGATTATCCGACGATTATGGAATTCGTTCAAACTATCGTGTTAAGGGGGGGTGTGAGGTTGAATTCGGTGAAAAAGAAGCATGTTTTTAAGATTTTTTTTTCTGGCGACAGAAATAGTGTGAATTTATTCAATCGATTTCCATATAATGATGCAACATTTGAACGATATTTTCCTAAATTTTCATTCCGAAATATTGAAAATTAAGCGGGTGACGGTGAATCTCCGGAGGCGGCTCGAAAAAAAAGTTGCTTTGCGGTGTTCATCGTAACTCGCGAAAGAATCATCTGAAACAAAAAAAAAAATCAAAATGCATTCGTTAAAGGAGATTTTTCTCGAGGTAATCACGAGGGGAATTTTTTTTTTGTTTTTTTTTATTTTTGATTTTTTCGTAGCACTTGGAAGCAAAAAAAAAACGATTTTCGGTATGAAAATCAGCTAATTTCTTGCTGTAAAATTCATAATTATTGAATAAAAAAAGCTATCGACGATACCCGGTGAATTATGTGAAAAAGTAGTGTGGCAAAATTTGAAAAACTATTGGTCGCAGTAGATTTTGCGTTATCGGTGAACTTGGACTTGAAAAAATGTGAAGTTTCGAGGAAAATTCTTTAAAGTTTTGCGCACTCGGCTCGAAGCAACGGATACACTCAAATAACTCATAACGTCGTCAATTTTGCTCCAATCGACTTGAAAATTTTCACACAATATTCTTGAGATATTATGCATTCAGTTAAAAAAATGCATTAAATAAATTTTAATACCTTACCCCGCCCTTGAAATAGTTGAGAATAAAAAAAAAATGTTTCGTTCGTAATTTTAGGAAATATGGATATTCAGTCCTGAGAAAAAATCGTATAGTCGATGAAAAATTGTGCCACGTCAACAGCCCAGTTGTGGATACTTGCAGCACGCGAGCGAATAATTTCTCATTCATGAGATCGGGTTTTCACAAACCATTTCAGAACTCGTGAGTTGAATTTTGATACACAAAAAAATAAATAAATAAATGAATAAATGAATAAATGAATAAATGAATAAATGAATAAATGAATAAATGAATAAATGAATAAATGAATAAATGAATAAATGAATAAATGAATAAATGAATAAATGAATAAATGAATAAATGAATAAATGAATAAATGAATAAATGAATAAATGAATAAATGAATAAATGAATAAATGAATAAATGAATAAATGAATAAATGAATAAATGAATAAATGAATAAATGAATAAATGAATAAATGAAAAAATGAATAAATGAATAAATGAATAAATGAATAAATGAATAAATGAATAAATGAATAAATGAATAAATGAATAAATGAATAAATGAATAAATGAATAAATGAATAAATGAATAAATGAATAAATGAATAAATGAATAAATGAATAAATGAATAAATGAATAAATGAATAAATGAATAAATGAATAAATGAATAAATGAATAAATGAATAAATGAATAAATGAATAAATGAATAAATGAATAAATGAATAAATGAATAAATGAATAAATGAATAAATGAATAAATGAATAAATGAATAAATGAATAAATGAATAAATAAATAAATAAATAAATAAATAAATAAATAAATGAATAAATAAATGAATAAATAAAAGATCCAACCATGAAAATTATTTGGAAAAAATTAGACAAAAAAAAAAAATTAAGTCGTACGATTAATGATCGATAAAAAAAATTGTTTCAAGCCATTCGAGGAGCCACGTGATGATGAACCATCGGGTGACGACAAACGGTTTGGAAGGAGCCGTCGGACTCGCGACGAACCGGAGGACAAGTTTCGACCCTAGCGAACCCATTTACACCGATCCCTCGCTCTTCGAAGTTACTCGCTCATCCATGCATTGAGAAAATTCGGCTCTCCATGAAAAAAATTTATATTCATCTGACATGATAGCTCACGATCGTTGCGTCAAGAAGTTTCGAAGTTTCGAATTTTCAATGTTTCGAAGGCTCACAAGTTCGACAATTTTTTTCATTCGAATTTTCAATGTTTCGACGTTGCACGGTTTCGAAAGTCCATTAATCCCGAACGGGCTGAGTTTCGAACGGTCATAGTTTCGAAAAAACAAAAAAAAAAAAAAAAAACAAATTCGAAATGCAATTTATCGAAAGCGCAATTTTTCCGACGGGTTCACGGATTCGACTCGGCCAATGTTTCGACGATTCAATGTTTCGACGGACCAAAAGTTCGACGACGTATATATATATATATATATATAGGTATAGTGGCGTGAAGATTGCGGGAGCTGCAATCTTCGAGCGGTTGAACGAGCTGCTACGCCACTATACCTATATACACATACGTTGTCGAACGTTTTGATCCGTCGAAGGATCGACCGTTCGAAACATTGGCCGAGTCGAAACATTTATTTTGCGAATCGTTGAGGATTTCGATATATCGACCGGTCGGACATTTCGATCGTTCGAATTTTTTTCCAATTCTGTCACACGAGCCAGTCGAAATAACAAAAATTCGGAGATCAGATTTTTTCGATAAATTAAAATTCGAATAAAAAAAAATTGCGAACTTATGAGCTTTCGAAACATTGAAAATTCGAAGTTTCGAGACCCACTCGCGTCCGATGTTGCATCTAATAGTTTCGTTGAATTATAATTATATTGTGGTTGACAGTATATTATTTTATTTTATTTTTTTTTTTAGCTAATTTTCAAAGCTTTGTGTTCTTTTCTCTGTTCGACGATGCAAATATACCGACGATAGTTTAATAAAAATAATTTGTCACGTAGAAACTACGAAATTCCATTACTGATATCCTCTGACTAGAGGACATTATTTTTTCAATCTCCGATATTATTATAAATAATTCCAAACGACCACGCAGCGTATCGTCTTTTTATTTAAAATTATTATTTTTTTTAGTTTTTCTTCAATTTACCGCTGATTTGATTTAAGTTACCTGAAGCGATGTAGATTATTTTGTAATAAAATATACTGTAACTGTAGTTAACCCGTTAACGGGGGAAATTTATAATCTCGAGATTCGAGAATTCGGAGTTTGAATAAAGTCCGTTTTGGTAGGTGAAAAAAAAAAGTTTATTCCGTTGATAATTTATTTTATTTTATTTTATTTTATTTTATTTATTGCTTCCTCATAAAGGAAGCTTTGTGACGGTGGGAAAATTTTTTTTCGAGATCTTCATGTCACCATGTTCAGAATGTTCTAAAACGTCGAGAAAACACATTTGGAGAAAATGTCCGGATGTATGTATGTGTGTGTGTGTGTAATGGCCTCCCAAAATTCAAACTTGCATAACTCGAGAACGGTTTGAGCTACAGCCCTCAAATTTTGCAGACATGTGCAGCTCCGTAATCACTTCTTTGACTATGATTTTTGAAATGATTGAAGCTGCGACTCAGATTTTATGTCGTTTTCAAATTCCCCAAAAAAAAGGGCGTTATCACTCTAGCGATCGCAAATTTTGAGATACTCGTCTAAATAGTTCTTGACAAAGAGATACGTACCCGAGGTTAGTTGGTATTGCATTTGGGCCAAATCCATCAATAAGTTTTCATTTTATGATATTTTGAATTTTTCCAAAAATCAAATTTGTCGCTATAACTTTTGTGAACTTTGACCGATCAAGCGCAAACTTCACAAAAGTATAGAAAATCATTCAGCCGTGGCGTATCTCAAATTTGGCGAAGATCAGTTGGATGGTTCGGTTTTGACAGGAATTCAAGTTTTTCGATCGTAGGTAGTGAACGAAGAATCCTTTATGAGGAAGCCAAAACAAAAATGCTTTCTCATAGCGCTCCCATAAGCATCACATTGCTTCCTCATAAAGGATTCTTCGTTCACTACCCCTACGATTCAGAGGAAGCAATTTGCAAGTTTCAACTTGCAGCTTTTTTATTTTTCTGCTCATTTCCGCATCGAGTCTCTCTCTAAATCTCTAAAACTCTAACACTATACCGGCAAAAAGTATCAGATTTTTCGTCACTGGTATACACCGTCATACATTGATGCAACATGTAATTAAATCAATTTATAATTGAATATTAATTTACATCGTCTTATTATGCACTTTGCCCGCGGGCAGTTTAGGACCATCACCATTTATTTTTTTTTTTCGTTCAAAAATTTTTTTCGACCAGAAATAAATTCGTTATTTAAACTCAAATAAAATGACGAGTGGAAATGAATTCGTTACTCGAACGCGAAAGAAATAACGAGTGGAAAATCACTTGGTATTCAAAATCGAAACAAATAACGAGTGAAAAATCACTTGTTATTTAAAATCGAAACAAATAACAAGTGGAAAATCACTTGTGATTCAAAATCGAACCAAATAACAAGTGGAAAATCACTTGGTATTCAAAATCGAAATAAATAACGAGTGAAAAATCACTTGTTATTTAAAATCGAAACAAATAACGAGTGGAAAATCACTTGGTATTTAAATAGTGTATTTAAATACTTTTTCACTCAAGTGCGCCCATCCCTGGTTGGGACGAGTAGAGATCGTCTGGGATCAACAGGATCGATCGGTGCCAGCAGAGATTCGCTTGGACACGGTCGAAGAGGAAATATATCGGACAGTGAGAAAAGAGCATTTAATTCGCGAACAGAGCATTTAATTAGCATTTAATGAGCCTTTAATTATTTCATCGGGTTTTTTTCAAGTAGATTCGGCTTTGTGGTGCGGCCCAACTTGAGTGACGTATTTTCGACGATGTTCTACGTAGGCGCGTTGAAATGTATAATGATGACAGACTCGTCCAGTTAAAACGTATATGCTCGAAGAATTTGTTACATCAACTGTTGGGTATAGTACGTGAGAATTGTTGTTAACGTAGATGGTAAGAAATTATGTAACATATATGTATACCAAATAGCTGAGAAAGCTAATAAATATCAATCAATCAATCAATCAATCAATCTCGGTCTGTCGGACTCGGTCCCTCGGCCTCTCGGTATCTCTCTTGGTCTCTCACAAGGGGAGACTGCGACATTGACTTTTCAATGAAGCTATATATATATATTTTTTTTTTTTTTTTCAATGAAAATGTTTTTTTTTTGGTGAAATTAATGCACGTGACTGGTGCCGGGTTCATCAGCCGTGGCGACTGTGTGGAAGTGTTCACAGATAGATACATGCCGTCACTGACTTTTTTATAGGAAATTCAATTCTCTACAACATTGTTTATGTGAACTTTTGTTCAATATAGCGTTGTTCAATCAGCGTTTTGACGGGAAGGTAAAAATTCATCGATTTTCTTATCGTTTTATTTGTTTCTGTCTAAACGCCGGATAAACAACGCGATATAGACAAAAAGTTCACATAAACAATGTTGTAGAGAAATGAATTTCCTATAAAAAAGTCCCCGACGGCATATATCTAACTTTCATAATTTACGCGTGGGAAAGCTCGAAAGGTGAGTGTTCGGTGGGCTACAATGCGATTCGAAATTTTGACCCTTCGAAACAATTTCATTGTGCGCCGCGACCGTTCGTAACATTGTCGTTCGAAGCATTGGGCGTTCGAAATTTTGGGGTTTTCTGAACATTGCTCATTCTGAACTTCGAGCCCCACCCGTTCTCTCGGTCTTCCAGTCTCTCTCTCGGTCTCTCGATCTCTCTCTCTCTCTCTCTCTCTCGGTCTCTCGATCTCTCTCTCTCTCTCTCTCTCTCTCTCTCGGTCTCTCTCTCTCTCTCTCTCTCTCTCTCTCTCTCTCTCTCGCTCTCACTCTCTCTCTCTCTCTCTCGGTCTCTCAGTCTTTCGGTCTCTCTCTCTCTCTCTCTCTGTCTCTCTCGGTCTCATTCTCCCTCTCTCTCTCTCTCTCTCTCTCTTGCAGTCTCATCCAATATTTTCATTATTTAATTTCACACGCCATCGAGAATTCCGCCCGTCCATACAATACAATTGTACCGAACTTACGATAACCCCGGTTTTTTTTTTTTTTTTTTTTTTTTACACGTAAGTTACATTTTTGACAATGTGGTATGTATATATTGCGATAGGGGCGGGAGGGTCGTGGAAGGGGCATTATCTGCGAATTATCATCCTTCATATCCAGGCATGGGCCTCCATTCGATGAAAATGTATTTCAAATACTTTCTCAGTCAAACAACTATGAATAATCATCACGAAAGAATCAATATTTTCACATTTCTGTAACAATCATGATCAATTTACGTGAATTATGATTTTACAATTTAATCGAAGTACTCCATAAATCTGGTAAAATTCGTTATAATTGAGCTCGGAAAATAATTTGAAATACATTTTCATGGAATAAAATGCTCATACCTGGGCTTGTACCGCATCCATTCTCGAGCGTTCGAGGAGTCATCTCAGCCAACGATCGTCGTGGATCCTTCACCAATCGTTCGAAGTCATTACGATCGGCTTGGGCGGGTAATTATATCCGGTTATTGTCCGTTCGAGGACCGAAGTCAATGAATCAGGGTTTTCAAGAAGAAACGATAATAATAATAATATTATTATTAATAATAATAATAAAGATAATAATAATAATAATAATAATAATAATAATAATAATAATAATAATAATAATAATAATAATAATAATAATAATGTCCTAGTTTGGCGAAAAAAAAAATAATGGGACTCGCACCTATAATTCGACGATATAAAAAAAAACAAAAACAAATAACGAAATTTCATCGACACGTTAAATTAAATTGCGAATGAAAATATATACGGTTAGATCGAATTTATATTGTGTTTTACGTTCGATTATTATAATTATAACGGGGGGGGGATTAAAAATTTACAATTACATTAAATCTATCCGAACCGCGATGCGCGGTACGGAAACGGAAGATCTAAGTCGGTACCACGTGTCCGGGAAAGGGGTAGGAAAAAAAAACACGAACGAAAAAAAAAAAAAAAAAAAAAAACGATGAACAAACTATTATCGAAACTTTAATCGCGAATAGATATACGACAAAGATCGCTGCCGTATGATTATTTTTATAGCGAGATTCGTCGCGAAACATTCTCGACGAATCACGATTGTTAATTGTTCGAGCTTGGAGATAGGCGCTCTCGTGAAACAAAACTTAACGAGAATGAAAAAAAAAAAAAAAAAAAAAAAAAAAAAAAAAAAGTTTTTGTCAAATTTGACGATAATTACGATGACGATGTGAATCCATATGAATCGTACGACGCACAATTAATGTATAAACGATGTGGAGACCCTAAATGAACGACGATGTAGACATAAAAATTATTATTAATCGTAATAATAATGATGAATAATAATAATAATAATAATAATAATAATAATAATAAAGAATTAAGCAACATAAATTGCTCGTGTTTTACGTAGGATCTAGAGAGGAGCAGTGATGTGTATTATTGTTTGTGTAGTTCTCGAAGCACTCGACACTCACAAATCTCTCCGTGTGTTATTTTTCGATTGTACGGTTTGTCAATATTTGTTTATATATAATTTGACGCGGTTTATTTATTTATTTATTATTTTTTTTTTTGCGTTTTTTTTTGCGTTTTTTTTTTTTTTCACGTTTGTTCCTAGTTGACCATGAGCGTATGGGATTCCATGGGAGCGGCACTATCGTACAGAGTATCGGTGTCCTGAGTGGGTTCGCCCTGTAACTGACATTGGTTCGACAACGTTCCAGCACCGCAGTCACAGAAGAATCTGAAATTACAACGATGATTTTTATTTTTTTTTAACGGAATTGAAAAAAAATTCGAACGATCGAATGTCCGACCGGTCGATGTATATCGAAATCCTCAACGATTCGCAAAATAAATGTTTCGACTCGGCCGATGTTTCGAACGGTCGATCCTTCGACGGATCAAAACGTTCGACAACGTATGTGTATATAGGTATAGTGGCGTAGCAACTCGTTCAACCGCTCGAAGATTGCAGCTCCCGCAATCTTCACGCCACTATACCTATATATATATATATATATACACGTCGTCGAACTTTTGGTCCGTCGAAACATTGAATCGTCGAAACATTGGCCGAGTCGAATCCGTGGGACCCGTCGGAAAAATTGCGCTTTCGATAAATTGCATTTCGCAATTTGTTTTTTTTTTTCTTTTTTTTTTCGAAACTATGACCGTTCGAAACTTTGCCCGTTCGGATTGATGGACTTTCGAAACCGTGCCAAGGTCGAAACATTAAAATTCGAATTAAAAAATTTCGAACGCCTAAAACACGGCGCCGCTTTTTAACATTTCCTGACTTTCGAGCTTTCCCACGCGTTTATTATCAAAGTTAGATATATGACGTCGCTGACTTTTTTTACAGAAAATTCAATTCTCTACAAAATTGTTTATGTAAACTTTTGGTCTACATAGCGTTGTTTATCCAGCGTTTGGACCAGAAGGTAAAAAACCAATGATTTTCTTCTTATTTTTGTCTTCCCGTCCAAATCCTGGATAAACAACGCTATATAGACCAAAAGTTCACATAAACAATGTTGTAGAGAATTGAATTTCCTATAAAAAAGTCCTCAACGGCATACATCTGACTTTGATAATTGACGCGCGGGGAAAGCTCGAAAGTCGGAAAATATTCGTAAATTCGCGAAACATTGCTCGTTCGGAATTTTCGACCCTCGAAAAATTTTTTATCCCCCGAAATTATGAAAGCTCACCGACTGTGAAAATCAACGAATTTTCTTCATATATATATTTTTTTTTTTACACATGTGTGCACGACATATTTAATGAAAAGCTAACCGGATAAATTCTTACCTGTCGTGTCTTATAAACTCCACGTCATGTCCAGCGTGACAGGTTTTGATGCAGTTAACGCATATTGCGTTTCTGTCGGTCGTGTTGCAGGTTTGACAGCGATAAAAATCGTGCATCGGGAACGAAGTGTACGATGAAATTTTGTACAGACACTGTCCATTGCCCACTGCCTTTTCGATTGCGTCTTGGTTGTTGAATATTTTGTTGCCTGAATGAAAGAAAGTAAAAAAAAAAACACACAAACACAAACACACAAATTGAGTAATTCAATCGGAAACACCTTTTTTAATGATAGTCCAAATTTCGTGGCCAAGTTTTAGTCCGATATCTAGAAAATTGCGCCAGCTAGAGTGCGCACACCGTTTTTTTTTTTTTTTTTACACCTTTCAAAATTTCTTGAGGTAGTAGACTGCAAAATGTGAGAGTCAAAGCAAGCCTAAGATGTACCATCTCCCGATTGAGGTACGTAGTACTTTGATGTGGCAACGTCGCGTGTTATGACGTCGATCAGAGAGAAAGAGAGAGAGAGAGAGAAGATGGGAAACAAACGCGCAACGTTGCCATGTCTACTGGATCACGACCAACTCCTCATATAAACTGTATTTTCCACGATGTTTATTTGCTTATTATTATCATCACAGTCTCCTGATCTCTACCTTCGAGTGCCCAAAATGTTGTCCGAATATTCAACTTGCGGCTCAAGTGTTTTCATTAAAATCTGACGAGGACTTTTTGCATTATATCAAATTGACCGTGATTTTCCATAAGGCTCCGTGTTAAACGTGTGACAAATAAAAGTGTCGATATATTTTTTCTCGCGCTCCGGAAAGCCATGAAAATTTAACCGAACCTTTTTCTTATCAATGCCTATAAGTATGCCAAGTTTTATGAAAATCTGACGAGGGACTCTCTCTTATCAAGAATGAAAAAAAAAAAAAAAAAAAAAAAAAAAAAATGAAAATGAAAATCTTACCTCTGGTTGTCGGTTGTACCCCGCTGGCCAAACACAATCCACCGAATCGATTGTTGAAAATTTGATTGAACTCCAACGTCGCGGTTGCGTTATTCGTTATCTCGACACCGGCGGCGAGACCGTCGAAAATACGATTTCGCCTCAACACCGGATGCGATTGCGTGGATATTAGTACACCGGCTTGAGCGTTTCGGAATATATCGTTTTCCTCCAGAACGCCTGAATTATTGAGAAATAAAATATATTTTAAAATAAATTATTGTATTGATTATCGGGAAGGGGAAAAAGAAATGAAAAATAAAAGTTTGGGTGGGGCTCGTAAATCGGAATGACAGTGTTACGAACGGTCGTGGCGTATAATGACATTGCAGCGAATCGTCAAAATTCCGAATGACATTTTAGCGATCATTTTAGTCCAAAATTGACGATTTGAAAAAATTAATTTGGACATGCAATTTTTTGACGCAGTTAGGTTATAATGATGGAGTGGTATATGAATGTACGGTTTTGGACCAAAATTTGCGTCTGCCTATACCGTTAATTTTGGATTTTGCGTTTTTGACGATTGGCAGGCGTATTTTGCATTTCTCGGTGAAAATGGTAAGCACGAAATTTATAGAGAATTGAATTCTCCATCTTTTTTATACGAACAATTTTGTTGTAAGATCGTTATTTATTGTTAATAATAAACAAAAAGTGTGAAAAATTAGGACATTGGCCCAGTTTTTTCAACTTCTGGAGCATTTTTATTGAAAATAAGTGACACATTTGAATGGCAAAGTTATAGAGGACAAAATTCTCCACAACTTTTGTACGAACAATTTTTTTGTAGGACGAATAGTACACGTCTGGGAACGCGGTTAACACAGCGGATTAGGGAAATCAGTCGAGTCGCTTCCGCTAGCCTCTGTGTTGACCGCGTTCCCAGACGTGAACTATTCGTCCTACAAAAAAAATCATTCCTACAAAAGTTGTAGAGAATTTCATCCTCTACAACTTTGCCACATAAATATCTCACTTATTTTCACTAAAAACGGTCCAAAAGTTGAAAAAACCGGGCCAATGTCCTAATTGTTCACACTTTCAGCTTATTATTAACAATAAATAATGATCTTACAACAAAATCGTTCCAATAAAAAAGATGGAGAATTCAATTCTCTATAAATTTTGTGCCGACCATTTTCACCGAGAAATGCAAATACACGCCTGCAAATCGACAAAACGCAAAATCCAAAATTAACGGTATACGCAGACGCAAAATTTGGTCTAAAACCGTAAATTCATATTCTACTCCATCATTAGAACCTAACTGCGTCAAAAAATTGCATGATCGAATAAATTTTTTTTTCAATCTCAAATTGATCCGATTTTCGAGTCCCATTCGAAAAAAATTCGATAAAGAATTCCACGACTCACCCTTGCCCCCGTTGAAAATACAAATTCCACCGTCTCGACCGTCGAATATTTTGTTTCTCTTGAGTGTGGGATTGCTGTCAGTCTTGATCCAAACCCCGGCCATTGCGTTGTCGAAAATTTCGTTTTGCTCCAATAATCCCAAACCGCTGTTGTAAACGAGAACCCCACCGTTCTGACCGCCCCATATCTTGTTTCCACGGATAACCGGGTTGCTTCCCGTCCTGCGACGCAAAAAAAAAAAAAAAAAACAAAAAACACCACAAAATTACAAATTTCGTTCTGGTCCAAAATCGACGATTTTACGATTTTTTTTTTGTTGTCGAAATAAAATTTTCGAATGTTCAAAAATTGTTAGCGTCGCATTTTGAAAGAGAGCTCGAAGTTTTCAGGAGAGCTCGAAGCTATTGACGAATCTGCATAAGGTCTGAAATTTTTGGGCGAAAGAAAAAAAAAAAAGATTTACGATGTATTGCAAAGTTTTGTAGTATCTATTTCTCGAATTAGATTTATTTTTAATTCAGTAATAAGCATCTCCCTTCAGTCGTTCAACATTATACCGAATTTGAGCTCGACATCTCTAAAATTGTGGAAGCTAGAGACCGAAAATAAATTTTTGAATTTTCTAAAAATCGCGTAAAAACGAAATATCTGCGTGGATTTTTCTACAAAATTTAATCAAGCTATGCGCCGTGAACCCTTAACACGTGTGACAAGTTTCAGCTTGATATCTCGAGACGTTCTCGAGTTATGAACGCTCGAACAATTCCGAACACGTTTGCATAAACATCTCGAAAAAAAAAAGAAAACATTTTCACGAAAACCAAAGCTTCCTCCATGAGAAACCCAAGAAAAAAACTCTATAAAAATGGCTGGGTCTCGAAGTTTCGAATTTTCAATATTTCGAAGGCTCATAAGTTCGAATTTTTCAAATTCGAATTTTAATGTTTCGACGTTGCACGGTTTCGAAAGTCCATTAATCCCGAACGGGCTGAGTTTCGAACGGTCATAGTTTCGAAAAAATAAAAAAATAAAAAAAAAAAACAAATTCGAAATGCAATTTATCGAAAGCGCAATTTTTCCGACGGGTCCCACGGATTCGACTCGGCCAATGTTTCGACGATTCAATGTTTCGACGGACCAAAAGTTCGACACGTATATATATATATATATATATATATAGGTATAGTGGCGTGAAGATTGCGGGAGCTGCAATCTTCGAGCGGTCGAACGAGCTGCTACGCCACTATACCTATATACACATACGTTGTCGAACGTTTTGATCCGTCGAAGGATCGACCGTTCGAAACATCGGCCGAGTCGAAACATTTATTTCGCGAATCGTTGAGGATTTCGATATATATCGACCGGTCGGACATTTCGATCGTTCGAATTTTTTTTCAATTCCGTCACACGACCCAGTCGAAATAACAAAAAAATTCGGAGATCAGATTTTTTCGATAAATTAAAATTCGAATAAACAAAAATTGCGAACTTGTGAGCTTTCGAAAAATCGAAAAAAATCGCGAATTCTCACCGTATTTGTACTCCCGAATAAAGATGATTGAATATATCGTTATCCTCCAATTTTCCATGTCCGTTGTCGTAAAAATAAACCCCGACTTGTTTGCCGCTGTGTATGCGATTTCTCCTCAAAACCGGTGTGGAACCCGTGGTGATCCAAACCCCGGCCAACGTATTGGCGTAAACCTCGTTCTCCTCGATCAGTCCCTGGCCCTTTTCGTGAACGTAAATACCACCGTGTTGTCCATGATGAATCTTGTTGTGTCGAACAATGGGATCGGAATTGGTTCTTATTTGTATACCGGCCAAAGCGTTGCCGTAAATATTGTTGTGCTCGATGAGACCGCGTCCCTCGCCGAATATGTAAACCCCACCCTGATGACCGTTGTAAATCTCGTTGCGACGTATCGTAGGATTGGAATTCGACGTTATCCAAACACCGGCAAAATTGTTCGAATGTATTTTGTTGTCGATGAATTGTCCGAGACCGTTTTCGTGAACGTAAATACCGCCCGTTTGTCCGTGATGAATTTCGCAATGCACGACAGTGGGATTTGCTCCGGCTTTAACCTCAAAACCGGCTATGCGATTGTTGTGAATGTCATTGGCTTCGAAATAACCGAGACCGTTGTCGAACGTGAATATACCGACGTCACGTCCGTGATGTATGTGATTACGTCGCATTATCGGATTGGCATAATTTTTCACCCAAATACCGGCCAATGCGTTGCGCGATATCTCGTTGTCCTCGTAAGTTCCCTGAGCGTAATCGGTGACGTAAAGACCCACGTTTTCGCAATCGGATATGTCGCAATTTTTTACAACCGGATTTGCACCGCCTCCGGAAACGCATACGGCCGCTCCGACTGTGGAAAATTCAACGATTTAGATTTGTTATTGAATCGTCCCCGGCTGGTTGAGGAAAAATGTTTTGCTATGTTGGTTAGTTGTTATTCGGCCGTATTTATTTTATAGCGTTTTCGGGGTGGGGCTCGAAGTTCAGAATGAGCAATGTTCGGTAAGGCCGAAATTTCGAACGCGCGATTATTCGAACGACAATGTTAAGAAAGGTCGCGGCGCAGAATGAAAATGTTTCGAAGGGTCAAAATTTCGAATCGCATTGTAGCCTTCCGAACGAGCCTAACTTTCGAGCTTTCCCACGCGTAAATTATGAAAGTTAGATATATGCCGTCGTGGACTTTTTTATAGGAAATTTATTTCTCTACAACATTGTTTATGTGAACTTTTTGTCTATATGGCGTTGTTTATCCAGCGTTTGGACAGAAACAAATAAAACGATAAGAAAATCGATGCATTTTTAAATTGCCCCGAAAAGAAGTGTTTTTATTACCCCACCGAGTGGGGTGAAAAAAATCACTTTGGGATTTTTTTTTTCAAATGGAGGTGCTCAATAATAAATAAAAGTTACATCGAAATTTTTTAGATAAATTTTGTAGCTGAAGGTTTATAATTTCAGGAAAAAAATTCATGTTTGAGAATATTTTGATAAATGCAGATTTCACATCGTGAAAAGTGAAAAAATGGCGATTTAACCCCATGTTGAAAATTTATGCACGTTGTTTCCTTTCTTCACAAATGAGATTTGAATTTTATCGCATTTATGGTCTATTCTCGCTGCCTGAGGCCTCTAAAGGTAGTATCCTACATACTGTAAGAGTCAAAGCAAGCCTAAGATATACCATCTCCCGATTGAGGTACGTAGTACTTTGATGTGGCAACGTCGCGTGTTATGATGTCGATCAGAGAGACAGAGAGAGAGAGAGAGAGAAGATGGGAAACAAACGCGCAACGTTGCCATGTCTACTGAATCACGACCAACTCCTCATATAAACTGTATTTTCCCCGATGTTTATTTGCTCATTATTATCATCACAGTCTCCCGATCTCCACCTTCAAGCGCCCAAAATGTTGTCCGAATATTCAACTCGCAGCTCAAGTGTTTTCATTAAAATCTGACGAGGACTTTTTGCATTATATCAAATTGACCGTGATTTTCCATAAGGCTCCGTGTTAAACGTTGTGACAAATAAAAGTGTCGATATATTTTTTCTCGCGCTCCGGAAACCCATGAAAATTTGACCGAACCTTTTTCTCATCAATGCCTACAAGTATGCCAAGTTTCATGAAAATCTGACGAGGAACTCTGATACAATAAAAAAATAAAGCAACAAAAATCTATATGAAAAAAATACCCACCGACGCTGGAGCTTCTTATGATGCAATGATCGATAGTCGGGCTGCAATTTTCACCGACTTCGAGACAATAATGTTTGTGATGTGGCACCGTGCTCGTTACGTCCGGAGTGAATTTCAACGTCAGATGTCCGGCGTAAGCGCGTTTAGCGCCCTCAACGAACATAACCGTGGATTCGGTTTCGCGTTCTAGTACCACGGATTCGGCAACGTTGCCCGAAGCCGCGCCTATCAGTGCGACGTCGCTGTCGATAACGAGAAATTCACCGCGATAAGTGCCAGCGTGTAAAAACACGAGATGTTGCGATGGATTGTCGTTCATCTGTGAATTATTTCCGCAACAATTGTTGGCCTGACTGCCGCCGTTGTTGGCCGCTGTGGCGCTGCTGTTGTTGCCGCTGGTGGCGCTGCTGGCGCTGCTGCTGGCGCTGCTCGCGACGTTTGGCGACGCGGCCGAAGCGGCGTTGCCGCTTCTGTACTCGTCCACGTAATCCAACGCGCCCTGTACCGTGTTGAAGTACGACAAATTGCGTCCTTTGAACTTCAAATCTTGAAAACCCGGTCGCACGTGAACACCCCGATAGAGCTGACGAAAACTTTCCTTCCAAGGATTCGAATAATCCGAATCGTCAGGCGAGACGAATTCGAATTTACACGATGTCGGATTGAACAGTGGCAAATCGTATTCGTAAACTTGTTGGTACAATGATTTCCAGAGTTCCGTGTCATTGGCTATGGCTTGAAAACGTTTGCAGACTTGGGACACGCGACAGAGATCCTGTTCCATGAGATAGTTGAATATCGTGAGTAGCACCTCGTCCGGTAATTCGTACTGGAGATAGTGCGCCGCTGTGTTTGTCGTTGTACCTGTGTGTTTGTGTGTGTGTTTGTGGCGAAATTATTATTATTCTTTTTTTTTTATAAGATTGAATTTATGGGTGGGTCTCGAAGTTTCGAATTTTCAATGTTTCGACGTTGCACGGTTTCGAAAGTCCATCAATCCCGAACGGGCTGAGTTTCGAACGGTCGTAGTTTCGAAAAAAAAAAAAAAAAAAAAAACAAATTGCGAAATGCAATTTATCGAAAGCGCAATTTTTCCGACGGGTCCCACGGATTCGACTCGGCCAATGTTTCGACGATTCAATGTTTCGACGGACCAAAAGTTCGACAACGTATATATATATATACATATAGGTATAGTGGCGTGAAGATTGCGGGAGCTGCAATCTTCGAGCGGTTGAACGAGTTGCTACGCCACTATACCTATATACACATACGTTGTCGAACGTTTTGATCCGTCGAAGGATCGACCGTTCGAAACATCGGCCGAGTCGAAACATTTATTTTGCGAATCGTTGAGGATTTCGATATATCGACCGGTCGGACATTTCGATCGTTCGAATTTTTTTTCAATTCTGTTACACGACCAGTCGAAATAACAAAAAAATTCGGAGATCAGATTTTTCGATAAATTAAAATTAGAATTAAAAAAAAATGGAACTTGTGAGCTTTCGAAACATTGAAAATTCGAAACTTCGAGACTCAACCAAATTTATTCTTTGGGGAAGCAATGTTCTATATTGAATCGTTCATAAGTTCATAAAGAGTGACAAACAAGCTATTTTGATGCCGAATAATTTAGGAAATATTTTAAAAACATGGAAAAACCTATTTTTTCTGTATTGAGGGACATCTGTGTAGATTGATGGAAAAATAGGTGAATTTTGGGGAATTATTATCTGAAAAACTATCGGTCCGATTGAATTCGAGTTGGTTTTATTCGAAAGTATGTACATTGAGGTATGTTGACGAATTTTTCGTTTAGATGTATAGCGAATGGAAGCGCTGTTGTTCTGGCCGGCGTAATATAACTTTTTCACAAGTCGGTTCCCGCTTTTTTTTTGGATAACGGATTGACCGATTCCTCTGAAATTTGGACACAATACGCACGGATAGGTAATGAAGTTCGGCACGTAGGATTTTTCTTTTAAACTAATTTATTTATTTTTTTTATCAATCAACAAAGGTCGTTGATTGAGGTTTAAAAGTGAATTTCAACTTCAATCAAGCGACATTTTGTGAAAAAAAAAAAAAATCCCACGTGCCGAACAGCTCAAGACGTTGCACTTTGAGAATCTTCTTGAAATTTTTCGTTTCGGACCAAAACCGACTGCCGGAAAAAGTGGAAACTGCAAACCGTGCCGACGACAAAGTTATTTTACCTCGGCCGGAATAACAGCGCCCCCATTCGCCATACATTCAAACGAAAAATTCGTCAACATACCTCAATGTACACGCTTTCGAACAAAACCAACTTGAATTCAATCGGACCAATAGTTTTTGAGATAATAATTCCCAAAAATTCGCCCTATTTTTCCGGCAAATTACACACACGTATCCCCTTAATTAATTGAAAAATCTACGGATACGTAAATTTTTCAAGCATCCTCCCAATTATCATGATAAATCCGGCGAAAAAGGGTGAAAAAAAAAGGTTACGTGCCATCGGTGGACATGGAACACGTTCGTCTGGGTCGTTTTCTCGCCGGAAGCGACGAAAAACCGAGCGCGGCGGCGTTGCTGCTTCCTCCGGGCGGCGGAAGAGCGGAGCTTGTGCCCGGAGCCGGATCCGGATGCGGCGGGCTCTTTCGTCTCAGGTCGTAGGGCGACGAGTGCGACGGCGACGGCGACGGCGACGGAGCGGCGACTCCCGACACGCTGGGGGACGATCCTCTTCCTCCGCTGCCGCCGGCGGCTCCTCCCGCGCCGGCTCCCACTCCGCCGCCCGGAGGAATCTGGTTGGAAGCCGGACACGGCAGATCGCATGGTTCTGCTGAAAAAATTTCAACGAATTATTCGCAAACCCTTTTTTTCTCAACGATATAAAAACCACCGACTCGACGACCGATCGTCCACGTCCGTGTAAAATATTTCTTGGACAGTCCGATTGTACACAAAATATTTGAATCGACGACAAATTTCGGTCCTCGCGCATGCCCATTCGTCAAAATTGCGATACACGAATCTTCACCTCAATTTGTAAAATACACAATAAATAAATAAATAAAAAATTGTACGATTTGAGGTTAAAAGTTTTGTGGGACAATATATTTGAATTCTACCGGATAAAAGTCTACGAAATTATTGAATCGACCGATGAATTTGTTACTTGCAACATTGCGATACACGAATCTTCATCGCAATTTAAAAAAACAACAAAAATAAATAAATTTTGAAAGTTGTACAATTTGAGGTTAAAAGTTTTGTCATAGAAAATATTTGAATTCCACGAAATAAAAGTCTACGAAACTATTGTATCGACCTATGAATTTGTTACTTGCAAAATTGCGATACACAAAAATATTCATCGCAATTCGAAAAAGTAAAAAATTTGAAGAAAAAAATGGTACGATTATAAGGTTAGAAGTTTTGGTCGGAGCAAACGAATATTCGTTGGACGATGACGATTTCGTTGCCTGCCGCTGAAACGCATCCTCGAATGCGTCGCGTCGCTCATCGATCGCCCACGATCTGTCAAATTCTGAAGTCGACGTAAAAGATTGAATCAAGAGTCTTAATTATTTTGTGGTCGATTCGTCAAAATTCAATGAAACAATAAAAATCACGAAGAGACCATGATACATCCGTCGAGGCAAAAGAGGTTAAATGCCGTTGCTGCGACACAGTCAGAGTGTCAAATTTTGTGGAACGATTGACGTTTGTGGAACATCGCGCAAACGTTCGATGGAACGTTTCGAAATCATCATCATCGTCGACGGCATCGAAAGACACCAAGTCAATAATATTTGTTTACGACACGCTGTGCGTCAAAGTGCATTCACACGCCAAGTGACATAAAAATTTGTACGACGCTTGTACAGAAAAACCATTTTCGTGTGATTGCGACACTCGCCTTCGTCTCGTTCTGCAAACTCAAACTCGACGGAAAACTTTTTTTTTTCGTACTAGTGTCATAATGTACTATTATTATTTCCCAGGACATATTGGTCCAGTCGCGATAGTCACAAACAAAATGGATGATTTTCGATTGTGTTCAAAGAAGAAGAAGAAAAAAAAAACAACAAACAATTCGTATGGACGTAATTTTTCCACGAGAGTTATGTTTTTAGGTCATTTTTGTGGTTATGTAGAGAACTGCGTTTCATGAAAAAAAAAAAAAAAAAACCCATGGGCAATACGTGGGCGTTATAAGAAAGAAGAAAAAAAAAACAAGTGAACGGAATTTTTCGTGTGTGTGTGTGTGTGTGTGTGTGTGTGTGTGTGTGTGTGTGTGTGTGTGTGTGTATATATGGGTGTGAAAGAGTGAGAGAGAGTTAAAAAGAGAAAGAGAGAGAGAGAGAGAGAGAGAGAGAGAGAGAGAGAGAGAGAAAGAGCGAGCGGACGTGTCGTGTTCCGTAGCAACGGTGCGTACGAAAGGACATATAAAACACAGGCGAGGTACATACGACATGAATAAAGGGACAAAGGGAAACGGGGTTGGGGGAGGAGTGAGTAGGAAGGAGGTGGAGGAGGGGGGGGGGGGTGAGTAGAGTTGATCGTACGTCTGCCACGTGAAAGGTACGAAATAATCAGCGGCGTAAGAGTATGTGGATGGAATTGGGAAAAAAAAA
The DNA here is from genome assembly GCA_963662125.1 of Diplazon laetatorius. Classification (NCBI taxonomy): domain Eukaryota; kingdom Metazoa; phylum Arthropoda; class Insecta; order Hymenoptera; family Ichneumonidae; genus Diplazon; species Diplazon laetatorius. The sequence continues at coordinate 20,768,829 of OY759153.1, read as the reverse complement.
AAAGAAAAAAGAAAAAGACGGGGTCGCGCGTCGATGATGGATTATTTCGTAGGACGAAGAATGTTTCGTGTGTGAATGTATATAGGTAGATGAGCGTGTGTATGAGTGAGTGAGTGAGTGAGTGAGTGAGTGAGTGTGTGTGTGGGTCGGCAGAAGAGGTAGAACCATGGGAGTAGACCGTATCGGCAAGGGAGAGAGTAAGTGAATGAAAGATATTGAAAAAGAGAGTGAGAGAGTGAGTGAGTGAGTGAGTGAGTGAGGGAGAGAGAGGGAGTGAGTGAGTGAGAGAGGGAGGGAGAGAGAGAAAGAGAAATAGAGAGAGATATATATATATATATATATAGACAGATAGAGAGAGCGAGAGAGAGAGAGAGAGAGAGATACAGACAGATAGAGATATATATAGGGATAGATAGAGACAGATAGAGTGAGTGAGTGAGAGAGACGTATATATACGAGAGAGAGAGAGAGAGAGAGAGAGAGGGAGAGAGAGTGAGAGAGAGACAGACAGAGAACAGTCAAGAGATCATCGAGCCGAGGTTATGGATTCGAAAAATTAATGAAAATTAAGAAAAAAAAAAAGAAACACCACAGAATTAACAACGAATAAAAAAAAAAAAACTTTACCCGATGTGGTTCTCGAAGGCAGTGGAATCCTGTTTGCACCTTTTCTACGCGATCTACGAACGTAACTCCGAGCCGATGTGAACGACGCACTCGGCATTTTTTTTTTCGTGATTTTTCAACGGATTCGAAAAAACGGATCACGAAAAAAAAAACAACCTATATATATATATATATATATATATATAATATATATATATATTAACCAACAAACACTAAACACTAAACAATGGCGACAAATCCATCGAGCGTAGCGGCCATCTTCGTGGTTGAAGGTGCCAAGATACTGGGCCCCCGACCGTACTACCGTGTAACACTGGTGCAGGCTGCGGGGTGCTGCTGTGGTACGGGCGCCGAGTGGTGTCGCCACCGCCGATCGGATAAATTTCTCGATCCCCCCTCCGCCCGCCACCCCACTCGCCGCTCGCCCGCCGCGCCGTCGCTGCACTGGCGGCGGTGGTTCTCTTTTTCACCGTCGCCCCCTCTCTGTCGACCTATTGGAATCACTGATATATATATATATGTATATATATGTATATACTATGGATACGGGATGCAGTGAAGCGACTTGAACGTGCCTATAGTCTTCAGAATGAATATATCTGTATATGTATGATAAGTATGTATATAAAGGTGGTCCTTATTTGGGGTAAAAAAATTTTTTGGGCTAAATTTGATGGACTAAATTATTGTGAAAATAAATTTTCATAATAACTCGGAAACTATGTGAGATACGACGATAATGCAAATAACGTTTTTTGTAGAAAATTGAATTCGCTACAAAAATGATTTAATAAGATTTTTTTTATTTTGCAAAATTTTTGAAATATTCGAAATAATGAAGCGCTTTATTTTTTCGAATATTTCAAAAACTTGGGAAAAAGGGAAAAATCTTATTCAATCTTTTTTGCAGAGAATTCAATTTTGTACAAAAAAGGTTATTTGCATTGTCGTCGTATCTCACATGGTTTCCGAGTTATTATGAAATTTATCGAAGCTTTTGAGAAAAACAAGCTATCTTAACTAGCCGATTCCCCGCCGAATTCAATCACTGGAAAATGTTTTGAATTGGCATCGAATACCCACTACCCTAAGTGGAAAATGTGCGGAGTTGCGGATTTTTCGGTGCAAAATACTGCGGAAGGAAATAAATATAAACTATCGGGTGCCAAAAATCCTATGTTAATCAAATGGCGAAATTCGAGGGCTTTGGGGCGGTACTTAGAATTGGTCTACGAGGATGGGCCTTCGGCTACTTTAAAATTTATTTCTTTCGAGACATTTGAACCCATGGGAGGGCCAAAAAATTTTTTTACTCCAAATAAGGACCACCCTAATATATATATAATATTTACACTGTTTTTAGTACAACGTGTGACCACTGGGGGAGCAGACCTGCTTTCAACTTGTCTCAACTCGAGTGCGGCTGGCATATGACAATTCCGTATCCATAGTATCCATAGTATATATATATATATATATATATATCAGTGATTGGAATCCACGCTGGTCGTGTGTGTGTGTGCGCACGCACGTCCGTCCGGTGCTGGTATTGGTCAACGTCAGCGCCCCCTTCCCTCCCCTCCCTCGCTCCCACCCGAGCAGCGATACCGCGGTGAGCGGTGAATATCGCGGACTCCTGACGATTGTTCCGGGTTCCGTTGGTTCTGCCGATCCCGTCACCCGGTAATAACCAACAAGGAAATAAAAAAAAAAAAGAAAAACAAAACAAGAACCATCGGTATTTCGATGTGCCATTAAACCGAATAATAATAATAATAATAATAATAATAATCGGGACAACGGATCAAACCGACTTCCAGTATGGAATTATGGAAACTGCCAAAGCAAACAATGATTTCACTTGCTTATCCGCTATTCTCACGTGTCTCGTGCTCGCGATCGTTTACGTCGCCAGTCTCTACGTGTGGAATTCACCGTACGACAGGTACGTCATATATATATATCTATCATCGTGTTTCATTAGTTTTGTCGAAACTGCATTGTGGGGCTTTTTTTTTTTGTTGGTTAAAGAAGAAAATTGTTTCATAGGTTATGTCGTTTCGTCGGCGCACGCCGATTTCCCCTTCTCCTTCTTCCCCCTCTCCTTCCCCCTCCTTTCCTCACACTTCGCGATTACACGAGGGGTGTCGTTCGTTTTACGAGAGACATCAACAAAAACCACGGACGATTCGGGAACTACGGGATGCGCGAGTACTACGCGCGACGACGTTCGAAGGATTGTGGGAGTAGCTTGTAGTAACCTCGACGCGACTGCAAACTCGCCTGTGCGCCCTCTTTTTTTTTTTGTTGTTGCTGTTTTTTTGTTTTTCTTTGGTTTTTTTGGTCTTTTTTGTCTCTTTCTAGGTCTTCGAGAGTGGGAGTTGGTGCAATCGGGCCGCGCCCCCTCGCGAACGGGACTCACGCGCACGCGCGGCACGCAGCATCCATCACCCCCCCCCTCTTCACCCTGATTTCAATCGCTGATATAAATGAGGAATTCCATATCAATTTAGACAGTCAAAACTCCGACCCTTCGCTGATCCAGTTCATAATTTTTTTTCCGTTCCCATTTCACCCCCAAAAAACAACCCTGATTTTTTTTTTTTAGAATTTTCGGATCATCTACAACCCTCAGAGGAATTCAAAATTACCCCCAAATGGAGAAACTCGTATTACGACGTAATTAAAAACTTTGATTTTTATTTTCACGCTTTCGGGAGGCCAAAAAATGACGTTGGCAAAAATTTCAGAGTGGGATCTGTATTACAACTATTTTTTTTTTTTTTTTTTAATCGGACGGTCAAGATTTGATCTCCGCCGATTGAGGTCGTGATTTTTTTTTCGGCTTCCATTTCACTCCGAAAACACCCCTGATTTTTTTCAGAATTTTTCGGATCACCTACAACCCTTAGAGAAATTCGAAACTGCCCCCAAATGAAGAAACTTCAATTCCGACGTAATCCCGCATATACTATGGATATGGATATGTACATATATATATATAATATTTACACTATTTTTAGTACAACATGTAACCACTGGGGGCGCAGACCTGCTTTCAACTTGTCTCAGCTCGAGTGCGGCTGGCATATGGCAATCCCGTATCCATATATATATATATATATATATATATATATATATATATATATATATATCAGTGATTTCAATCCATTTAGTTTTTTTAAGGTGAACCGTAAGGTTGCCATGACCAACGTGAGTGCGAGAGAGATGGCGCCATCGACGCTCGCTGTTTACCGAGAGAGATAGCGGGAGAAAAGTTTTGGGATCCCCGAACGTCTGGAGCTCGTTTCGTTCTCCGTTGCTCCGCCGCGAGCGCCCTCGGCGCTGTCTCTCTCGCACTCGTTGCGGACGCAAAACACGTTCGGGATTCCTCTTTTTAAGATGATGGAAGACAAAAATTCTCTCCCTCTCGCTCGCTCCGCTGCGAGCGCCGATGGCGCTGTCAATCTCGCACTCGAATAGGTCTTCCATCACCTTAACTCCCGACTGAAAGAAAAAATGCGAGTTATGTGTTTCGTCGTGGCGACGTGAATTGGCGTTAACCGCTGTCACGAAATAAAGCCCAAACGGTTGATTTTCTTTCAACAGATTTTTTGCACATCGGTTCTGTGGGTCCTCACAGATGGTTTCATGGATTATAATATTCATGATCGTATGTGAACTCTTGAAGATATTGCATTTTTCATGAAACGCTACGATTTTTAAATTTTTCATATCGCAATTAACCAGACAGGGCTCAAGCTAGCCCGCTGATTGGCTGAGCAATACCCGCATCGTTCGTAACCTGACTTCATTTCGATAGTGGGTCGTCCGCTTGGCCGTGCCAAGCAGACGATCAGCTGGCTCGCTCGGAATCGTCGAGCCCGCTGATTGGCTGGGCGTGTACAGTCGGTTTGAAAAAACTAGGTCCAGTTCGACAGTCACGACCCGTCATACGGCTCAAATATTCTCACACGACTGTATGGAAAAGGACGGAAAACTCAACGCTTTGCTATCTCTCTCGCGCATGCGCTCTGCGAAAAAAAAAATAATCAAAAAACCAACATTTTGGATATTTATCGCGCGGTATTTATTACTTATGTTTTGTTTCCTACTGGAAATTTTGTAATATTAAAAAAAAAAAAACGAAAGTAGAATAATTAAATAAAATGTTCATATAGGATATTGAATCACAGATTTCAATTTTAAACCGCAGTCCGGAATAAAGCTTCATATATTGTTTTCTGGAATTCTAATGTTCATAACAGAACGCGGGGATTAACAATATTTCTATTATAATACTTTTACATCAGGGAGGATTCTTTTACACAAGATTAATTCGATGAAAAAGAATCATGTTTTTAAGATTTTTTTTCTGGCGATACAAATGGTGTAAATTAATTCGATCAATTTCCTAATAATAATACAACATTTGAACAATGTTTTCCTAAATTTTCATTAAAAAATATTGAAAATTAAGCGGTTGACAGTGAATCTCCGAAGGTGGCTCGAAAAAAAAGTTGCTTTGCGGTGTTCATCATAACTCGCAAAATAATCATCTGAAACAAAAAAAATCAAAATGCATTCGTTAAAGGAAATGTCTCTTGAGGTAATCACGAGAGGATTTTTTTTTGATTTTTGATTTTTGATTTTTTCGTAGCACTTGGAAGCAAAAAAACCGATTTTCGCTATAAAAATCAGCTAATTTGTTGCTGTAAAATTAATAATTATTAAAAAAAAAACTCCCGACAATACCTGGTGAATTACTCGAAAAAGTAGCGAGTAAAATTTCGAAACAAAATATTCCAGAATTATAGACTGCCTGAGACAACATTTGGATAATCAATTGAGCCAATTTATCATTCCAGAGAACATTCCAGCACGATAAAAAAAAGATTTCTGAGCGTTTTCATCGTGACTCTAGTCTCGCCAGCGTCGCTGTACTTTGGCATGAGCGGTGATGTGTTTCAAAAGGTACATCTTATCCGTTTAATTTTTCACAAATAATTCACGACTGTTGATTGTAAAATAGGTATAAATGTTTTGCAGGCCACGGTATGGGAACTTTTGGGTCTGAGATGGTCCGGTTGTATTCAAGCGACTTTTGTATCGCTTTTGTTGACGATGATTCTCTTTTTGGGACCGTTGAGCATGCAAGGAGTCAATGGGCTCTGGCGGTTGTACACTGGTGAATATTACGCTATCATGGTTAATTTGTATCGCATAATTTTTATATTTTCCTTTCTAGTAGATTAAGGTGAAAGAGAGTTTCTCGTCAGATTTTCATAAAACTTGGCATACTTATGGGTATCGATAAGAAAAAGGTTCGGTTAAATTTTCATGGCTTTCCGGAGCGCGAGTAAAAAAATATATCAACACTTTTATTTGTCACACGTTTAACACGGAGCCTTATGGAAAATCACGGTCAATTTGATATAATGCAAAAAGTCCTCGTCAGATTTTAATGAAAACACTTGAGCCGCAAGTTGAATATTCGGACAACATTTTGGGCACTTGAAGGTGGAGATCAGGAGACTGTGATGATAATAATAAGCAAATAAACATCGGGGAAAATACAGTTTATATGAGGAGTTGGTCGTGATCCAGTAGACATGGCAACGTTGCGCGTTTGTTTCCCATCTTCTCTCTCTCTCTCTGTCTCTCTCTCTGATCGACGTCATAACACGCGACGTTGCCACATCAAAGTACTACGTACCTCAATCTGAAGATGGTATATCTCAGGCTTGCTTTGACTCTCACAGTTTGTGGAATACTGCTTTAATATCGAATTATTTAAATATTGCAGAACCCATGTACTGGCTTGGGAGTGTACGGACTCTAATTTGGTGGAGGAATCAGGTGGTCGGTCCGTTATCCGAAGAGTGGACCTTCAGAGCCTGTATGCTGCCGTTGCTTTTGCAATGTTTCAGCCCGTTAACTGCCATTTTCATATGTCCACTGTTCTTCGGGGTTGCTCACTTTCATCACGTTGTCGAGCGAACGAGAAAGGGCATGGAATTCAAGACAGTCCTCATATTATCTTGCAAGTTGTTTTTTTTTTTTTTTTTTCGCCCTTATTTTTTCATCGACATAAGTGAGCTTGAAATGAAACGAGTTATTTATTTTTTTTTTTTTCGTTCTATTTTGTCCATCTCGTTGCAGGTTTTCAGTTTGCTTATACCACACTGTTTGGCGCGTACGCGGCGTTCTTGTTCGCAAAAACGGGTATGGTCGATGATTTTTCAAGAAGTTGGGGTGGGTCTCGAAGTTTCGAATTTTCAATGTTTCGAAAGCTCATGAAGTTCGCAATTTTTTTTTTATTCGAATTTTCATTTATCGAAAAATCTGATCTCCGAACTTGTGAGTCTTCGAAACATTGAAAAATTCGAAACTTCGAGACCAACCCAAAAGTTGAAGTCGATTGAATAATCGCGTGAAGAATTTAGTTTTTTTTTCTTTTTTTTTTCTTTCGTATGGTTGCAGGCCACTTAGCTGCTCCGTTCGCGGCTCATTCTTTCTGCAATCACATGGGTTTTCCGGATCTGACGGAGGTCATAGGCTGTGAAAATCCTCTCAAGAGAGCGGGATTGCTTTCCCTGTTCGTTATCGGATTGGTCGCTTGGTGCTTTTTACTCAATCCACTGACCAATCCCACCTGGTTCAACAATAATCTTTTTTGGCACATGCATTTTTTGTGATTATACAAAATAAGTTCGGATAGTTCAATCAAGACGATCACCGTAGTGCCTCGAATAATAGAATTTTTTTTCAGTGGGTGTCGTGGCTACGTAGTCCGGTAACTATATATGGTTATCATTTTTGTTAGCGTTATCACGCGCTGTGTAACCGGCGACCCGTCGCAACATTAGTATTTGAAGAATATACATATGAGCGATTCCACATAACTTCAGCCACAAAAAAAAAAAATACCACAAATAATTTTTAAAAATTGAGAGTTATTTTATTGCATTATATTTACCGAGTGCCGAATTTTTTCAAATTTTTCTGTTTTTCCAAAAATTTCTGTCAAATCGGAACCCAAACTTCTTGAAAGTATGAAGTATCATTGAACTGTGATATACAATAAATTTGGCGAAGATCGGCCAAAGGGATCGAATTTAAAGAGCAAAATTCGAAATTTTGAAGTTCCAAAAACTCTGCGAATTCAAAATTATTTGACGGAACGAGCTGAAATTTTCTGGGACGTGCGTGAGCCAACGTTTACCTGTGTTTGTAAATAGATTTGGTAGACATTGAATCGACGCGTTTAAAATTAATAACAATTTCAACTTTTTATATACGGACTAGTGTTGGTAAATATTTGAATAAACGAGCTGTAGAATAACGACTTCCATCATCCCTTTCGCCTGACCTGATTGGGCAACTCGGCCGCGCATGCGTAATCGCGGCTGTACTGTTCTACCGGTGGCGCCCACTTGTGACACCTTCGAGAAACTAGATATGGACTGCTCGTGTCGCGAGAAAAAGTGTAATCGCGATAGAAAGAGAGGACACTAGGGTGGCTCTGAGCCTCTCTCTTTCTAAGGTAAAGCTGATTGGTCGCGATCATCGACATATAGAACATTGTGATCAATCGGGTTTAATCGATTTAATCGAAATCCAGCGTCGCTTCAATCGAAATCCAGAGTCGAGTGTACCACCCGGTATATTCAGGCGATCCCCACGACATCTAAGCGGACTCGTTCGCTACTAAGTTTCAACGATCCATCGTTATTTCGGGCTTTCCGAATCCGGCGACACAGGTAACAAAATATTAACGCGGCATTAGCAATCTCTCTACTCATCTCCGTACATAGATTCTCCATCTCTCTCGCTCCGCAGCGAGCGCCGATAGCGCTATCTCTCTCGCACTCGTGACGGAGATCTACCGACGCGCGGTCGGTAACACAAAACTGTAAACCATTGTTCTCGGCCACGATTGATCATCGCCAAGAGACTCGAGAACGTTTGACTGTCTCCGGACTTTGCAAAGTCAACCGTTCTCATTTTTCATCCGAAAATTCAATCGTGACGGATAACAATGGGTTGGGAAAGATGACAGCTATCTTTCTCGCACTATTGTGGCTATCTGAGAAGAACAAACGTCAGTGGAAGAAAAAAAGAGAGAGAGAGAAACATAAATTGTGACGTAGCAAACCGTGAATTCATTTCGTGCGCGTGCGCACAAAAGTACTAAACAGCGCCAACACACCGACTCCTGCCGCGTGCGTTTTTCAAACAACGCGCACATAACCTCAAACAAAAAAATATTAACAATAATTCAAAACGCCAGTTTATCATTGTTTCTGTTTCGAAAAAAAAGGGAAAAAAAGAGAAAAACACCGAGCTTATTCGATGGCCGAGAATAAAACCACGAACGAAAAAGAATTGAAAAAATCCGGCGTCATTGTCGAAGGTCAGGCTGAAATATTGTTGTTGGACAAAAATGTTTTTTACAATCCCGTACAAGAATTCAACAGAGATCTCAGGTATAATAATAATAATAATAATAATAATAATAATAATAATAATAATAATCATAATAACAATAATTTGTAAAAATAATTCAATAATTTTGCCTGACTTTGTTTTTTGCGTTACAGCATATCGGTTCTCGGTCTATTCTCAAAAAATCATCGCGTCGCTCGTAGCAAGATTGAGGCGAACGAGAATAGCGCGGCAATTAAAATAGATAAAGACGAAAAGATCGAGTCGACGAATCAAGTGCGCGACTTGCGATACACCAAAAACTTTCAGAATTTCAGGTTTTTTTTTGTCTTTCTGTTTATAATTCGAAATTTTGATATTTTCAGGACGGAATTACGATATTGGAGGCTCTGTCCGCCACCGGATTGCGTAGCATAAGATACGCAAAAGAAGTGGCGTTTGTCAAACAGATCGTGGCCAACGACATATCGGCCAGGGCGGTCGAAACCATACAGAAGAATATTCTTCACAATAAGGTGGAACATTTGGTGACGGCGAGTCACGAGGACGCGACGTACGTATAGGGCGAACGATGGCGGATGAAAATGAGGAATTATGAGGAAGCAAAGATGATGGAACATGGAAATTATTAATTTTCGAGTAGCCGATCGAATGGAAATCGAAACGGAATTTCGCTGTTTTTGAATTTTTAAAATTATATTTATGTTCAGTATCTCTCTTTCCTCGTATTCAACAAATTGAATCGACATTACAAACTCAATGAGATTGAATTTTTTATGCCAAATTCAATGAGAATGAATTTTTTATGTAAAATTCAATGAGAATGAATTTTTTATGTAAAATTCGATAAGAATGAATTTTGATGTAAAATTCAATGAGAATGAATTTTCATGTTGAATTTAATAAATACAAATTTTCGTGTTAAAATCAATTTTCATGTGAAAAATTCAATGAATTTTCATGCGGAATTCAACAAATTTTCATGTGAAATTCAAGGAATTTTTCAACCGAAATTCAAGGAATTTTTAAGTGAAATTCAATAAGAATGGATTTTTATGTAAAATTCAATAAGAATAAATTTTCATGTGAAATTCAATAAGAATAAATTTTCATGTGAAATTCATCAAGAATGGATTTTCATGTAAAATTCAATAAGAATGAATTTTCATGTTGAAATTCAATAAATACAAATTTTCGTGTTAAAATCAATTTTCATGTGATAAATTCAATGAATTTTCATGCGGAATTCAACAAATTTTCATCCGAAATTCAAGGAATTTTTCATCCGAAATTCAATGAATTTTTAAGTGAAATTCAATAAAAATTGATTTTTAAGTGAAATTCAATAAAAATTGATTTTTAAGTGAAATTCAATAAGAATGGATTTTCATGTGAAATTCAATAAAAATGGATTTTCATGTGAAATTCAATAAGAATGGATTTTCATGTGAAATTCATTAAGAATGGATTTTCATGTAAAATTCAATGAGAATGAATTTTCATGTGAGACTCAATGTGAAATTTACATGTGAAATTCAATGGAATTTTGATGCGAAATTCAACGAATTTCACATAAAAAAAAAATTTCATGCGAATTCAATCAATTTTCACGTAAAATTCAATATAATTTCTCAATGAAAAATTTCCATCGAATACATTACAGGATGCTCATGTATCAGAGACGAAAAGATCGTTTTCACGCCGTAGACTTGGATCCTTACGGATGCCCATCGATATTTCTGGACGGAGCGGTGCAATGCATAGCCAACGGTGGTTTGCTCATGGTCACCGCCACCGACATGGCTGTACTGGCTGGAAATTCACCGGAAACGTGCTACGTAAAATACGGCGCTGTATCATTGAAATCCAAATGCTGTCACGAAATGGTAAAATTACGTCTTAAATAATTGTTTCACAACAAAATCGTTCATACAAAAAAGATAGAGAATTCAATTCTCTATCAATTTTGTACTCGCCATTTTTAGCGAGAAATGCAAAATACGCCTGCAAATCGACAAAACGCAAAATTCGAAAAAAAAAATGGCATGATCAAATTAATTTTTTTTTAAATCCTCAATTAATCCGGCTACGAATTTTTTTTTCCGTCTCTCTCATTGCTGTCTTCGTTGCAACCTCTGAAAATAATAAAATAGGTTTGATTTTTTTTTTTAATAATTTTTTCAAAAATTAAAAAATGTTATTTAATTTTTTTTTTTTTTTCCACAGGCTTTGAGAATTCTTTTGCAGCACATAGCGACGCACGCTGGTCGTTACGGGCGTTACATAGTTCCGTTGCTATCCGTGAGCGTAGATTTTTACATTCGTGTTTTCGTTACGATTCACACGGGACAGTTGCAATGCAAAAACAACACGAGTCAGATTGGAATGGTTTATCAATGCAACGGTTGCGAATCCATGACCGTACAACCGTTGGGACTGAAAAAATCCGATGGGGCTTACAAACTTCCGAACGGACCGGCTGTTGATCGTTCGTGCAAATTTTGCCAACACGCACATCATGTATGTAATTTTCAGAAGGATCGAAATTCCGAACGCGCAATGTTTCGAACGACCGCTCGCGGCTTCCTCGACTTTCGAGCTTTCCCCACGCGTTAATTATCTAAGTTAGATGTATGACGCCGGGGACTTTTTTGTAGGAAATTCAATTCTCTAGAACATTGTTTATGTGAACTTTTGGTCTATATAGCGTTGTTTATCCAGCGTTTGGACGGGAAGATAAAAATGCATTGATTTTCGTGTTTTTACCTTACCGTCGGAACGCTGGATAAACAACGCTACGTAGACCAAAAGTTCACATAAACAATGTTGTAGAGAATTGAATTCCCTATAAAAAAGTTCTCGACGGCATATATCTAACTTTGATAATGAACGCGTGGGCAAGCTCGAAAGTCAGGAAATGTTTACAACCTTTCCTGACCATTCTCCAATTCAATGTCGGATAATTTTCGTCCTTTTCTTTTTTCATGTCGCTGTACAAAAAGATAGGAGGTCCGATTTGGTTGGGACTTTTGCACGATAAATCGTTCGTCTCGCAGCTGTTGGAAAATCTGAACGACACGAAACTCCGAACTGCAAAGAGATTGGAGGGTGTGTTGAGCGTCGTGCTCGAGGAATTGGACAGTCCGTTGTATTACGCTCTGGATCGTTTGGTAAATTTATCATTTATTCATATTTATAAAGATCAGGGTGGTCCTTATTTGGGGTCGAACAATCGTTTTGCCCTCCCATAGGAAAAAAAAAAACGAAGCGCTTTATTTTTTTCCAAATATTTCAAAAACTTTGGAAAAAATGAAAAAATGTTATTGAATATTTTTTCTGGAGAATTCAATTTTCTACAAAAAAGATTATTTGCATTATCGTCGTATCTCACATAGTTTCCGAGTTATTGTGAAATTTATCGAAGATTTTGAGAAAAATTATAATTCCCATAAAATCCGAACGTTCCGATGGATTTTCCTCAAATTCGATACCAAACATCTTTCGATGGTAGTGCAACTTTGTAACAAATTTTACCCCGGAATCTCGAAAATTGTGGAAGCCAGAGCATTTACGGTGATTTTTCGAAAAATTTTGAAACGACATGAAATATGAATGGCTCGATGGATTTTGTTTATTAGTTCGGTTATTTGTGAGGTTGAACTTGTGCGACGTGGTCCAGATTGGTAAATCCACGATTTCCCCCTCCCCCCCTATTTTGGACCAACTTTTTGGCCAGACGGTTTGTCCAGTCAAGACAAGTCAAGACAATTTTCATAACACTGGAAGAACACCCGCATCGGCCACGAGACCACGAGGAAACCACAACAAAACTTAGGATCGATTGTAGCCGATTAACCGACCGACTCTCGTCAAGTTCAATGCTTATGCAATAAAATTTTTCACGACTTGTTACAAATACTCGGCTGAATAACGAGAGAAAAATAATTTTGAGCTGCTATTCGAGAAAATAAATATTTTTCAACCCTCAGTCCGTGAACCAGGGTCGTTTTCGTCCTGACGATAATCAAACGTTGTCCTTGGGTTGCCTCATCTTTTTTATAAAAAAAAATATATTTAAAAAATTTGAATTTTTTTTTCATAATCTTATGATTGGGACTTTTAATTGGAGGCTTAAGAGCACGAATCCACCGAGCTCTTTGATCATCTCAAAATCTTCGTTGATTGCATGCGTCTCAAATTTGAAGAAATTAATTTGGAGTTTATTTTGTCGAAAAAAAAAAAAAAAACAAGGATGCAAAGTAGAAGCTTGCAAATTGGTTTATCGTAATTTTGCACCGGATTAAAATTATTGAGATGTCTTCGTCTTTTGGCTTCGTATCTCGAAAAATGTGGAAGCCTAGAGCACTTACGTAAATTTTTCGAAAAATTTCAAAACGACATGAAATATGAATGGCTCGATGGATTTTGCCCAAATTCGATCCGAAACATCTTCTGATAATAATGCAACTTCGTGCCAAATTTTAGTCCGATATCTAAAAAATTGCGCCAGCTAGAGTGCGCACACCGTTTTTTTACACCTTTCAAAATTTCTCAAAACAAAAGCGCTCCATGGATTTTTTTCAAATTCAGTAACAAGCATCTACCTGTAGTCGTTCAACATTATACCGAATTTGAGCTCGATATCTCGAAAATTCCGGGAGCTAGAGACCGAAAATAAATTTTAGAATTTTCTAAAAATCGCGTGAAAAACGAAAGATCTGCATGGATTTTTCCCAAAATTTAATCACGCTATGCGCCGTGAACCCTGTACATGTGTCACAAGTTTCAGCTTGATATCTCGAGCCGTTCTCAAGTTATGAACGCTCAACCAATGTTAAATAAACACACACATACATCCGGACATTTTTCCCTGAATGTGATTTTTAGATGTTTTGGGACATTCCGAACACGTTTTAATAAACATCTCGAAAAAAAAAAAAATTTCACGAAAACAAAGCTTCCTCAATGAGGAAGCAAAAAAAAATAAAAAAAAAATAATAATAATAATTCAAATATTTTGCAGATGTCGATTGTTCGGTGTCAAACGCCACCAATGGTGACATTCAGATCGGCTTTGTTGCACGCGGGTTACAGAGTAACTTATTCACACGCGAATAAAGTATCGATAAAAACCGACGCACCGAATGAAGTCATTTGGGACATCGTACGGGCGTGGGAACAGGTAATTCAGATAAGAAAGTTTCCTTTGTACCGATCTTCAGTTGTCATGACTTTTGAAATCGATGAACTGTGTTTCCGTTGGTCTCTGTTGTCGGTCGGGTCTCGAAGTTTCGAATTTTTGTTTATTCGAATTTCAATTTATCGAAAAAATCCTGATCTCCGAATTTTTTTGTTATTTCGACTGGGTCGTGTAACGGAATTGAAAAAAAAATTCGAACGATCGAAATGTCCGACCGGTCGATATATATCGAAATCCTCAACGATTCGCAAAATAAATGTTTCGACTCGGCCGATGTTTCGAACGGTCGATCCTTCGACGGATCAAAACGTTCGACAACGTGTATATATATATATAGGTATAGTGGCGTAGCAGCTCGTTCAACCGCTCGAAGATTGCAGCTCCCGCAATCTTCACGCCACTATACCTATATATATATATATATATACGTTGTCGAACTTTTGGTCCGTCGAAACATTGAATCGTCGAAACATTGGCCGAGTCGAATCCGTGGGACCCGTCGGAAAAATTGCGCTTTCGATAAATTGCATTTCGAATTTGTTTTTTTTTTTTTTTTTTTTTTTCCCCGAAACTACGACCGTTCGAAACTCAGCCCGTTCGGGATTAATGGGACTTTCGAAATCGTGCAACGTCGAAACATTGAAAATTCGAATAAAAAAAAAATTGTCGAACTTACGAGCCTTCGAAACATTGAAAATTCGAAACTTCGAGACCTACCTCTGTTGGTCTGTGTTACCGATTGGAAATAAAATGAAATTGTACCCAGAAACATCAATCGCGACGGGACAGAATGGAAAAAGGTAGCGTTGCACTTGCCATTTTGGAAGCTCCAACGAAAACCGAAGTGAAATTTCATCCGCATCCAGAAGCGAATCCTCGATCCAGAAAAACTCACATGTCGCGATTTCAAGTCAATCCGACGGCGAATTGGGGTCCCGGAGCACGTTCGACCACGATGTAAGAAAACCCGCATTTTTTTTTTTTTGTTGAAAAAGAAGCATGTTTTTTATGATTTTTTCCTGGCGATGCAAATAGTGTAAATTCATTCAATCAATTTTCATATGATAATACAACATTTGAACGAATATTTTACGAAATTTTCATTCCAAAATATTGAAAAAATTGAGTGACAGTTTCATTTTCATGAAACTTGGCATCCTTATGGGTATCGATGAGAAAAAGGTTCGGTTAAATTTTCATGGCTTTCCGGAGCGCGAGAAAAAATATATCGACATTTTTATTTGTCACAACGTTTAACACGGAGCCTTATGGAAAATCACGGTCAATTTGATATAATGCAAAAAGTCGTCGTCAGATTTTAATGAAAACACTTGAGCCGCAAGTTGAATATTCGGACAACATTTTGGGCACTTGAAGGTGGAGATCGGGAGACTGTGATGATAATAATGAGCAAATGAACATCGGGGAAAATACAGTTTATATGAGGAGTTGGTCGTGATCCAGTAGACATGGCAACGTTGCGCGTTTGTTTCCCATCTTCTCTCTCTCTATCTCCCTCTCTCTCTGATCGACGTCATAACACGCGACGTTGCCACATCAAAGTACTACGTACCTCAATCGGGAGATGGTATATCTTTTTTCTTTGTTTTTCAACAGTGTCGATCCGAACGAGCGTATTTCGAAGAGAAAAAGGAATCAAAATAAAAATTCGAAGAACAGAAGGGAAAGAATGGATACGAAGCGAAACGATGAGAAAAATGAGACTTCGGTGGGTGATCCGGTCGAGGCTGATCAGGTGGAAAGCAATGAAAAAACAATTCTGGAAAATGAGAAAAATGTAAATGACAATGACGATGAAAAAATTTCCAACGAAACGAAAATGGACGTCGAGGCTTGTAAGCTCGAAGAAACGACGATGAAAAAAACGAGCGATGATGGTGAGGACGAAAATGTGGAAGAACCAGTTGCGAAGCAACTCAAAATCGTTTAGGCAAATTATTTTCTCACACTCGTCACGTCAAATAAATATATATATATATATATATATATATATATATATATTATTTTTCAAATACCCGATAATTGCAGAAACTGTAAGTACCTGTGACATTTTTCGTGTACATTCAATGAGATAAATAAATCGATTTCACAAAAACAAAATTGATTAATAATAATAATAATAATAATTCATTGACGTCGTATCGAAGATTAATTTGTTGTGTTTGTGATTGAAAAAATTTAACCGTGCATTTGTCTCGAAAAAAAACAAAAAACAAAGTAGAATCTTGCACATGGCTTCCTCATTTTATACGTTTACCGAAGTTTCTTCTATGAGGGACTATGGTACGATCAGTTTTGGCTTCCTCATAGAGGAAGCTTTGGCAAATGTGTAAAATGAGGAAGCCACGTGCAAGGTTCTACTTTGCACCGTTTTTGTTTTACTTTTGTGACGTTGAGAGCACCGTGTGAGTGTAATGTGAGTCGAAATCAATATACATATGTATATGGGTCAATTCGTGTCAAATTTGAAAAATTATAATTCCCATAAAATCTGAACGTCCCGATGGATTTTCCTCAAATTCGATACCAAACATCTTTCTATAGTGGTGCAACTTTGTACCGAATTTTAGCCCCGGAATCTCGAAAATTGTGGAAGCCAGAGCACTTAAGTTGATTTTTCGAAAAATTTCAAAACGACATAAAATATGAATGGCTCGATGGATTTTGCCCAAATTCAATCCGAAACATCTTTCGATAATAGTGCAACTTCGTGGCCAAATTTTAGTCCGATATCTAGAAAATTGCGCCAGCTAGAGTGCGCACACCGTTTTTTTTACACCTTTTAAAATTTCTCAAAACAAAAGCACTCCATGGATTTTTTTTTCAAATTCAGTAACAAGCATCTCCCTGTAGTCGTTCAACATTATACCGAATTTTCGCTCGATATATCTAAAATTCCGGGAGCCAGAGACCGAAAATAAATTTTAGAATTTTCTAAAAAATCGCGTAAAAAACGAAAGATCTTCATGGATTTTTCCCAAAATTTAATCACGCTATGCGCCGTGAACCCTCAACATGTGTGACAAGTTTCAGCTTGATATCTCGAGCCGTTCTCAAGTTATGAACGCTCAACCAATGTTTCATACACACACACATACATCCGGACATTTTTTCTGAATATGATTTTTAGATGTTTTGGGACATTCTGAACACGTTTTAATGAACATCTTGAAAAAAAACAATGTCACGAAAACAAAGCTTCCTCCATGAGGAAGCAAAAAAAAACGATATTCGATTCTCAGGGTCATCACAATAACTTCCCTATAAAATCGTGAAGTTGAACAAAGTTTTGACGCTCGCACGAAGATCGTGTTGACCCTCACGGAAATCGTACGATGACGCGTGTGGAAAACATTAACGAGAAGCACATCTACACACGAGGGGGGGGGCGGTTACAAAACATCCGAGTTGGCGATAATTCGAGTGAAATCCGTTGCCGTATTTCTTCCTCCCCCCCCCCCCGCGGACCGTTGAATGGATTAAGAAACCCCTGAAATGTTTCGTCGTCACGTTTCTGCAGTCGTTATAAGGCTCGACCCTCGCACGACCTTTTCAGTGTAACCCGCAAACCTCAACCGACCAACATCATCACTAATCAAACAACACATCAATAAAACACAAAAAAAAAAAAAAAAAAAAAATTCAATCATCCAAAACCCAAAAAATTAAATTTTAATAATCTCAAAACCCTCAAAAAAAAAAAAAAAAAAAAAAACAAAAACAAAACAAATTCTCGAAAACATTCAACAAAAACAAGATAATTGAAATTTTATCGAAAAAAAACTAAAATAATAAATGAAACATAAATAAAAAGATTAAAAATTAAAGAAAAAAAACTAAAAAGACTAAAAAAACTAAAAAAAAAAAAAAAATTCTTGAAACTTAAAAAAAAACTTTAAAAAAAGTCTTTGAAAAACTTTTGAAAAATCCTTAAAAAAGTTTTGAAAAAACTAAAAAAAAGTTTCGAAAAAACTAAAAAAAAGTTTTGAAAAAACTAAAAAAAAGTTTTGAAAAAACTAAAAAAACTTTTTAAAAAACTTAAAAAAAACTAATCAAAACTTTTTAGAAAACTGAAAAAACTAGAAAAAAACTTTTTAAAAAAGTTAAAAACAAGAAAAAACTTGAAGAAAAACTAAAAAATAGTTTCGAAAAAACTAAAAAAACTTTTCAAAAAACTAAAAAAAAACTTAAAAGAAAAAACTAACAAAAAACTTTCTAAAAAACTAGAAAAAACAAGAAAAAACTTCTTAAAAAACTAAAAAAAAAAAACTAGAAAAAACTTTGTAAAAAAAACCCTAAAAAAAATGGTTGTAAATTTCAAAGTATACAAAAAATGTTCGCCAAACGGTAAAATCGCTCTCTACCTCGGCAAACGTGATTTCATCGATTATTTATCGGGTGTAGAGCCAATCGACGGTGTAGTACTGTTGGATCGCGATTACATGGAAACCGGACGTAAAATATGGGGCCAATTGATATGCACGTTTCGTTACGGACGCGAGGAGGACGAAGTGATGGGTCTTAATTTTCAAAAAGATTTGTATCTCACATCCGAACCGATAAACCCTCGCGAAACAAAAATGCAAACGAATCTGACGCGTCTGCAAGAACGTTTGTTACGAAAATTGGGACCAAACGCCATTCCGTTTACCTTCAATTTTCCGCAAAGCGCGCCATCTAGCGTGACGCTTCAACCCGGACCGGACGAAAATGGCGAACCCTGCGGCGTGAGTTACAGCATAAAAATTTTTGCCGGTGAAAACGAAACGGATTTCACGCACAAACGAAGCACGGTAAATTTGGGAATACGTAAAATCCAATACGCCCCGACAAAACAAGGACGACAACCTTGTACGGTGGTGAGAAAGGATTTTCTTTTGAGTCCGGGTGAATTGGAATTGGAGGTTACGTTGGACAAACAGCTTTATCATCACGGCGATAGAATAGCGGTTAACATATGCGTGCGCAACAACAGCAACAAAATTGTCAAAAAGATAAAAGCTCTCGTTCAACAGGGCATCGATGTTGTTATATTTCAAAATGGACAATTTCGCACGGTAATAGATGCGGTTGAGACGCAAGATGGCTGCCCGATTAGTCCGGGATCGACCGTGCAAAAAATTATTTATTTGAAACCGGAATTGGAAAATAATCGTCACAGACGTGGCATCGCTGTGGACGGTGGATTGAAGAAGGATGACAACGAATTGGCTTCCAGCACTCTACTCACTTCCCCCGATGTCAGAGATTCTTTTGGCATCGTTGTTTCTTATGCGGTCAAGGTCAAACTTTATCTTGGAGCTCTGGGCGGGGAATTGTCGGCGGAGTTGCCGTTTATTTTCATGCGACCCAAACCCAACGACAGGGTGCAACTTGCGACCGTTGAGAGCATGGCTGATGTTGAGGAGATTAATCGGGAGAAGGTGAAAATTTGCTGCGACAACGGTGGAGGACTGTAGATTGGGAATTGGCAACGTTGTTTTTTTTTTTTTTTTTTTTTTTTTTTTTTTTTTTTTTTTGATGTGGCAACGTCGCGTGTTATGACGTCGATCAGAGAGAGAGAGAGAGAGAGAGAGAGAGAGAGAGAAGATGGGAAACAAACGCGCAACGTTGCCATGTCTACTGGATCACGACCAACTCCTCGTATAAACTGTATTTTCCACGATGTTTATTTGCTTATTATTATCATCACAGTCTCCTGATCTCTACCTTCGAGTGCCCAAAATGTTGTCCGAATATTCAACTTGCGGCTCAAGTGTTTTCATTAAAATCTGACGAGGACTTTTTGTATTATATCGAGTTGAGCGTGATTTTCCATAAGGCTCCGTGTTAAACGTGTGACAAATAAAAGTGTCGATATATTTTTTCTCGCGCTCCGGTAAGCCATGAAAATTTAACCGAACCTTTTTCTTATCGATACCTATAAGTATGCCGAGTTTCATGAAAATCTGACGAGGAACTATCTTGTGAAGGGTATTACCTTAAAATGAACATATTTATTATTGCATTATGAATGTATCTACAGTGTGAACCAACAACATTATGAAAAAAGCAAATTATTATAATAAAAATTCGAAACTTAAAATTTTTTTTTTCCGTTTTCCGTCGGTATTTTATTTTTTATATTATTTTTGTGTCATTGAAATTTTTGTTTCCGTGGTTCACACGATAGCCGATGATACTGAGAATACGTTGTAAAAATTTCAGAAGCGATCCGAACCTTCGTTCGAAAGTCAGAACTTTCACGATGTTCGAAAAAAGTGAATCTTGGAAATACGGATTTGAAGTTGACGGTTGGGCGCGCCTGCGCGCCACCTATGCTACGCTCCAAATGCTGTAACTTCAAAAATTTTCAAAACTTTAGCAATTCTGTAAAGCTTGAAATATTCCTAACCGTTCAGGCTGATGAAAAAAAAAATTGAAAAAAAATAAAAGAAATTTTTTTGGAAATTTTTCGCGTGTATAAGGCCTTAATCTTCGTTGTATCTAGATTATTTTGTAAGCAACGTTAGTTTTTCCAACGATAATATTGTGACCGAACATTTGTTTTCTAGTTCTCAATGTGTCTCAAATTTGAAACTTGAAAATTCGTTAATGAACATTTTTATTTCGACTGTGAAATTTTTTGTTTCTTTTTTTTCCGAACAGTAATATCGAACATTTTTTTGTGTTTATTCGATGTTAGTTAATATGTGAATATTATAAGATATATCTGTGTGAATAATATATTTACATTTTTTTTTAAATTTTAGTTACTTATTTACCATTGGTCGGTACATTTGGCGAATTGTTTTTTTTTTTTTTTTTTTTTTTTGAGTCACGACACCTGCGAAGCGTAAACTGAATGCAAATGTCATAAAAATTATCATTACACTCAATAAATTATTCATTACTATTGTTATATCACACTTTTATCAGAATTACAATTAATTTCTGACGATTTGATTATTGTTGTTGTTGTTGTTACTATTATTACAGTGTATTTTCGTTGACTGTTACATTTACACCTTTGAAAAAAAAAAAAAAAAAAAATATGAAGCATTATTCTTACATGCTGCAATAAACTGTCTCAACTGTGTATAAAAAGTGATGAACAATTATTCCAATCTCAACCCTCGATAACCAGTTAATTGTTAATCCCGGTGGACCATTTGAGTCGTAAATTGTTGAATAATCATCGTTGAATAATAATTTCACCCACTTTCCCCCGAAATTGAAAAAAATCGTTTTCAAGTCGTCCCATTCTCTCATTTATTTACCGATTAAGATTAAATTTGTCACACGGACGTAGATCGATGACCAAAAAATAGAAATGACAACATTGAACAAACAACGAAAAAAAAATTGACTCCCCTTCCCACAGATTAAAAATTGAACTCACCCCCATCGAGTGGGGTGTCTTTCGACAGGTCTTCTCGAATGCAATTTCAAGTGCTCCGCAACATTTTTCATTTCGACCCTTCGGTCGCGAGATATTCGCTTTCAAAGTCTAATGTAAAAAATATTTTTAAAAATTTGTTTGCTAACGTGAAAAAAAAACTGACAACAAAAAATTGGTTCAAATGTCGTTCCTATCGAGCGTGGATCGGAAAGAAGAATGAAAAATAACGAGAAGAGTGACGAAAAAAATAGAATAATACTTATTACGAAATAATCTTTGAGACCGAAGATAGAGAAACGTGAAATGAATTTAGAGGTAGGTCTCGAAGTTTCGAATTTCTAATGTTTCGAAGACTCGTAAGTTCGAAATTTTTTAAATTTGAATTTTCAATGTTTCGACGTTGCACGGTTTCGAAAGTCCATTAATCCCGAACGGGCAAAGTTTCGAACGGTCATAGTTTCGAAAAAAAAAAAAAAAAAACAAATTCGAAATGCAATTTATCGAAAGCGCAATTTTTCGACGGGTCCACGGATTCGTCTGGCCAATGTTTCGACGATTCAATGTTTCGACGGACCAAAAGTTCGACAACGTATATATATATATATATATATAGGTATAGTGGCGTGAAGATTGCGGAAGCTGCAATCTTCGAGCGGTCGAACGAGTTGCTACGCCACTATACCTATATACACATACGTTGTCGAACGTTTTGATCCGTCGAAGGATCGACCGTTCGAAACATCGGCCGAGTCGAAACATTTATTTTGCGAATCGTTGAGGATTTCGATATATATCGACCGGTCGGACATTTCGATCGTTCGAATTTTTTTTCAATTCCCGTTACACGACCCAGTCGAAATAACAAAAAATTCGGAGATGAGATTTTTCCGATAAATTAAAATTCGAATAAACAAAAATTGCGAACTTACGAGCTTTCGAAACATTGAAAATTTGAAACTTCGAGACCCACCCAAATTTAGAAACAAAATAAGTTTGAAAAGAAACATAGTTTAAAAAATGTAAGTTTGGAAATGAATTTTTTTTTTGCTGTGGGGAATTAGTTGGAGCGTGTAGAGAACGGTTTTTTTTTTTCTTCGTTTTGAAGTGAACCCTGATGTATGGAGCAGCGAGGCGTGCAAGAAGAAGGGTTCGTTAATCGACAGGGACTACACCAGGGTCCTGTGCTCGACGGCCAGTTCCCCGAGCAATGAGCTCAGGCAAGCCATAGTTTTCCGACCGAGAGTGGTATAGCAGTCCAGAAGAATGTACTTTAGTCACCGCAGTGCCTAAAGTACATTCGATACGAGTTAAGGGGGGGGGGGGGTACATCTGTTCGGAACGACCAATGTTCAGCACTATATTTATTGTTCGTACAATAAATGAAAAACTTGTGATTTCAATTATTTTATTTACTACTATTTTTTTTTTTTTCAAAATTTTCATTCGAAACTTATTTATTAAACTTTATCGGAAAATTTATTTTCATTCTTTCATCAAATAATCGTCGATCATAATGTGTGACCCATATCGATCGTACGAAAAAAAAAAAAACAGGTTTCACGATGAAATAAATTCAAATTTGCGATATTAAAAATGATACGATGAAACATTTGATGTAGGAATAATGAAATGTATGAATAATTATACGTCCGTCGATGATGAATGGGTTCGTGATGATAATGATAATCATAACACGTTCGACAATGAGAAAGGAATGAACAATCGCGATGAAAGAAAGTTACGAAGAAACGCCGGAAAGCCGCGAAGGGGGGGGGGGAGGGGGTCTCATGCGATGGTATTTCTTATTGCAATTGCACTTGAAATAATAACACGTTCGTCGAGAAACGTTGGTCTTTTCATTTAGCTCGACGAATGTGGATAGTCGAGGGTTGAATCGTCGAGCGCGTTTTAAGGGGGTACATCTGGTGTGGATTGCCGAAAAAATAGGTAAATTTTGGGAATTATTATCTCAAAAACTATTGGTCCGATTGAATTCGCGTTGGTTTTATTCGAAAGTATGTACATTGAGGTATGTTGACGAATTTTCGTTCGAATGTATAGTGAATGGGAGCGCTGTTATTCCGGCCGGCGTAAAATAACTTTTTCAAAGTCGGTTCCCACGTTTTTTTTTTGCAGATAACGGATTTACCGATTCCTTTGAAATTTTCACACAATATGCACGGATCGGTAATGAAGTTCGGCACGTAGGATTTTTTTTTTTTAAACTAATTTATTTATTTTTTTATCAATCAACAAAGGTCGTTGATTGAGGTTTGAAAGTGAATTTCAACTTCAATCAAGCGCCATTTTGTGGAAAAAAAAAATCCTACGTGCCGAACAGCTCGAGACGTTACACTTTGAGAATCTTCTTGAAATTTGTTGTTTCGGACCAACCGACTGCCGGAAAAAGTGGGAACTGCAAATCGTGCCGACGACAATCATTGACATCACTGATATATATATATGCATATATATATATGTAGGTAGACCTGAAACGCTTACTGCCGTGATAGAGACAGCGAATGGGCGATCCGAGAGAGACGGCTCAAGTTGTGAGCTTCTGTCCTTTTTCGTACAGTCGGGTGAGAGAATATTTGAGCCGCACGACGCAACGAGTCGCAGCTGTCGAAAGGTATCGAGCTGGATCAAACATTTCGAAACTGACTGTACTGCTGTGTGTTGTTAAAAAAATTGATTCTTCGATTTTTTACAGAAGTCAAAATACTGAGCTTTCGTCAATGTTTTTTTTTCTTCAGTATTTTGACTTCTAAAAGTGCTGTAAAAAATTGAAAAATCAATTTAACGTAGTATCCTACATACTGTAAGAGTCAAAGCAAGCCTAAGATATACCATCTCCCGATTGAGGTACGTAGTACTTTGATGTGGCAACGTCGCGTGTTATGACGTCGATCAGAGAGACAGAGAGAGAGAGAGAGAGAAGATGGGAAACAAACGCGCAACGTTGCCATGTCTACTGTATCACGACCAACTCCTCATATAAACTGTATTTTCCCCGATGTTTATTTGCTTATTATCATCATCACAGTCTCCTGATCTCCACCTTCAAGCGCCCAAAATGTTGTCCGAATATTCAACTTGCGTCTCAAGTGTTTTCATTAAAATCTGACGACGACTTTTTGCATTATATCAAATTGACCGTGATTTTCCATAAGGCTCCGTGTTAAACGTGTGACAAATAAAAGTGTCGATATATTTTTTCTCGCGCTCCGGAAAGCCATGAAAATTTAACCGAACCTTTTTCTCATCATTACCTATAAGTATGCCAAGTTTCATGAAAATCTGACGAGGATATTTCTTATGGAGGGTAATGACTTAAGATCGATCTAATATTCTCAACCGGACTGTACCGGCCGGCCGGCCGGTCCGCGATCGGTCCGGTACCGAAAAGGTGGCGCGACGATCGCCCCGCGCGACCCTTTCCACTCGCGACTCGCGACACTCTCCGATCCACCAATGCTCTCCAACGCGCTTCACCGGCTGGAAACCAGAAACCAATCAGACTCGAGAGACACCAAACGCAACCCATGGCGAACCCGCGCGGATCAAACCCTCAACCATCAATTCTTTCATTTTTCATATTTTTATTATTATTATTTTTTTTTCCTCTTTTCCACATCCTGTTTGTTGTTGTTTTTTTTTCCTTCTTCTTTCACTTTCTTCTCCATGCGCGCGCGGCTCACACCGATACATGTTCACATGGGCGCATATAATATATATATCTATATATATATATATATATATAGTATCTGACACACACCGCCTATACGTATAAATATACATATACATATGTGTATAAATATATAAACATACGTATTAATATATATATTTATATATATCTCTCTCTCTATATATATATATATATATATGTGTGAGTGTGCGTAGTACGTATAGCTATCGTCCGCAACGCCACCCCCGCGGCCTCGACGCACTAGCGGGCTCTCCGCGCATCAGTATCTCGCCGAGTGTCCGCACGGACGTGTCGCGTCTCTCGCGTGCTTACTATCTCTTCGCTGAAATCATTCATTGTAATTTTTAATTTTTTTTTTACTATATTTATTTATACACATACATATATATATATATATACATATGTTTATCTATGTATATAGATATTTGTATTTATATATGTATATATATATATATATATATGAACATATTTGATCGGAGTATAATACATGTGTAATGTATAAATATATATATATATATATATATATATATATATATGTATGAAATTTCGTTGAATTTGAAAATTTGTGAATAGAGACGATCAAGTTTCGTGAATTGTTATCACGCGAGTCTGAGGGGTTCGACTTTTAACATCTAAGCAAATTCATATATATATATATATATGTATATATATGTATATAAATATATATATGCAATTATACGTTTATTCAGACGTATAAATAAGTATATATATCTATATATGTAGTTATACGTTTTGTATGTATTCATATATATATATTTATATATTTATATACATTTATACGTTTATATATATATATATATATATATATATATATATATGGTTACATGTGTATAAATATAACGTTGCAGACAAACGATATATTTGCCACGATAAACCGAATAACGAAGAATAATAATAATTCGTATGATAAGTGAGTTCGTACAAACCCCAAAAAAGGAAACAACAACAAAAAAAAAAAAAAACAACGGAAAACAATAAAAAAAAAAAAAAAAACAAAGAAGAAACGAGTTACTACTACTACCGGTGCCCACGAGTTTTTTCGAATCTTGAAGTTTTTACATTCGCGATTTGGTGAGTATCTGAATTTTGTGAATTTGGATTATTGTGAAACTTCGGGGGAAAAAATTTAAAAAATAATAATAATAATAATAATAATAATAATAATAATAATAATCTTGTTGATAATCGATAATGCCCGATGGGATGCGATACATATTTCATCGTTTGATGGGATTGTTGAATATATTGTTGATTGTTATCAGGTTAAACTTTTTTTTTTTGGTTGTTTGTTTGTTCGCAAATTATTATTATTATTATTATTATTATTATTATTATTATTATTATTATTATTATTATTATTATTATTTTTCGTGTTGTCAACATAAAGAGTATTTGGGGTGAGGTTGGGACGGTGAGATTGGATTTTGTTTCATCAAACTATTTTTTTTAATCATTCTTGTTTCACTTCTCATTTTTTTTTTTTTTTTTTCATTCTTTTTTAATTTTTTGCATTTATTTGTTTTATTTATTATTACAAATCGATCAGTCGATTTTTTTTTTCCTTTTTCGGTATCGAGATTTTTTCTTTCTTTGATGTTTATTTATATATACATATTTTTTTTTTGCATTAATTTACATGTATTTGTTTTATTTATTATCAGATCGATCTGTCCATTTGTTTTGTTTTTTTTTACTATTTTTTTAAATATTTGTTTGTATTGATGTTTTTTTTAAATTTTTATTTTTTTTAAATGGTTGTGTTGATTTTTTTTGTTGAAATTGTTGAAGATGTTTTTTTTTTTTTTTTTGTTTTTGTCGTTGCGATGGCGAGGAGTCGTAATACGTTATCTATTGCGTTTGGAGTTTGCGGCCAGACGACTGGCATCGATCTCCCTTCGCCCCTCCCATCCCTTCGTCCTCGCGAGAGCGAGAGAGAGAGAGTCTTGACTCGGTCTCGAGGCCCTCGCCCTCGCCCTTACACTCGAAAATTTCTCATAGCTTGATATACGCAATCGCATTTCATTCCGGTTCTCTCCTCTCTTTCGTTATCGTGCTGAAATTATCAAGCATTTATATATATATATATAACACATGTGTCAAATAATCAAGAAAATTCGGAAATTTTTACAGTCCGTAGATTTTATAATTTCGAAGCAACATGAAAAATTTCAAAACGATCGACCGTCCCGTTTGGAAGTTACGGCTGTGTGAAATTTAACACGTGTTCTTATGGGAAATGAGGCCATTGAGGCTATCATTGACGATAAACGCGTGGAACTGGCATCAAGAAAATTTTGAAAAAATTACAGTGTGTGGAATGAAGATCGATGAATGTCCACGAAAAAATTCAGATCGATCGACCGTCCGGTTCGCGAGTGATGCACGCAAAAGTATGGAAAATTAGCACACTCAAAAGTTTTTTCGGATACAAGATGAAACACGATACGAGATTTAATAACATTTATTCGACGATATTCGATGATTATGAATTTTGTCTGGCATTCACGAAGCAGTTAAAATCGAGATTTCTCAGATTGACGAGTACTTTTGGCTGGGATTGTATATCTGTTCGTACATCCCTTATCTTCTGCATTTATGTATGGGGCATTCAAAGCGAAACCGTCGGGAAGTCAAATTTTTTCTCACGTTTTCAAATCATTGCATACTTTTTTTTTTTTTACTTTGTTTCGAATTCCAAATGGATTCTGATTTTATTTTAGAATTTTTACGCTACTTCTGAGGGTGGCGCGATGATCGATTTTTTTTTCTTTTCTTTTTTTTTTTTTTTTTTTGGAGAATAAGAGAAAGTTAATGGGAAGACTTTTTTTTCTCGAAATTTTGGATTTTTTTTAGCGGCGAAAAATTGTGGATTATGAAGATTAAAAAATCTTCCCTTTCAAAGAAGCTTCTGAACTCGCGTAAAGCGACTGGAGCACATGAACATTGATCGTTCTGAACATTGATTGTTCTGAACATTGATCGTTCTGACGATTTATAGTTCTAAACATTGATCATTATGAACAATTATTGTCCTGAATGATGATCGTTCTGAACATCGATCGTTCCGAACATTCAGATAATTCCCAATTTCAACGACTACCCACTACTGTGTTATCCATACAAATGTATCGCAACTAGTTTATATCAAGTTTCCATCACATATATAACCTTCGATTGGACACGAGTTATCCAGACGGCGTTAAGGGGACTGAGTCACCTAAAAAATTCGAAAATTAAATTTTTTTTTCCGTGACACGGCCGATCCAAATTGAAAATCGATTTTACCCTTACGAAGTACGTATACTTAGCTATCATTTCAAATTTTTCCATAGCCGTATGAGTTATCTAAATGCTGTGAGATTTTTCACAAAATTTTTCACTTGTCGCAACTTTCGGACCCTGCGACTCAATGGATTTTCAATTCTGACGTCTCATTTTCTTCGTAACAGACCTCATTCTCGGATGAGTGTGGGATTTTTTTTTTTTATCTGCTTTCTGGAAATTATGGCGACCTATAATGTGAAAAAAAAAAAACAATTTTTTTGTAACTTTTTAAAAAACCGGTTGAACAATAGGTTACCATAAATTCGTTTTACCTCGCATCCAAAATTCCTACACTCATCCGAGAATGACTGCGATTTGGAACAAAATGAGACGTCGGAATCCAAAATCCGTTCATCGGTGCGGTCCGAAAGTTGCGAAAAGTAAAAAATTTTGTGAAAAATCTCACAGCATTTAGATAACTCATACGGCTATGGAAAAATTTGAAATGATAGCTAAGTATACGTACTTCGTAAGGGTAAAATCGATTTTCAATTTGGATCGGCCGTGTCACGGAAAAAAAAATTTAATTTTCGAATTTTTTAGGTGACTCAGTCCCCTTAAGTCGAAACGAATTTTTACACCCAACAAAATTTTTTCCATAACAGTCACGCGGGGATGGATATTTCGTTAAAATCTCATTTGTCATACGTCGGTCCTACCGTGATTGACTCGACTCGAGGCTTCCTGGACTCGAAAAACCCGGTAGCTCGTTTTCCAACATTTGCCAAGAATTAAATACCGTGAGACGCGCGAGACGAAGAAGTTAAACGACGGTGAAAGAGATGGACCAAAGAGCGAGAGAGAGAGAGAGAGAGAGAGAGAGAGGAGAGTAAGACGAGGCTTAGAATTCCTCGTGTGGATCGAGTTCGAGGCGGCCACCTTAAGTCGTGTTTCAAGTCGCGAGAAGCAACGAGCGGTGACTCGCGAGTTGAAGGTGGGGGGAGGGGGAGGGGGAGGGGGGGGGGAAGAAAATCTAATTTCGGAAGACCGGGGAAATCGCGGGAGTGAGACCCATAGTAGAGCATCTCGTTAACCCGTAATGCAACGTCGTTTGACTTACATGTTCTTTTTTTTTATTTTAATTTTGTTGTTTTTTAATAATTTTTTTTTTTTTTTTTTTTTTTCACTTTTTGGTATTATGTTTCTACTGGTTTTTTTGTTTTTTTTTTCAGTTCTTTTTTTTTTTGGTAGTTATTTTAGCGGTGGAATTTTGGTGACATGCAATAAATTTTGATTTTATGATATTTTGAAGTTTTTTTCGAAAAAATCAAATTTGTCGCTGTAACTTTCGTTGACTCGGACCAATCGAGCTCCGACTTTATTGAAGTATAGAACATCATTCAGGAGTGATGTATGTCAAATTTGGCGGAGATCGGTTGAACGGTTCGGATTTTACGGAAATTCAAGTTTTTCGATTATGAGCCTCTGCGCGTTTGAAAAAGCTGCAATTTGAAACTTGCAATTTGCTTTCTCTGAATTCCAATGCAATCAGTTAACGAAGATTCCTTCGTGAGGAAGCCAATGCGAAAATGCTTTCTCATATTTTTCGTTTTATCGTTGAAAACTAAATTGCGAAAAAAAAAAAATAATTTCGTTACAGCCCGAAATTATTATTATTATTATTATTAATATTCCGTTTTTTTTTTGTTTTTCAAGCTTCAAAGCGTGTAACAGCGATATAAGCATTCCGGACTTTCGGGTAGACACGAAGGATCGACTTTTTCAACCTTAGGCTCTGGTCGTTGAAATTCAAATTTCACGTGTATGCAAAATAATACCATATATTGCCGAAGTATAACTGAATATTAATACTCACACAGTCCAAAAGTTCGGAAACACAAAAATTATCCGATTTGGGACCGAGTCGATTCACATGGCAGCTTGGCTCGAAAGCTCGAGACGAGGCCCTCCGTCCATTCGATCAAAAAAAAAAATGAAAAAAATGAAAAAAAAAAAAAACGCAATGCCAACATATCTCTGTCCGTTCGAGCTTTCGACTCCCTCTCGTCTCATCGACTCTTGTCATCGACGAATCAACTGGAAGGGTGAACGCGTGAAACGCGCCATACACGACTCGATACATGAAAGAACAACGGAGAAAGAAAAAGAAAATGAAAATGAAAAAAAAAAAAAAAAAAAAAAAAAAAAAAATCTTGAAAAAAGTTGGAAAAAAAAATTAAACCACGCACAAGAGAGTACATTGCCAGAGACTAATCCCGAACATATATATATCTAGCTATAAAGTGGGAAGATGAAAAGAAAAAAAAAGAAAAAAAAAGAAAAAATAATAATCTAAAAAAAAATATATATATATATATATGAACGAACGAACGTGACTGAAGTGGCTCGTGTTCATTCGTAAAACAAAACAAAGGATTCCGTTGAGATGTGTGTGCCCGATGGGTCTGGATGATTCAAAGCTGTCGGGTGAGTGGCAGAGGCAAGTCGGTCGAGACAGACTCACGCATCGATGCTCTTTTTTTTTCTTTCTTTCTTTCATTTTTTTTTTTTTTTTTTTTTCGAATCCAAGATTATCAGGGCTGGGGTGCTCGTTACGTACTACGCGCTTATCTCAAATTTCTACGCTACGTCGACGAGCCGTAGGAAACAAGATATATAGAGCAACAGAGAGAGAGAGAGAGAGAGAGAGAGAGAGAGAGTGAGAGAGAAAGAGGGAGGATTAAAGGAAAAACGTTGAGGCCGAAGGGACGTGTTTTAAGAAATTTTAAAAGGTGTAAAAAAACGGTGTGCGCACTCTAGCCGGCGCAATTTTCTAGATATCGGACTGAAATTTGGCCACGAAGTTGCACCATCATCGAAAGATGTTTCGTATTGAATTTGGGCAAAATCCATCGAGCCATTCGTATTTTATGTCGTTTTGACAATTTTTCGAAAAATCAACTCAAGTGCTCTGGCTTTCACAATTTTCGAGATTCCGGGCTAAAATTTGGTACAAAGTTGCACCACCATCGAAAGATGTTTGGTATCGAATTTGAGCGAAAATCCATCGTGACGTTCGGGATTTTATGGGAATTATAATTTTTTCAAATTTGACACGAATTGCCCCATATACATGTGTACATTGATTTCGACTCGCATTACACTCACACGGTGATCTCAACGTCACAAAAGTAAAAACAAAAACGGTGCAAAGTAGAACCTTGCACGTGGCTTTCTCATTTTACACATTTGCCTGAGCTTCCTCTATGAGGAAGCCGAAAACCGATCGTACCATAATTCCTCATAGAAGAAGCTTTGGCAAATGTGTAAAATGAGGAAGCCATGTGCAAGGTTCTAATTTTTCTGAAAGTTAAGATGGCGGTAACTCCTTTAACCCAAATTACAACTAACAGTGAGTTAAGTATCGATGGAGTTAACTCTGTGGAAGCGATAAGAGGCAGAGGGAGGAGAGAGAGCGAGAGAGAGAGAGAGAGCGACTAACCATTGTTGGTTTCCCCCACCGACACGTACCAGTGGTTTCCGGATTTCTGTGAAAAAGGCCAGTCTTGATATTTCACAATGATAATTAAATTTTTCAACGTTTCCAATCTCGCAGACGGAAATTTATGTGGGCACACTGAAAAAAAAGAAACGAAGTCATAGCAGTGGGTGTTAAAAATGAGTTTGGGTGGTTCTTATTTGGCCTAAAAAACAAGTATCGCTACCCAAATTATTCCAAATGATTCTAGACGATAAAAAAAGGAATTTACCTTTTTTTTTCGATTTTTAAATTCACCCTCTGCATTGCTTAAATTCATTTGAAAGTTTTTTAAATCATGTACACAAAGTTTTTTTAAATCATGTACAAATCTAATACACAAATTCAACACACATACAACTCAACCCTTTGCTGGTTATTAAAAACGCCTCCGGTTGATTTAAATACAAAATCAACCCTAATTCAAGACATTTATTCTTAATTTTTCAGAATAAATATCCTTTTTCCAACAGCCATTATCGGGCTATTTGAATTGAATTCGAGTTGAAGTTGAGTTCTTTTGTATTGAGTTGTGTGAGTGTGTTGAATTTGTAAATGTTAGACAGAGTACATAAATAGACCATATGCGTATTCAACATTTACAAATCCAACACACACACACACAACTCAACTCAACTCGACTCAACTCAACTCACATCAACTCAACTCAAATCAAATCAACTCAACTCAACTCAACTCAACTCAACTCAACCCAACAAAACTCAACTCAACTCAACTCAACTCAACTCAACCCAACAAAACTCAACTCAACTCAACTGAACTCAATTCAAATTAACTCAAATCAACTCAAATCAACTCTAATCAACTCAAATCAACTCAAATCAACTGAACTCAACTCAACTCAACTCAACTCAACTCAACTCAACTCACCTCAACTCAACCCAACAAAACTCAACTCAATTCAAATCAACTCAATTCAAATTAACTCAAATCAACTCAAATCAACTCACATCAACTCAAATCAACTCAACTCAACTCAACTCAACTCAACTCAAACAAATCAAAAACCCATTGGTTACTAAAATGTCGTAATAAAAAAATAGTTGAATGTAAAAATGCCTTATCAACGATGTCGATGACACATCAAACGGTTCGTGTCCGGTACATAAAGCGGTTTCCACGCACATATGCAATGACTCCTTTATCGCGTTGGTCATTGAGCAACTTCCGCAGTTGCGCACACACCAAGCCGGCCCATCACCGTAATAATCATACACAACGGTGAAAAAAAAAAAAAATAAAATAAAAAAAGGGGGAAAAGTTTTACGTTGATGCGTTAGCTCGCCCGTGAAAAAAATTATAATGCGCATGCGCGACGATAGTTCTACAATCGACGTTCCCGATCCAATGAACGATCTTCGATCCTCCTCCTTGCCGCGAATCAAATTATCGATCACGTTTGTTATTATTTCTCTTCTGGTCCCGTTTTCGTCGTCTCCTTCCTCAATAACCATCGAATCCAACCGACAAACCGGAAATCGTTATAATATCGGACATTTGCCATTGCAAACGTTACACACGATATGTGATTATAAATTCGCGTTACAAACGAATGTTTTCATTCGTGAATTACACGTTCTCGTGTTCTGTTATTATTTTTCTTATTTTGTTTCGTTCGGATAACGGATTATATCGTGCGTAACGATCCAGCCGGTTGTTTCGATCGATATCGATCGATAAAGTCGGGCGAATTTCGAGTCTGTTGAGTCTGCGACTCGCGACTGCATTTTTTCAACGTTAAAGCGCGACTGGGGTACGAAACGACCCCGCGCGTTGAGTCGATGAAAAACCTATTTTCAGACTGACGAACGAAAGATATCGAAAAAAAATGAGAGAGAGAAAAAAAAACCCATCGGAGGCTGATGTGTCGATAAAAAGTCGGTTTTTTGTAATACCACGAAAATCCCCATATAATTGATTAATTTTTCATTTCTATCATTTACTTTCACAATAATATATTCAATTTCAATAATTCATACGATTTGTATACCTTCTTCAATAAAAAATAAATAAAAATTATAAACATTCATACGATTGAAAATGATAAATAATTAATTTTCTATTTTTTCTATTACTGTTCAAAAAATTCAATTTTCGAAATGAATTGATTATCATCTTATAATAATTTAATTCTATTCCCACTTTCATATTGATTATTAAATTCTAAATTGAAAATTCAATTGAAAGTCGATTTTTTTTTTCGGCACCCGGTGAAAAATTTCGTTGCGTCATTGGTGTTAAATCGTGACGATTGCATTATAGAGTTTTAGAATGCGCGAGGCCGCGAATGCGACGACGACGATGACGACGTGTGCGCGTCGGTATAGAAGAGGAGAGAGCAAACGGGGGGTGGGCCAATCGGTGAACGCGCTCGGAAATAGATGCTAAAGGACCGCGGAGAAAGTGACTCGGTGACACAGTATTCTTCCGGAATTATACCGTTTCTATTTCTGGGTTATTTCTCTCTCTCTCTTTCTCTTTCTCTCTCTCTTTTTGTCTATCTTTCTCTCTCTTTCTCTCTCGCTCTCTTGTCGACGATTTGGAATCGTTATACGTTGGATAACGTCGTCAGATGTTTGAAAATAACGTTCCGTCATTTATCAAAAAACGGGGTTTCCAATTGTTCGAAACTATACATTTTTTCGGATTATAGATTTCTAAAATAGCTGCAAGATTTTCGATTCTTTTTTTTGTTGCTTCCTCATAGAGAAAGCTTTGTTTTGGTAAAACATTTTGTTTTTCGAGATGTTTATTAAAACGTGTTCAGAATGTTCTGAAGCATGTAAAAATCACATTTAGAAAAAATGTCCGGATGTATGTGTGTGTGTGTGTAAGATTGGTTGAGCGTTCATAACTCGAGAACGGCTCGAGATATCGAGCTGAAACTTGTCACACATGTGCAGGGTTCACGGTGCATAGCGTGATTAAATTTTGGGAAAAATCCATGAAGATATTTCGTTTTTACGCGATTTTTTAGGAAATTCTAAAATTTATTTTCGGTCTCTGGCTGGATTTTATGGGAATTATTTATGGGAAGTTCCAGTCGCTTTACGCGATTCAACGAGCATTGATTATCATTAATTTCTCTTTCAAGGAGGCTTCTGAAGCCAGTGAATATATTGCAATGAAATAACTCAATTTTTTAAAATTATTTGTGGAAATTTGTTTCTTCTTTTTTTTAGTGGCTGAAGTCACGTGGAATCATGGCTCATATATGATGAACGCTGTGAAACTGACGAGTCAGGTGGTGAAAACAGTGACTTAGAATAATGCCAGAACGTTGTAAAATACATGACCGGTTGGTAATGGCATTAAGGGTTGTACTATGGTTTCTGAGCCGCCTAGATACCACGCTTTAAATAGATCGGAACCGTCACGATAGAGAAAGACACTTTTTCAGACCCAAAGCTCGGAATTTATAACGAGCGAAATTTTTTATTTTATTTTTTTATTTTTTTTATTTTTTAAACTCGAGACGAGGCCCTCCGTCCATTCGATTAAAAAAAAAAAAAAAAAAAAAAAAAAAAAATTGTAGATAGTGAACGATTTCCCTTTAAATATCAAACCCCCGTAAAATATTGAAAAAAAAAAAATTGTATTAAAATCATGGACTCAAGGACATTGCCGGTCGATGGCCTTATCCCATTGTACAACATATACATTGACATTGACACGTGGGGGACAATTGTGAGAAAAAAAAAAAAAAAAAAAAAGACGGATAATGCCAATAAATGTGCTACCACGGTTTTTGTTAAATATTTGAGGAAACAAAGGTTAGCCAGGGCGGGGCAGCACAGGCAGCGAATTGTGGCGACGCCTGCGTGTCGGAAAGTGTCTGCGCCTCGGATCAGCGAGCGGTCTGGTCCAACCGAGAAATTTTTCGGTGGGCGACAAATTCCAACGTCTGTCCTCACCGTCGTATAAAGAAGACTTTTCGTAACCTTCGGACGCACGCTGTCGATGAAAAAAAAAAAAAATTCTGCACGTCTCAGCGACTAAAAAAAAAAAGCTGCAAGTTGAAACTTGCAAATTGCTTCCTCATAATTTTAAGCAAGCTGCAAGTTGAGCATTGGAATTTGCTTCCTCTGAATCGTAGGTAGTGAACGAAGAATCCTTTATGAGGAAGCAATGTGATGCTTATGGGATCGCTATGAGGAAGCATTTTTGTTTTGGCTTCCTCATAAAGGATTCTTCGTTCACTACCTACGATCGAAAAACTTGAATTCCTGTCGAAACCGAACCATCCAACTGATGTTCGCCAAATTTGAGATACAGCACGGCTGAATGATTTTCTATACTTTTGTGAAGTTTGAGCTTGATTGGTCAAAGTTCACAAAAGTTAAAGCGACAAATTTGATTTTTTGAAAAATTCAAAATATCATAAAATCAAAACTTATTGATGGATTTGGCCCAAATGCAATACCAACTAACCTTGGGTACGTATCTCTTTGTCAAGAACTATTTAGACGAGTATCTCAAAATTTGCGATCGCTAGAGTGATAACGCCCTTTTTTTTGGGAATTTGAAAACGACATAGAATCTGAGTCGCATTTCGAAAATCATTTCGAAAATTATAGTCAAAGAAGTGATTACGGAGCTGCACATGTCTGCAAAATTTGGGGGCTGTAGCTCAAACCGTTCTCGAGTTATGCAAGTTTGAATTTTGGGAGGCCACAACACACATACACACACACACACACATACATACATCCGGACATTTTCTCCAAATGTGTTTTCTCGACGTGTTGGAACATTCTGAACATGGTGACATGAAGATCTCGAAAAAAAAAGTTTCCCACCGTCACAAAGCTTCCTTTATGAGGAAGCAAAAATACCAAAAATTCGTTTTTTCGTATTCGGAATTTGGGGAAAATTTTGAAAACTAAAATAACGAGTGAATTTTTTGAGAAAGACAAATATTTTTGCATATTTTGCCGTGAAACGGACGTTCAACTTGCTCGATAAAATCGAAATTAATTTTTTTCCGGAAGCCCATAAAAAGACGCACATTTTCTCAAAAAAAACTTTAATCAACGAGACAAATGTCAGAAATTTTTTAAAAATTTTAGCACTCGGTAAATATTCTTCAATAAAATAACTCGAATTTTTTTCGAATTATTTTTGGACAATTTTTTTTTTTACTGGCTGAAGTGATGTGGAATGGCTTATATACTTATGTATATATATATATGGGTTATGAGGATTCTTGAGGTCCCTTGGCGTGTCTCTACCTGAAGCCCGACGAGCCGGTACTGGACCTTCGAAAGGATCACCAGACCACACATGCACACATATGTATATCTGTATTCCGTATGCACACGATTGTGTGCACATTGTGTGAGTTCTTTTTTTTGTTCTTTTGGGTTGTATATATTTATATAGTCTGCGAGCTCGAAGGAAGGTGCAGGACCTAAACTCGAGCCAACTCGGACTTTATCGAAGGAGTGGCTTTACATGGCCTAGGGCTGAGAAAGCGCTCATCGTGTCCTGTATTATACAGTGGAACAACGCCTTTTTACATATCATTCATCTGATATATATACATTAGGGTGGTCCTTATTTGGGGTCAAACATTTTTTCGTCCCTCCCACGGGCTGAAATGTCTCTGAATGAATAATTTTTGAGGTAGCCGAAGGCCCAGCCTCGTAGACCAATTCTAAGTACCGCCCCAAAGCCCTCGAATTTCGCCATTTGATTAACACAGGATTTTTGCCACCTGATAGTTTATATTTTTTTCCTTCCGCAGTATCGCACCGAAAAATCCGAAACTCCGCACATTTTTCACTTATTGTAGTAGGTCTTCGATGCCAATTTTAAACATTTTCCAGTGATTGAATTCCGCGGTGAATCGGCAAGTTAAGACGGCTTGTTTCTCAAAAGCTTCGATAAATTTCGTAATAACTCGGAAACTATGTGAGATACGACGATAATGCAAATAACCTTTTTTGTAGAAAATTGAATTCTCTAAAAAAAATATTCAATAAGATTTTTTCCTTAGTCCAAAGTTTTTGAAATATTTGAAAAAATGAAGCGCTTCGATTTTAGGGTGGTTCTTGAAATGAAAGGTATCGTTACCCACCTTTCAAATGATTCTGAACCATGAAAAAAGGAATTTTCATATTTTTTGACGATTTTTAAATTTACCCACTGCGTTGCCTGAATTTTATTTGAAAGTTTTCAAAATCATTTTTTTTTTTTTTTTTTTTTTTTTTTCAAGAAAAATTTCGGGAAAAGGAATCTGAAATATATATATATATATATATATATATATATATTGTATAAAATTATACCACATAAACACCAAAAAATTGTTGGCAGCTATACGGCAAACATAACCTGAAAAATATAAATAAAAGTGATTTTTTTTTTTTTTAAGTTCGCGTTCGCAACGTAAAATTGTTATTTTTCGAAAACCATTCCGACGGAATCGTTCGATTTTGCCTAAAAATCACAGATATATCTCTGAAATGTTTTTTTTTTTTTTTTAAAGAATTATTTTTCTTTTTCTTCGTTTTTTTTTCTCCACAATTGTTATCGGTGCCGAGAAGTATTGATTTTTTGGATCAAAAAATATTAAGAAAAATAGGTGAAAAATATGTGCACGTGGTTATCTCGGACATCTATGAAAATAATGCGTTGCTTGAGGCGTAGTGGAACGCTGATGGGGTCGAAAGATAACAGTTGCCCTATTTTTTTTTCTTTTCTTTTATTTTTTTTTATTTTTTTTTCTCTCTCTTTTTTTTAGTGAGTCATGATTGACATTTGAGGCGAAATTGTAATAAACTTGAATGCGTGAAAACGTTTTTTGAAGACACTTTTTTTTTTTTTTTTTTTTTTTTAACGGAAATTAAAGGCTTTCACGGGGAGGAAACGGAAACACGATTAAATGTTATCTCGATCAGGACTTTCGGGGAATCCTAAGGAAAAATTGTGTTTCCCGTGAAAAATTTTTTTTTTATCGGATCGATCGGGACATTTTTGTAGATAATTATAAGAACATTATATAGAGATAATTTTTTTGTTGAAGTTTTTTCAACACTGGCCGTAAAAATGTGTAATTATAATCACATTAATTACGCAAATTACACGTATGAATATATATATCGATTTTTTCGGTACGGATTAAATTTGTTGAGAATATTCTAGAATATTCTAGTTAACTATTCGAATCGTGTTATTGTCTTTCTTTCTTTTTTCTTACCCCGGAGGTCCATCTCATATAATTTCATATCAATTCAAATTTTGAAAAAAATATATATATTGCTAAAAATTATACCACAGAAACACGAAAAAATTGTTGGCAGCTATCCGGCAAACATAACCTAAAAAATAAAAATAAAAATGATTTCTATTATTTTTTTTTAGGTTATGTTTGCCGAATAGCTGCCAGCATTTTTTGGTATTTTTGTGGTATATAGTTTTTTGATACTATACATTTTTTTCCAATTTTTTTTCGCCACCGTTTTTGCATCAAACTCGAAAATATGACACAAATGATTTTAGAAAAACTTTCAAATGAATTCAGGCACCGCGCAGAGTGAATATAAAAATTGGAAAAAAATATGAAAATTCCTTCTTCGTGGTCTAGAATCATTTGGAAGGTGGGTAGGGATACTTTTTTATTTAGGCCAAATACGAACCACCCTAATACATATATATATGTGTGTATGAGTGTAGCTGTAAAAATAAATGACATCAAAGAACGTTGAGCATTTTAAACCTAGTTACGTATTTCCATTTACAAACAGCCATCCACAATTTTCAAATTTTGTTACGTTAGTTGTTTCCAAAAAAAAAAAAACCTTTGGTCGGATTTACACGAAAAATTGCAAAATTTCGCCTCAAGAGGGCCAAAGGAATGAGAATCAGCGTTGGCAATTCGTTCATCACGTGTGAGTTAACGCTGCACAGCGCGAGAAACAGGGCCAATGAGAATAAGGCTGGAGAAATGTGGACTTACGTGTTATTCTGGCAAACCACGACACACCCACGCTCACCACGACGCGATACATCCGCTTGAGTTTTTGGCCACCGTTCAAACCAAACTTCTCACGTAGGCGTCGCGTTTCGCCATCTAGCTGGAATTCACTTCGTCCTCACGGTGAAACGGAAAAAATTCAACTTCGCATCGAGCATTTATGCGCCGAAAATAAATTTTCTTGATATGAAGAAAAATTGAAAAAGAAAAAGAGTTGAAACTTGCAATTTGCTTCCTAGAAATAAGTTTACGTAGCGAACGGAGATTATTTTATGAGAAAGTTTTTTTTCTTTCTTTTTTTTTTTTTTTTCAATTTTTGGCTTCCCCGAAAACGAACTACTACGATGTCCAAAATTTCTAAAATTTCGATTCCGTTCCAATTAATTCTAAAACTTTTCCGAAATTCTATCATTGATTCTCTCAAACTTTGTAGAAATTTGATAACTGATTTTAAAACTTTTTAGAAATTCTAGAATATGATTCTAAAACTTTTTGGAAATTCTAGAACTGATTCTAAAAGTTTTTAGAAATTCTAGAACTGATTCTAAAAGTTTTTAGAAATTCTAGAACTGATTCTAAAACTCTTTTAGAAATTCTAGAAATGATTCTAAAACTTTTTAGAAATTCTAGAACTGATTGTAAAACTTTCTGAAAATTCTACAACAGATTCTAGAACATAGTAAACATTTTATAACTGATTCTAGGAACTATGTGTCGATCAATTTTGGCTTCCTCACAGAGGAAGCTTTGGCAAATGTGTAAAATGAGGAAGCCATGTGCAAGGATCGACTTTGCACCTTTTTTTTTACTTTTGTGACGTTGAGAGCACCGTGTGAGTGTAATGTGAGTCGAAATCAATATACATATGTATATGGGTCAATTCGTGTCAAATTTGAAAAATTATAATTCCCATAAAATCTGAACGTCCCCGATGGATTTTCCTCAAATTCGATACCAAACATATTTCGATAGTAGTCCAACTTTGTACCAAATTTTAGCCCGGAATCTCGAAAATTGTGGAAGCTAGAGCACTTACGTTGATTTTTTTGAAAAATTTCAAAACGACATAAAATACGAATGGCTCGATGGATTTTGCCCAAATTCAATTCGAAACATCTTTCGATAATAGCGCAACTCCGTGACCAAATTTTAGTTCGATATCTAGAAAATTGCGCCAGCTGGAGTGCGCACACAGTTTTTTTTACACCTTTCAAAATTTTTAGAAAATCGCGCCTAGCTGGCGCAATTTTCTAGATACGTGTTGTTTTTTTTCAAATGTATTTGGAATTGGCCCGAATCGGCAACTGGCAGCTATGGCCTCTCCAACCGAAGGGAGTCCAACGTGTTTACCCAGTGATGCCCGATTGAGCAGCTGCAAGACGGGTATCCACCTCGAACAGCTTGCCCCCCCCCCGCCCATCCCTCCCCTTCCCGCTGCCCCGCGCCGTGGAGATTCATAAAGTCGCGAACGTACGAGGCCCGAAGAAAAGCAAGTGCCGAACGAAGGAATGGGAAGATCGAGTTAACGCGAAACTCGTTGTACAGCTCGGACAGTTTATTCGCAGGAATGAGTACAAATTTAGCCACAGCACGCGTATCTATATACATTCGTGATACGTTTATGATTGGCCCGGTCCGTGTGGCCTGCATACTCTCTCTCTCTCTCTCGCGCATGCGCGCACGGGCGCCCGCGCATACTCTCTCTCTCTCGCGCATGCGCGCACGGGCGCCCGCGCCCTCTCGCGTAACAAACACAAAACGTTACTGCATTCACGAATTTTTCGTCGGTTTGACGAAAAAAAAAAAAAAAAAGAAAAAAAAAGGGAAAGAAAAAAGATAACTCACACATGTTAAATGGCTAATCCGTCTCTAGGCTGGTTTATCGCCACATATGTTAACGATGACGCACTGTTGATGCGTTTGTTTTTGGAACTATACGTGTCCGTGAATGGTTATAAATTTTGGGTGTCGGACAAATGGGGCCACGTAAGTTTTTGAGGTTGGAATTACTGGGGGTTGACAGATGGTGGGGTGGGGCTCGAAAATCAGAACGAACAATGTTTCGAATAATAGTGTTTACGAACGGTCATGAAGCAGAATGACATTGCAGCGAACGTACGAATATTCCGACCGCCCAACGGGCGGCAAGGTTTTCAACGTCTCACGACTTTCGAGCTTTCCCACGCGTTGATTATCCGAGTTAGATGTATGCCGTTGGGGACTTTTTTATAGGAAATTCGATTCTTTGCAACATTGTTCATGTGAAGTTTTGGTCTATGTAGCGTTGTTTATCTAGCGTTTGGACGGGAAGGTAATAAAGCATTGTTTTTCTTGTTTTTATCTTTGCGTCCGAACGCTGGATAAACAACGATACATAGACGAAAAGTTCACATGAACAATGTTGCAGAGAATTGAATTTCCTATGAAAAAGTCAGCGACGGCATATATCTAACTTTGATAATGAACGCGTGAGAAAGCTCGAAAGTCGGGAAATGTTATCAACGCTTCCTGACTTTCGAGCTGTTAAAATGTTTTCAACGTTTACCGACTTTCGAGCTTTCCCCACGCGTTGATTATCAAAGTTACGTGTATGCCGTCGGGGACTTTTTTATAGGAAATTTAATTCTCTGCAACATTGTTCATGTGAACTTTTGGTCTATACAGCGTTATTTATCCAGCATTTGGACGAGAAGATAGAAACAAGAAAATCAATGCGTTTTTACCTTCCCGTCCAAACGCTGGATAAACAACGCTATGTAGATCAAAAGTTCACATAAACAATGTTGCAGAGAATTGAATTTCCTATAAAAAAGTTCCCGACGGCATACATCCAACTTTGATAATCAACGCGTGGGCAAAGCTCGAAAGTCGGGAAACGTTGAAAACCTTGCCTACTGTTAGGCGTTCGAAATTTTGGCCCTTCTGAACATTGCTCGTTCTGATTTTCGGGCCCCACCCGGAGAAACTTGATGATTCATTGAAACCCTGAACAAAATGGAGAGTTATTCGCTTCCCGGGACACGCGGTTTGCCTTGGTCCGGGTGTGTCCAGCAGCGTTATATTAACAGCATAACCACTAGGCATTAGCACTAGCAGCACCAGTTTCAACTTACGAGAACCGCCTGTGTGTGTGTGTGTGTGAAAAAAATTTGTGTGCGGTCGTTGGCTTTCGACACGGGTGGCAGCAAAATGGCGACGGCGACGGCGTCGCCTGCTCGGGGAACGATGCTTCAAGTCCGATGAGTCGTTCGGGTCAATCGAGCG
Organism: Diplazon laetatorius; assembly: GCA_963662125.1. Lineage (NCBI taxonomy): Eukaryota > Metazoa > Arthropoda > Insecta > Hymenoptera > Ichneumonidae > Diplazon > Diplazon laetatorius. The sequence goes on along the minus strand of OY759153.1, from coordinate 20,725,357 downwards.
ATTTCCCCCTACCGACTTTATAATTCGTCGTGTCATCAACATTTCCAATTGCGCATATAACGATGAAACGCTGTTCGCATATTTGTTACGTCCAAATCGACAATCATTTTTATCGGGCGGGATCGTTATTTTTTTTTTCGTCAAACGGTATTACGTTATTGGGATTCGTTGGTTTGAGGTAGTATCCTACAAACTGGAAGAGTCAAAGCAAGCCTAAGATATACCATCTCCTGATTGTGGTACGTAGTACTTTGATGTGGCAACGTCGCGTGTTATGATGTCGATCAGAGAGAGAGAGAGGGAGAGAGAGAGAGAGAAGATGGGAAACAAACGCGCAACGTTGCCATGTCTACTGGATCACGACCAACTCCTCATATAAACTGTATTTTCCCCGATGTTTATTTGCTTATTATTATCATCACAGTCTCCTGATCTCCACCTTCAAGTGCCCAAAATGTTATCCGAATATTCAACTTGCGGCTCAAGTGTTTTCATTAAAATCTGACGAGGACTTTTTGCATTATATCAAATTGACCGTGATTTTCCATAAGGCTCCGTGTTAAACGTGTGACAAATAAAAGTGTCGATATATTTTTTCTCGCGCTCCGGAAAGCCATGAAAATTTAACCGAACCTTTTTCTCATCGATACCCATAAGTATGCCAAGTTTCATGAAAATCTGACGAGGAACTCTCTTACGGAGGGTACTACCTTAAAAGCTAACCTCAATTAATCATTTAGGGAGGCAACAAATGCGACAATCAATTGCAGCCAGACAGGAATGATGCTGCGACCATTGGACAACCGTTCCATGACATTGATACCGATTTTATTATACCGCAATGCAATAACCGACGTTAAGGTCCAATTGATTCGAAGCGCATGCGCATAAAAATTCGTAACTGAGACGGGCTGCAAAACTTTCGGCGGGAAATTTGAAAGCAGAGGCTGCGACCAATCGTGTCTCTGAATTGTCCGAAGCTAAAGTTTACCTTGTGAGAATATTATATACGATAATTCAGCATAATCAAAGATTCGTCATAATGCTTGTCTTCGACACGTTTTACCCACGCAATTATGTTAATGCGCCAGGATAGAGCGTTGGATATTGTTATCGACTCGACAATCTGGCTACCACCAGATATAAATTCAATGCATCGAGCAATAATAATGGCATGACAATAATGTCAATTTATGTTATAGCGTTGAGGCAGTCAATAATGATCACGTCTCAATTAGACTGATCAATGACCTTTATGCGTGCTCGCTGACAGCCTCCAACATTGAGACCCACACGAATGAGTTGTGCATGTGCTGTTTATTACGCACTATCAGGCTGCCAGAGCTGCACTCCGTGCAGAAATCCCATCACATCACCTTAAGGGGACTGAGTCACCTAAAAAATTCGAAAATTAAATTTTTTTTTCCCGTGACACGGCCGATCCAAATTGAAAATCGATTTTACCCTTACGCAGCACGTATACTTAGCTATCATTTCAAATTTTTCCATAGCCGTATGAGTTATCTAAATGCTGTGAGATTTTTCACAAAATTTTTCACTTGTCGCAACTTTCGGACCGCACCGATGAACGGATTTTCAATTCCGACGTCTCATTTTGTTCCAAATCGACGTCATTCTCGGATGAGTGTAGGAATTTTGGATGCGAGGTAAAACGAATTTATGGTAACCTATTATTCAACCGGTTTTTCAAAAAGTTACAAAAAAATTGTTTTTTTTTTTCACATTATAGGTCGCCATAATTTCCAGAAAGCAGATAAAAAAAAAAATCCCACACTCATCCGAGAATGAGGTCTGTTACGAAGAAAATGAGACGTCAGAATTGAAAATCCATTGAGTCGCAGGGTCCGAAAGCTGCGACAAGTGAAAAATTTTGTGAAAAATCTCACAGCATTTAGATAACTCATACGGCTATGGAAAAATTTGAAATGATAGCTAAGTATACGTACTTCGTAAGGGTAAAATCGATTTTCAATTTGGATCGGCCGTGTCACGGAAAAAAAAATTTAATTTTCGAATTTTTTAGGTGACTCAGTCCCCTCAAGCCCTTTATATTGATGCTTAGGGAGGGCTGAATAATGTTTAATTTTTTGAGACATCATTTTTGAGGTCCTGAGGGGCCCATTTGAAAAAGAAAGAAAAAATTCGATTTTTCGAAAATTCTAGATTGGCCCAACCCCTTAATCGTCTTCTCCATTTCGTTACGATTCGCGGTACGATCAAGTCAGTGTGGTGAATTAGGAAACGTGTTTCGCGTGTAGGAATAACCGAAAGAATGCACACGAGAGGAGTCGCGAGTCGAACGACGTACATAGGTCGCTAACCGTTATCACCATCCCCCGTGTTCGAAGGAATGTCGCGAATTTCCGAGTCTCTTCGACGGTCACTCGTCGCCGTGAGCTGGCAACTCGTGCACCTCGTTCTACGCAATTCCGACCTCGAATTTTTCCGTCACACTTCATCGACGGGTGCGGGGTCTCGAGAAGTTTCGAATTTTCGAATGTGTTTCGAAAGCTCATAAAGTTCGACATTTTTTTTTTTTGTTTTATTCGAATTTTAATTTATCGGAAAAATCTGATCTCCGAAATTTTTTTTGTTATATATCGACTGGGTCTCGTGTAACAAAATAAATGTATCAAGCTTTTTTTTATTTGAAAAATTCCGTCCTGTCGTAATCACCGAAGCTTAAAAAAAAAAAAAAAAAAAAGAGTATCCTCGATCGTTCGTGATTTCGATGGTTGACGAAATTTCGAAAAAAAAAAAACAAAAAAAAAAAACATTTGCTCGTTGATGTCGATGGTCTTGACGGTTATTATCGTCGTGTAAACCCCATCCCCCCCCCCCTCCCCTCCCCCCAACAAGTACTCTCGAGAAGCATGAAAACTGTATCGAAGCAATGTACGAGCAGACGACTGGCAAAGAGTCTCGAATGGTCGAAGAATGTGTGGCAAATATAACAGCTCTCTCGAACACTCGAACACTGCTCTCTCACCCGGATTACATATGTACATATACATACACACACACACTGTTTCGTTTATTTTATTTCATTTACATTTTTTTTTTTTTTTTTTTTTTTTTTTTTTTTTTTTTTTTCATTCTCTGGCAACGACCATAAGCACCGAGTGGCATCTAAAGTTACAATTTGTACTCACAGCGATAGTCCTCCCCTTGGTGGCTGTGTCTGTTTTTATGGATATTCGTACATGTGTGTGTGTGTGTGTGTGTACTCTCTACGTACATATATATATATATAGCATATACGTGGCACACATGTAGGGAATGGCAAAGCTATTGCCACCGTGGAATAATACGATTCGAAGATACATATGTACGTGGTTGGACACAAAATTATTGCGATTATTATTGGTGATGGAAAAACGATGGAAAAATGGTTTAAGGGGGCAGAGTCGCCTGAAAATTGAATTTTTTCGTTTTTTCGTGATCTGATGGATCCAAATTTAAGAAGTAAGAACCTTGCACATGGTTTCCTCATTTCACACATTTTTCAAAGCTTCTTCTAGGAGGAACTATGGTACGATCGGTTTTCGGCTTCCTCATAGAGGAAGCTTTGGCAAATGTGTAAAATGAGGAAGCCACGTGCAAGGTTCTACTTTGCACCGTTTTTTTTTTACTTTTGTGACGTTGAGAGCACCGTGTGAGTGTAATGTGAGTCGAAATCGATGTACATATGTATATGGGGCAATTCGTGTCAAATTTGAAAAATTATAATTCCCATAAAATCTGAACGTCACGATGGATTTTGCGAAAATTCGATAGCAAACATCTTTCGATAGTGGTGCAACTTTGTACCGAATTTTAGCCCAGAATCTTGAAAATTGTGGAAGCCAGAGCACTTACGTCGATTTTTCGAAAAGTTTCAAAACGACATAAAATATGAATGGCTCGATGGATTTTGCTCAAATTCAATCCGAAACATCTTTCGATAACAGTGCAACTTCGTGGCAAATTTTAGTCCGATATCTAGAAAATTGCGCCAGCTAGAGTGCGCACACCGTTTTTTTTTTACACCTTTTAAAATTTCTTAAAACAAAAGCACTCCATGGATTTTTTTCAAATTCAGTAACAAGCATCACCCTGTAGTCGTTCAACATTATACCGAATTTTCGCTCGATATCTCTATAATTGTGGGAGCCAGAGACCGAAAATAAATTTTAGAATTTTCTAAAAATCGCGTAAAAAACGAAAGATCTGCATGGATTTTTCCCAAAATTTAATCACGCTATGAGCCGTGAACCCTCAACATGTGTGACAAGTTTCAGCTCGATATCTCGAGCCGTTCTCAAGTTATGAACGCTCAACCAATTTTACACACACACACACACATCCGGACATTTTTTCTAAATGTGATTTTTAGATGCTTTAAGACATTCTGAACACGTTTTGATGAACATCTCGAAAAAAAAAAAAAAATTCACGAAAACAAAGCTTCCTCTATGAGGAAGCAAAAATGGTGTGTAATTTCGACGAACGTTTGACAAAGCTCGATGTTAAAGTGGCATTGAACGCAAGTGTATTAACACCGGGAAAAGTTCATCGTTCGGAGTGACGAAGACGGACGATCGGTCGTCGGTCGTCTCTCAATGAAATAACATTTTGATGACGTTGACTGGGTTGTCGTCCCTCGCCAAAGAGATCTATTCCTGAGTCTCCCGGCGAAGCTATTACAACTGCCACGCATAACCCTCGGAACATTGCTATTCACATGTCGCAGTTTACCAACACGATTGTATATAAGTGTCAAATGGTCGACTCTCGAGAATCATTGCTCACGCTCTTGTATTTCGAGCATCTGCAATCCCATTGAAATCAATAAAACCGTTCGAACGAATGTTCGTAAGGATGTGTATGACACATACACAATCCCAGCCGAAAGTACTCGTCAATCTGAGAAATCTCGATTGTAACTGCTTCGTGAATGCCAGACAAAATTCATAATCATCGAATATCGTCGAATAAATGTTATTACATCTCGTATCGTGTTTCATCTTGTATCCGAAAAAACTTTTGAGTGTGCTAATTTTCCATACTTTTGCGTGCATCACTCGCGAACCGGACGGTCGATCGATCTGAATTTTTTCGTGGACATTCATCGATCTTCATTCCACACACTGTAATTTTTTCAAAATTTTCTTGATTCCAGTTCCACGCGTTTATCGTCAATGATAGCCTCGATGGCCTCATTTCCCATAAGAACACGTGTTAAATTTCACACAGCCGTAACTTCCAAACGAGACGGTCGATCGTTTCGAAATTTTTCGTGTTGTTTCGAAATTATAAAAGCTACGGACTGTAAAAATTTCCGAATTTTCGTGATTATTCGACACACGTGTCATACACCCTTAAGTGGCAAACTTTGTGAGGCTCGCGGCAGGGTTGAGAATTGAAATAGGGACCTCAAATTTTGAGGATATTTTTTTCAATTTATTTCGAACCGTATTATCCTCCGGCAGCGAGGAAATAAATAAAAAACCAAAATAAGGACCACCCATATATATGTTTCTCTATGTTTGAATTTTTTTTTTTTTTATTTTTTTTTTTTTTTAATCTTCGGAGTTTGAAACTCGCTCCGCGACGGCTCTCAGATCGCCGATGGGATAACGCAGTCTCTCGGTGAACGTGCGAAGAGATCGTAGGGTAAAGCACACTCTTTGACTGTGGCACACACAGAGGGGGCCCTCTGTGTACCGTGGTAACGAATAAAAGCCCCGAGACAATACTTACAATCGTTATACACTCTCATATACACGATTGGCGATTATACCACACGCATCCGACAAGCAAACCCGGACGCGACTCGAACGCCCTCTCCCGCGTCTCTCTTCGACCAGCCCCCCCCCCCCTCCTCCCCTCTTTCTTCCTCCCTCGCTCTTGTTCGATCCTTTTTGCATTGCCGATTGCTGCTCCTTGGGCCAAGAGCCCCACACGATAGAACTGGTGGCTCCCACCGACGTCCGATTGAGAACCACTGGCGCCCTGTGAACGAGCTATGCGCAACTCACGGCGCAGCAAAATAATTTTGTTCCTCACAAGCTTTGTCGACACAATTTTTGCACGATTTTTTTTTGTAAAGAAAGTCAAATTTCTTGAATTTTTTTTTCTCATCGTGTTTTGACTACTTAAAAATGTTAAATAGAAGACAATGGGTCTTGGATTATTTGGACAACATGTTTGATTGAAGTTTGGCGCAAGATTCAAGTCGATACATTGAAAAGAACGCAGATGGGTACGGTTTTTGTGAGCGGGGTACGCTTGGACCCCATGTGACCGATATGTTTTTATTCGGAGGTGTGACCTCAACGGGTTGAGATTCTATATTCTACTCGAGATCTGAGTCGGAGAGAATTCTACATTACCGACGTTATCGAGTAGCACATTTTTCATTCATTTATTTATTTAAATTTGATTAGAATTTATTATGGATCAATGGAGAGTTCAATTTGATTTCTTCAATATTTGGACAATTTTTTTTCTCATAGAGGAATTTTTCACGACCAACTCCTCATATAAACTGTATTTCCCCAATGTTTATTCGCTCATTATTATCATCACAGTCTCCTGATCTCTACTGTCAAGTGCCCAAAATGTTGTCCGAATATTCAACTTGCAGCTCAAGTGTTTTCATTAAAATCTGACGAGGACTTTTTGTATTGCATCAAATTGAGCGTGATTCTCCATAAGGCTCCATGTTAAACGTGTGAAAATAAAAGTGTTGATATATTTTTTCTCGCGCTCCGGAAAGCCATAAAAATTTAACTGAACCTTTTTCTTATCAATACCTATAAGTGTGCCGAGTTTCATGAAAATCTGACGAGGAACTCTCTTACGGAGGGTACTACCTTAAATTAAAAAAAAAATGCATTTTCCATAATACTCGAGTGCGTGACGTAGTCGAAGAAGAAGCGCGCGGGGCAAGACCGAGATGGTCCCGCATGCGCAGCCACTTTTGGGCAGAAGATTGTGCACACGCAGTCCGGTGTCGCGCGAGTGCGCGCATCCGCGTCGGGATGCCCTCGCGCATCGTTGAACCGCGGTAGTGTGTCATTCTAAAAATACCGGGTCGAAAACCGAGCGCGCATGAGAGAGAGAGAGAGAGAGAGAGAGCGGCGCGCATGGCCTGGGTGGCTAGTTGGCTCGGCGCGCGCAGCCGCAGAGAGTCTCTCGGTCGTGAACCGGAGGAACGGCCTCGCGGCAACTCCGCCGGGACCCCGGCGAGGGAGGTTAAATTAAACGGGCCGCCGCGAAAGACTCGCCAACTCTCTCTCTCTCTCTCTTTCTCTCTTTCTTTCTTTCCCTCTCTCTCTCTCTCCTTCTCCTTTTCTCTCTCTGTCTCGCGCGAAAGACAGCCGTATAGCATTCGCGCATGCGCGCTAGCGTCTGGAGCGGGCTCGCGCGCGCACGCGCAAACATAGTTTGCCCCCACTCCCGACCCACGGGACGCTCAGCGGGAGTATATAAGGCCGATGCCCACCGACCGCTTTCGAGTTCCAGCATCCTCGACCATTGGCCGGCGCGGTAATCTACCAGTGGCCAGGCTGGTACCCCGGAAAAACGCCTGTGAAGCTGTGGCGCCGGTGGTTACCAGCCGAATTGAAGAAGAAGAAGAAGAAGAGTTCCAGCATCTGAGTGGGTTGGGCTCGAAATTCGGAACGAGCAATGTTCGGAAAGGCCAAAATTTGGAACGAGCAATGTTCGGAAAGGCCAAAATTTTGAACGCCGCAATGTTTGGAACGACAATGCTCGGGAACGGTCAAGATTCGGAATACGTATATATAGGTATAGTTAAGTATCCCGCCCGCCGGCCGCGAGACTACATTGCCCCCGACTTTCGAGCTTTCTCGAGCGTAAACTATCAATGTTAGATATATGCCGTCGCGGACTTTTTTGTAGGAAATTTAATTCTCTACAACATTGTTCATTTGAACTTTTGGTCTATATAGCGTTCTTCAGCGAGCGTTTGGACATGAAGATAAAAATATATTCATTGATTCGATAGATTTTTATCATTCTGTCTAAACGCTGGCTGAACAACGCTATATAGTCCAAAAGTTCAAATGAACAATGTTGCAGAGAATTGAATTTCCTTCAACATTGTTCATTTGAAGTTTTGGTCTATATAGCGTTGTTCAGCCAGCGTTTTGACAGGAAGATAAAAATACATTCATGGATTCAATACATTTTTATCTTCCTGTCCAAACGCTGGCTGAACAACGCTACATAGAGCAAAAGTTCAAATGAACAATGTTGTAGGAAATTCAATTCTCTACAACATTGTTCATTTGAACTTTTGGTCTATATAACGATGTCAGTGCCCTGTGGTGGCGAAAAATGGAAACTACAGTGAAGCCGTATACGATGCCCACCAAATCCTGCCCCCTCACCAATCCCCCCGATGTTTACAAAATCAAACGGTTACGAACCAAACTTGTGCACAATATTTATTTATTTTTCTTCGTACCCGAGCCAAACATTTGTTTCTCGGAATTTGGCGAATGAAAGAGATCAACGGCATGAGACAGAATCTTGTTGATTCGGAATTCTCGGAATGCTCGTTAATGCATCGACAACCGTCGAAGCTCGCCTAACTCACAAGCTCGCGAAGCTCCGATTGAACGCGACTGTAAATTTATATACGTAGTTTAACCCGATCACTTTAAACTGGGTCGCTGGAGACCCAAGCGATATTTCTTTTGTCGCATCCCTCGGAAAGGGAGTACCGGAAAAATCACCTATCACCACTCTGAAAAAACTTGAGAAAGCAAGGACCCTTTGCCCTGAGTCACGTTTCCCCAGTGCTTTCCTAGACTTTGTTGTGGGCAGTTGGATTCCGCTTCGGGTCTGGAGCGACCCAGTTTAAAGTAATGAGGGACCGAAAATATGTTCAGAGTGATAGGAATAATTTAGAGCCAATCTGGGGGGGGGGGGAAGAGTCGTCTGAGCTTTTTATGAGGACCAGACTAATATATTGGGGTGGTCCTTATTATATATTATTATATGATGCGATTTTCGATGAAGCGCTTCATTTCTTCGAATATTTCAAAAACTTTGGAAAAAGGAAAAAATGTTATCGAATCTTTTTTGTCGAGAATTCAATGTTCTGCAAAAAAGGTTATTTGCATTATCGTCGTATCTCACATAGTTTCCGAGTTATTATGAACTTAATCGAAGCTTTTAAGGAACAAGCCATCTCAACTTGCCGATTCACCGCGGAATTAAATCACTGGAAAATGTTGAAAATTGGCATCGAAGACCCACTACGATAAGTGAAAAATGTGCGGAGTTGCGGATTTTTCGGTGCAATACTGCGGAAGGAAAAAAATATAAACTATCAGGTGCGAAAAATCCTATGTTAATCAGATGGCGAAATTCGGGAGTTTTGGGGCGGTACTTAGAATTGATCTACGAGGCTGGGCCTTCGGCTATCTCAAAAATTATTCATTCAGAGACATTTAGGCCCATGGGAGGGACGAAAAAAAGTTTGACCCCACATAAGGACCACCCTAATATATATATACACATACATATACAGGACTGGGTGTAAATTAAAATTCTTTAGATGAGAAGTTACTTTCCTTAGAAAGTAAAATTTTTTTATTTCCAACTATGCACGATTCTCACGCAGCTAAATATATATTGTTCATCGTTTTTGTTTGGTTTGAAAGACAATCCAAACAATACGTGAAAGAGATTTCTAAGTAAGAACGTCGGAAAAATCGTATCTTTGAAAACCTTGATCATCTCAATTTTCTTCATCATTAAACTCGGTCGTTACCAAAACTCTTGATAATTGAGTAAGCGTTGCCCTAAAATGGTTTAACGATTGAGGACTGTGTCAGCATCGTGATCGCAATGTCTGATTCATAAGAAATGAATCACACGCGTGAAATCGCAATCTTTACTCGCACACGACACGAGATATCCGAGATTTCGACGTATCACAAAACAATTTTTCTACTTTATATTTAATTTTATTACAAAAAAAAAAACAGTTAACACGTTGAAAAAAAAACCATAAATATCAAACTTTCATCCAACGAAGCAAGTAAATATAATTTTGAAAGCCTAGTTCTCAAAATCGTCTCGTGGACTCGAGCTAAAATCATCTCTTCAAAAAATCTGAAAAAAAAAAAAAAAAAAACAATCTCTTGGTACAACAATAACAATAATAATAATATTTTTATGAAAAAAAGGACAGTACACCGATCAGGATATTTAATTTTATTGAAAAAGCACTCGACACGACAAAAAAAAAAAACAATAAAAATCAAACTTTTATCTAATCAAGAACGTAAATATAATTTTGAAAGCCTAGTACTCAAAATTGTCCCATCGACTCGAGCTAAAATCATCTCTTCAAAAAAATCTGAAAAAAAAAAACAATCTCTTGGTACATTAATAACAATAATAATAATATTTTTTATGAAAAAAAGGACAGTGCACCGATCAAGATATTTAATTTCATTTTTTAAAAACACGAAGAAAAAAACACCATAAAAAAATTAAACTTTCATTTAACTAACAAGAGAACATAAATGTAATTTCTAAAGCCTAGTTCTTAAAATCATCTCATGAACTCGAGCTAAAATAATCTTCCAAAAAAAAGAATCTAAAAAACAATCTCTTAGTGCAATAACAACAACAACAACAACAACAACAATAATAATAATAATAATAATAATAATAATAATAATAATAATAATAATAATAATAATAATAATACGAATAATAATACTAATAATAATAATAATAATAATAATAATAATAATAATAATAATAATAATAATAATAATAACAATAACATCAAAAAAAAAAAGGATTGTACCCCAATCAAGTTTACAGTTTCACTCGAGTTAATTCTAGCTTCTGCAAAGCTGTTGGTATGCAGTGAAAAAAAAAACAGAAAAAAAAAACAAAAAATCGTTTGCAATTTACACACATGTGTGTACTTATACCAGAGTGAATGCTTCATCCAATCCGTCAATCCACAAGTCTCCAGAGTACCTCTAGATATCCATACATACTTGAATATATATATATATATATATATATATATATATATATTATATTCAATATATGCACATGAAGCTGGAGTACAGTGTCTACCAATGTCGACTGCTCAAAACGAACGGGAAAATATGGCAAGTCCTGCGATGAAGGGGCGAGGGGGATAAGGAGGGGGGGGGGGTTAGGTTGAGTGGCGTTTTGCAGACGCGCCAATCTCTTTCAGCTCAAGATCAACGAGTAAGTGGTTTGCACATGGTGGATGATCGTACAGCGTCGCGACGGGGTCGAGGGGCGAGGGGCGAGGGAGGGGGGGGAGGGCTTTAGGAGAGCTGAGCATCAAGAGCTTCATCTCACTCGCCATTCCTTGATCCATCTTCTTCGGCAAAGTGGCGCGCCCGCGCGGTTTAGTTCATACATTCCTAAAGTTACACAAAGCGAATGTATAACTGTGTGTGTTGGTGATGTGTATAGACACACGGTTTAACGTCTAATGGGGTATGGATATTAGGGTGGTCGTTATTTGGGGTCAAACATTTTTTTCGTCCCTCCCATATGGGCCTAAATGTCTCTGAATGAATAATTTTTAAGGTAGCCGAAGGCCCAGCCTCGTAGATCAATTCTAAGTACCGCCCCAAAGCCCTCGAACTTTGCCATTTGATTAACATAAGATTTTTGGCACCTGATAGTTTATATTTTTTTTCCTTCCGCAGGGAGGAAAAAAACCAGGGTCGTTTTCGTCCTGCCTTTTTTTTTTTTAAACATTTAAACGGTTGCAAAAAATCTGAAAAAATTCACGAAGGTTCTTTAAGCCTTCAATTAAAAGTCCCAATCATAAAATTATGAAAAATTAATTTTTTTAAATATATTTTTTATGCAAAATATCAGGCAACCTGGAACAAAATCATTAGTTTATTTAAAAAATCATTACTTTTTGAAAAATGAAGATATCGAAATGTTCCAAAATGGATATTGAAGGGTAATAGTGTGGCTTTCATGAAAAAAATATGCCATTCAATTATTTTGAAAAAAAATGCTTAATTTTGCAATGTCAAAATGGGTAAAAATCAACCTCTTATTTCGTAGAAATAACAGTGAAATGTATCTAATTCCTTAAAAATTACGAATGAAATCAACGATAATTCTTTTTTTATGTGTCTTTTATTTTGTCCTTCTCACGAGGACGCAATATCCTGGAGACTTCTTTACCGGACGCTGCGCTATTTTGTCACAAAACTAGACAAAAAAAAATTTCTATTTTTTTTTTCGTGGTCCCAATTTTTTTTGGCACTTTTACGGTCACAATGTCCACTTTAAAGCGAAAAATAAAAAGAAAATTACTTACAGTTTCAGTCAACGTACTCCGTAAACCCGGGTCGTTTTCGTCCGGAGCAAACTTCGACTACCTGACACGAAGGCCACAAGAGGACTACCGGGCTGAAACTCGGTGGACAGGTCCTTGGGGTGCCTAAGTTTTTTTACAGAAGCCTAGTAGCGACCTTTCTTGCCTTTTCGAGAAGTTACAACGACATTTGATTATCGACAGGACGAAAACGACCCTGGTTTACGGACTGAGGGTTAAAGGCTTCGATAAAGTTCATAATAACTCGGAAACCATGTGAGATACGACGATAATGCAAATGAACTTTTTTGTAGAGAATTGAATTCTCTATAAAAAAGATTCAATGAGATTTTTTTTTCGCTGCCTCGGCTGGCCTCAAAGCGCCGAGCTTTCGTTCCACCGTTTCGGTCCTTCCGGGACAGTGGCTTGCACCGTGTCATATATATATCGTGCAAGCGGTAGTTCGGCACACGCGGGGACATTAAACGGCTAATAATAGTGAGGCTTGGCTTGCCGGCCAACCAAACTCTCGTCTTATTGGTCGTTTGTTGCGTGCTTGAGAATCCGAAAGCTCGGAGAAGACACCGCCCCCCCCTCCCTTTCCTCGAGTGTGTCTTCATCCCGGTAACGGCTTCCCAACTTTTTTTTATTTTTATTTTTTTCATTTTTTAATTCACATTCTTATCATTCGCACACGAGTCAAATGAGTTTCTAATTTTCACGTGGGCTTATTATTTTTCACGCGCATGCGCTTTCCATCAAGTAGAATTAATCCGGTGAAAGAATTTTATTGTTGAGACATATAATTGCCGGACGGAGAGAAAGCTCCCTCACGGGCAATGACGATATGTCGCTCAGGCTTTGGGAACGAGAAATAGTTTCGACTTTTTTGGACGAATTTTTGCCGTGGCTTTTATTTCATGCGAGTCACTGTCTTCAGGGCTTTTTTTTTCGTTTTCTTCATCTTCTTCTTTCGTTGAATCGCAAATGCGACTCGAATGCGAATTGCCTGAAAATTTTTAATTATGATTATGAAATTATGTATATAGACCATTCTACCAAATATAGTCATCGGTTTGGATGACCCCTTCCCCCTCCCTCAGAATCTTTTCCCATTTTTTTAGCATGTAGTCCTTGATGACGTGTATATACCTGAATTTTTTCACATTTTTTCCTCCATTATTTTTGCTGTACTAAAATTATGGGCATTTCGTGGACATTTCCGTTTTTCTTATTTTTTTTTTCAATTTGATTAATTAGTATTTTATCGCAGAATAAAAATTACATTTGGAGTGCATTTCTGTGTAAAATTATCTCAACTTTTCGAAAAAAATATTGATTTTCAGTTTGGATTGACTGAAAGAATAACAGCGCCCCCATTCACCGTACATTCAAACAAAAATTCGTGAACATACCTCAACGTATACACTTTCGAACAAAACCAACACTAATTCAATCGGACCAACAGTTCTCGAGATAATAATTTCCAAAATTCACCTACTCACATCAGTAAAACAAAAATAAACAAATATCCGTTTCCACCTTCAAACAATGTCAATAATCCAATTTTTCAAATGTTTTTTTTCAATTACAGACTGTCCGAGGCCTTCATCGAGTTCCGAAAATTCCGGATAAAAAAAAACAACAACAACAACAACAACGATAAAACAAACAAAACAAAACAAAAAAAAAAGAGAAACGAAATCGACAATCAAAGATGGCGGAACTGGTGTCCAACAAGTCCGCAAATTTAGTAAGTAACAATGTAAACATGAAGAATAACGATGTTTGCGGTGTACAGTCGTCTAACGGTTTGATAGAATTGGATAACACGATAACAACGAGTAACAATCATCTAACAACAATGTGCGACGATACCGAAGACGACGACGATCTCACATCAGCGAAAAACACGAAAAACGACCCGACAACAGACGACAAGAGTCTGCAGGAGATGATCGAGAGCGAATTGGCCCTGCGAATATGTTCGGCCAACGATCACGAAGAACTTTCGATTATCGAAGACGACGAAGAAGACCCAACGACCAAACAACCCGAAATAACAATAAAAAAAATCATTTTGGAACCCCGTCAACATACTCTGGACATAAATGCCGAATTCATAGGCGCCGAAATGCAACACTACGAAATCGTTCAAGATCCTTACACCTACAGAAACGGTCACGAAATAACAAATTCCGAAGATCCGAGATTATCAAAAATTCCTAAAAGTCGCGAAAACGATGACGAACTCGCGACCATCGTCAATTACGACGATGATACGGTTCAAGGTCAAACGAGTGACCTTCGAGTTAGCGAAGAGTCGGTGATGTCCCGTGAAAACTCGATGACCACGAGATTGGATGACGATATAGTCGAGGATGAGATTCTCGTGCGTTCGGAATGTCAATCCGATCGTTGGTCCAATTCCGAAGCTTTTGAATTTGTCAAAACAACGAGTCACGTTATACGTTCGGAAAATGATGTGGAAATGAATGTGAATGCTGGAAAAATTGTTGGAAAAGTTGGTAACGATGATGATACGGAAGGAGGACGCGTCAATGACAAATGGAACGATGATTCGATTGGAAAGTTGATGGTTGAAAACTCTGTTGGGGGTTCTTTGGCTGAGGAAGGTGAAGTTTTGATGGAACCTGTCGTTTGGCAGGAGCATTTAATTCGCAGTGATGATAACAATGCGATAGGACAGTTTTCCGATGATTTTGGGGTCGTTCAAGGTCGTTCAGAACCCGAGGAACCCGAGGAAGATCAACATCCCGAATCCTCTCCACTAGATTTCCAACTAAAATTCCACGAAACGATCATCGACAACGATTGCGACGAAAATTCCCGGGCCGAAGCTGACACAGACATCGCAACGACGAATCATCGTGACGAGGGTTCGACGAACGTCAACGTTGATGGTAAATTCGTTGTTGAGGAGTCGAAGAACCATTTGGACAATTTAGGAGAGGGCCAAGCGAATTATCCTGGAAACAGCGATGAGGATTGTGAAATATTGACTGGTGATGATGATTCCAGGCGGAAAAGTTCAATTTCCAGGATGAATGAGAATCGGAGGGACGTTGATGACGAAGAAGCTGTTGAGGCGACGAAGAGTCGGAAGAACAATGAGGAAACGACGATGAACGACGAAGATGGAACTGGGAAGACAATTTTAGAGGAGGGCGACGATTGTCTTCGTCTGGACAAGGACGTACGTGTGTTCGGTGAGGGTGTTGATGAGTACTCTTCGACCAATGGTCTTCAACAGGATGACGAACAAGTTGAACGTGAGTCTTCTTGGATGACTGTTGAAGAAGCCACCAACGATCGTAATAAATTCCCCGAAACTGTGAATGACCGGACGAATGAAATTTCGGACGTTGATCGAGCGACCAAGGTCGAGGACAAGGTCAAGAAGTCGGAATCGGTGGCTGATCGTTTTGAGGAAAGTTTCAAGGTTGAACGGATCAATGGTCACGTTTCGTCGGTCAACGTTGATGCGATGGGAATTAATTTTGTCGGTTCAAATGTGAAAAACGATGACGAAGACGACGACGAAGACGTGGACGATGACGATGATGACGAAAATGGCGATCGGGATGATAACGAAATAACATTTGATGGGAAAATTTGTAATTCGTTTTTGAAAGAGTCAACGATGACGATGAACGTGGAAAATTGCTTGATTATTGACGATGGGGATGTTAACGCACCCCTAGCCACTCCGGATGACGAGATCGCTGAATTTTCTAACGTTTGTGATGTAAGTGTTGGTTTTGTTTTTTGTTTTTTTTTGTTGGTTTTTTTTTTTTTTAGAATCTCGTGGTTTTTTTTAACGCTGAGCTGGCACACTTGGGGGAGGGGGGGGGAGCTTTAGAGCATCATCAACCCTTAATTCGAGATATTTTTTCTGGGTTTTTCCAATGAATATATTTTTTTTTTTTGAAGGGTGAAAGAAAGAAAGTAATTCAGAACGACATTGTTTTCAACATTTTCGGACTTTCGAGCTTACCTCACGCGTTGATTATCAAAGTTGGATGCATGACGTCGAGGACTTTTTTATAGGAAATTCAATTCTCTGCAACATTACTTATGTGAACTTTTGGTCTATATAGCGTTGTTTATCGAGCGTTTGCGCGGGAAGATAAAAACAAGAAAATCAATGTATTTTTACCTTCCCGTCCAAACGCTGGACAAACAACGCTATATAGACCAAAAGTTCACATAAACAATGTTGTAGAGAATTGAATCTACTATAAAAAATTCAGCGACGGCATTTATGTAACTTTGATAATAAACGCGCGGGGAAGCTCGAAAGCCGGGGGAAATGTTGAAAACGATGTTATTCTGAAGTTTGCTCGTTCTGAATTTCGAGCCCCATCCTTCTTTACAACAGCCACTATTGGGCTATTTTTTTTCTGAAAGTGGACTGTTTCGATAGTATCCTCATCAATTTTTAAATCAGAATAATGAAAAATGGGGAAGTTTCGATTTTTTTTTGCGGTGAAAATCGCCAATATTGCGTTTTTTTCACTTTCAAAATTATTTTTTTCAAAGTAAATATTGAATTTATATGAAATTACCCATGACACCTATTGCAGGAAGTATCAAAGAGTATGTGAGAATTTTTTCGAATGAAAGAAAACAATTGGTTCACTCGCAGCAAGTCTTTTTGTGCCTCGGGGTCCGAGAGACCCCCTGTAGGCCTGCCATGTGACAAGTTTGCCAGCTGAGGGTTAAATATTTTTTTTTTTTGTTTTTACTTTCTCGTCACGTGTGAATTACGTGGTACGTGAAATTATTGATTCATGTTTCTGTTTTTAATGGCTCACTAACTTATTGTTGTTTGTAAAAAAAAAAAATGGCCGGTAAGTATTTGAAACGTAAAATGCGTAAGTTTAACTATACAATCTCATTGTCAGTCGTAACTGAGCATTATATAAAAAAAATGTGCTGCAGTTATTACATTTACACTTCTAGAAAAAAAAACAATGCGAGATTTTTCAATAATTTGTGGCGGTGTTTTTTTTTTTTTTTTTGTCGACACAATGCATTATTGTGATGTCCCAATTATGGGGACTAGGCAGCGAGAATAGGCCAAAAATGCGATAAAATTCAAATGGCATTTGTGACAAAACGAAAAAACGTCCATAAATTCTTCTTTTTATCAATGTTTTTCATTGACATTCCGGCTATGAAATTCACAGGCTGCAGCTTGAAAAAAATATAAATATTTAAGGGAGACACGGACCGATGAAGATCTGTCTTCGGGAGATGTTCCTCCACAGATTGAACCTAAAATTGTTGAAAAAAAAACCCACAAAAATCACGAAAATGTCGGCGAAAATTCGAAAAAACATCGAAAAAAAACGAATGACATTTGTCGTGAATAACAATAATAATAAATTAATTTTTTTTACACAGACGTCGGTTGACTTTGTGGAGAACGTTGAAAACGATTGATATTTTTCGGGTTAAGTCGAAGACAGTGGACTCGAGGAACGAGTATTGTACCTACTGAGGTTTTCCATGGTCTCGTGTTTGCCACTCGTGCCGCAGAGCGGCGCTGGGGAGCAAATCTCTGGGCGCGACCGACTAATAACGCCGCGTCCATCACGCGGCATAAGGTGGTTGAAATAATTATTTCATCGCCTTGGACGCGAAACGCATTGCGAAGTAATGGGAAAAAAAAAAAAAAAAAAAAAAACGAAGCGCAGATGCTAATTTTGTATGGGTTGGTGTCTTGGAAAAACCGCGAATTGATGGTCCGTGAATGTGACGCAAATATTATGGAACTCAACAATTTCCCAGTGTTATTATAATTTATTTCGCAATGAGTATGCCGAACATTTTAGAAGCTCACACTAACACACCGACACACACGCACACACACACAGGTGCTTCAATTCGTTCACAGATTGAAGGTACATACAATCTGAGTTTTTTTTTTTAACCTCAAAATCCAAAAATTTCTAAACTTTTGCAATGCTCAGAATCATGTATTGCGATTAAAGATGTATTTCGGCCTTATTTTCTAAAATTATCATTCTTACGTAAATGTGTATTTTCAAAAATTTAAGAATTTTAGATCCTTGCATTTTTTTTTCTATCGATTCTTGAACTTTTCAGAAATTCTGTAATTGATTGTAAAACTTTTCAGAAAATTTATATAATTAATTCGGAAACTTTTCGTGAAATTTTATAATTAATTCGGAAACTTTTCGTGAAATTTTGTAACTAACTTTTGAACTTTTCGGAAATTTAATTACTTGTTCTAAAACTTTTCAGAAATTCGAAAATTGATTCCAAAACTTTTTAGAAATTCGAAAATCGATTCGTAAACTTTTTATGAATTCTACAACCGACTCTAAAACTTTTTCGAAATTTTATAACTGATTGCAATACTTTATAAAAAAATTCATAACTGATCCTAAAACTTTTTAGAATTTCCAATACTGATTCCAAAACTTTTTCAAAAATTCTAAAATACTAATTCT
Organism: Diplazon laetatorius; assembly: GCA_963662125.1. Lineage (NCBI taxonomy): Eukaryota > Metazoa > Arthropoda > Insecta > Hymenoptera > Ichneumonidae > Diplazon > Diplazon laetatorius. The sequence continues at coordinate 20,706,472 of OY759153.1, read as the reverse complement.
AGAATCTATCACGATTTTTTTCGACTGATTCTAAAACTTTTTGTACAAATTCGAAAACTCGTTTCTAAAATCTTTTCACGAAATTCCAACATTGATTCTAAAATTTTTTAGAAATTCGAAAACTCGTTTCTAAAATCTTTTCACGAAATTCCAAAATTGATTCCAAAACTTTTCAGAAATTCCAGAACTCGTTCTAAAATTTTTCACGAAATTCTAAAAACCGATTCTAAAAACTTTTCGGAAATTCCAAAAAAATTAATTTTCAGTCTCAAATTCCACATTATTCTCAAACCCAAGAACCAAGAACGACTTCGCCCCCCCCTTTCAATTCGGATTCGATCGTTGCAAATGTGCATTCGAAATCAGGTAGTTTTTTAGATCTCGTTGTTGTTGTTGTTGTTATTATTTTTTCGGCTTTTCGCACCTGCGGCACTGCTTGGACACGAACGTTTATTCATAACAGCGATTTGTATACAAATGAAACGTCACTCGAGTGGCATCACGTCCATCTGGCGCCGGAAGGAAACAATGTTATAACGAACGTATAGTCGTTAATCGAACACCTGTCGTGGTTGTCCCATTTCGACCCCGGACTAAATTTATGCGAGCGTAACCGTGGTATGTGAAACCGTCGCACATTGACCGCGAAGATGAGTCCCGGGGAACGTTATGGCGTGAAATTCGTCCCATCGCGAAGGGGGAATTAATTGTGGAAAGGAGCTGGCGTTGGGGGGGGAGGGGGAGGGGGGGGCATGCGAGAGACGTTGAAATGAGCTCATCGAGAGACTCATCGACGACGACTCGTGAACGGCGCTGCAGTCGCTGCGTCTGTTTTACTACATTTATATACGGCGCGAGTACTTGGCGCGCATGCGCAAACACGAGAGGCCGGTTTCGAGTTGTCGAGGTCGTTTGATGTCCCGGCCGGCTGCCGATATCTTGCAAATATCAGGCATTCCACATCACTTCAGCCACTGAAAAAAAAAATTTTCCAAAAATAATTTTAAAAAATTGGATTATTTTATTGAAATGTATTCACCGAGTGTCGAATTTTTTAAAATTTTTCTGAAGGTTTTATCGTTAATTAACTTTTTTTTTTTTTTTTTTTTTTTTTCCATTCGAATGACTGTATCTTTGGCAGGATTTGACGTACTTACATTTGTGAAAAATGAAAATGTGCGTCTTTTTATGGGCTTTCGGGAAAATATTGATTTGGATTTTATTGAGCAAGTTGAACGTCCGTTTCACGAGCAGAATATGCAAAAATATTTGTTTTTTCTCAAAATAATGCACTCGTTATTTTAGTTTTCGAAAATTTCCCCCCAAATTCTGAATACGAAAAAACGAATTTTTGGTATTTTTTTTTAAAACTTCCTCATAGAGAAATCTTTGCTCACTTGCTACGATTTAGAGGAACCAAACTGCAAGTTTCAACTTGCAGATTTTTGGAAACTCATAAAAAAAAAGTCGGTTCTCCGCAATCTCTCGTTGTCTGTCAGAGGTACCCAGATGCCGATTCGTCCTTGAAGTGCGAACGTTACTACCAATCCTGAGTCGGTTACAACGGAAATGGCTTATCCGGTGGTGGTATAACTTGCATTCTGATTCCCCGACTCAACAACAGAAGCAGCAGCAGCAGCAACAACACCGTAACAAACTTTTTACCCCAATGTTGTTGTCCAGTCGTTGGCCACGACAAATCTTGGCCGTTAATCAGTTGTTGGCACATGCCACGAAAATAATTCTTCCTTCAATGTCCTCATCGACATCGATATATGGACTGTTAATATATATATATCCCCTATATATGCACTATATATGGGACTAGGCGGACGTAGTCTATAAAAATTACGTATAGACTATATATAGACTATGACAGTTATGTATAGTCTATATAGAGGCCATGTAGTTTATGAATATTCCATATATAGACTTTATAGTTTATTGACAGTCGATGTATAGACTGTATAGTTCATGTATAGTCCATGTGTAGACTGTATAGTTTATGTATAGTCTATCTATAGACCATGTAGTTCATGTATACTCTATATATAGACTGTATAGTTTATGAATAGTCCATGTATAGACTGTATAGTTTATGTATAGTCGATATATAGACCGTATAGTTCGTGTATAGTCTTTATACAGACTGTATGGTTTACGTATAGTCCATATATAGACTGTATAGTTTATGTATAGTCTATGCATAGACTGTATAGTTTACGCATAGTCCACATATAGACTGTATAGTTTACGTATAGTCCATGTATAGACTGTATCGTTTATGTATAGTCTATATATAGACTGCATAGTTCGTGTATAGTCTATATATAGACTATATAGTTTATGTATAGTCTATATATAGACTACATAGTTCATGTATAGTCTATATATAAACAATATAGTTCATGTATAGTCTATTCATAGACTGTACAGTTCACGTATAGACTGTATAGTTTATGTATAGTCTATATACAGACTGTATAGTTCATCTATAGTCTACTTATAAACCATACAGTTCACGTATGGACCGTATAGTTTATGTATAGTCTATACACAGACTGTATAATTCGTGTATAGTCTATATATAGACTGTATAGTTTACGTATAGACCGTATAGTTTATGTATAGTCTATATACAGACTGTATAGTTCGTGTATAGTCTATATATAGACTGTATAGTTTACGTATAGTCCTTATATAGACTGTATAGTCTATATACAGAGTGTATAGTTCGTGTATAGTCTATATATAGACTGTATAGTCTATATATAAACAATATAGTTCACGTATAATCTATTTGTGGACTATACAGTTAACGTATAGACTGGTATAGTTTATGTATGGTCTATATACATACTGTATAGTTAACGTACAGTAAAGGAAATAATTTTTTTTTTTGCATATGGCAGTCCATACATCGATGAGTGTGCCTCGTCGATAATCCCCATTGCTGAGATTTTAGATTGGCCCATCACTGTACCAACGTGACAATGACTATGTGTGTGTGTGTGTGTGTGTGATTGACTCGTGTGGGGCACGGTTTGGGAAGCGCGCACGACGGAGTTTCCTGAACTCGTATACGGTGGGCTGTACAAAGATGGCTATGGTTGCCGCGACTTCTTGCCTACCTGGCTTGTCCCGCGAACACCTTTAATCGCCTCAAGGACGACTTGAGCGTCGGTGGTGTTCGTGCGGTTGCTGCTGCTGCTTCGGCTTCGGCTTCGGTGATTTTGTCGAGCTCGAGAATCTCGCCCATCGGAGAAAATCTTGGTTGTGTCTCGGTTTTACGTGTTACGTTGCCCATTTACAATTTCGAATTGGGGCACGCGGGGCGCGAAAATCGTTTTTGTTTCGAAAATTTTTCACAAACGCGTTTTATCCGTTAAGGTGTTGTAACATTGTACAATCGTAATGGAGTTTGAGTTCGCGAGATATCGAGCACGACGTTGATTGCGGGTTCTTCGAACCCGCCTCGTTACGACTGTGGGTAAAAAAAGAAAAAGTCGATTAAGGGGGTACACATTGTAAATTGATGGAATAATGGGTGAATTTTGGGAATTATTATCTCAAAAACTATCGGTCCGATTCAATTCACGTTGGTTTTGTTCGAAAGCATGTACATTGAGGTATGTTGACGAATTTTTGTTTGTACGTATAGCGAATGGGGGCGCTGTTATTCCGGCCGAGGTAAAATAACTTTGTCGTCGGCACGGTTTGCAGTTTCCACTTTTTCCGACAGTCGGTTGGTCGGAAACGAAAAATTTCAAGAAGATTCTCAAAGTGTAACGTCTTGAGCTGTTCGGCACGTAGGATTTTTTTTTTTCACAAAATGGCGCTTGATTGAAGTTGAAATTCACTTTTAAACCTCAATTTACGACCTTTGTTGATTGATAAAAAAATAAATAAATTAGTTTGAAAAAAAAAATCCTACGTGCCGAACTTCATTACCTGTCCGTGCATATTGTGTCCAAATTTTAGAGGAATCGGTCAATTCGTTATCTGAAAAAAAAGTGGGAACCGACTTTGAAAAAGTTATTTTACGCCGGCCAGAATAACAGCGCCCCCATTCGCTATATATTCAAACGAAAATTCGTCAACATACCTTAATGTATGTACTTTCGAATGAAACCAACTTGAATTCAATCGGACCAATAGTTTTTGAGGTAATAATTCCCAAAATTCACCTATTTTTCCGGCAATCTACACAGATGTAGCCCCTTAATAAAACACACACTATTGTATCACGTAATATTAATTCTAAAACCATGTCCATAGGTCATTCCTGTCCAATCGGAATTTTTGCAGCATGAAATTACTTCTGGACCAGAATAGTTTTTTTTTAGGACAAAAATACAGTATTTTAGAACCCTTACAGAATTTTTTTAGTATTACATTGAGTAGCCAAAAAAAAAAAAAACCAACGCACATAAGTGACCCATGGATATAGTTCACGTGTGTGAATAAAAATACTATACGGTTTTAGGATCAATTAAATGCCCGGGTTTTAGATACGTTTTTAGTAGCGTTAAAAAAATGCAAAGTTATCAAGTTCGCAAAAATTTCGGTTTATCGAGGTTCGATAATTTGCTAATTTCCATTCGGACGATAAATTTCGAGTCAGCTTGGAAATAAAAACAAAATCATCCATTAGGATGGTTCGAGTTGATGCATTCTTTGCAATCTTTGTCAAGAACAAAAATATCACACTTTTTTTTTGTGGTCTTGAACTCGTCAAACAAATTACTTTTGTGTATGTCCATTAATCAATATGCGTAACTTTTTTTCGTGGCCCCATTACGAGGACCCCATCGCTATCAGTTTCCGGTCCGGAAACACGTTTCCGTGACTATCGCGTTGATGCAACCCGTCCCAGAGTTGAGTAATTAACAATCATCAAAACAACGCATAACGATCGAAATTCAAAAGTACGACGAGATATTTTGTTATTCAATGTCTGTGTCGTTTCTCTATTTGTCAAAATCAAGTAAACAATAATACCAAAAAAGTTGCAAGTTAAAACTTGAAATTCGCATCTTCTAAAACCTACGAAGTTAACGAACGATTCTTTTAAGATAGAGGATTTCCGATTTTTATTCTAAATAAATTGTTTTGATGTTTTTTTAATTGATCAGCGGATGTATAAAATTTTAGTCTTCCGAAATCGAGCCTAAAACCTTTCGGAAATTCTATAATTCCATTCTAAAACTTTTAAGAAATTTCATAACTGATTTTGGAGCTTTCTAGAAATGTTATAATTGATTGTAAAACTCATTGGACATTCTAAAACGGATTCTAAAACTTGTTGGTAATTCTAAAACGAATTATAAAACTTTTTAGGAATTCTAGAACTCATTTTGGAACTTTTTAGAAATTTTACATTGATTCTGAAACTTTACTGGAAATTCCAAAACGGATTCTAAAACTTACTGAAAATTCTAAAACGGATTCTAAAACTTTTTAGGAATTCTGGAACTGATTCAAACGCTTATTGGAAATTCTAAAACGGATTCTAGAACTTTTCAGAAATTCTAGAACTGATTCCGACACTTTTAGGAATTCAACCACTGATTCTAAAACTTTCCAGAAATTTTATAACCGATTCTAAAGCTGTTTTAAAAATTCTAAAATCGATTCTAAAACTTTTTGGAAATTCCCCAAACTGATTCTGAAACTTTTTAGAAATGTCACAACCGATTGGAATAATCAATGAGAAAGCATTTGCGTTTTTTCTTTCGTCAATCTTTGGCTTTCTCATAGAGGAATCCAAAATTCGGGAATGCCAGAGTGTTAAACGAAAGTTTTGGACAATTTCAAAGCGCTGTCAAATCCGCGTGAATGCTGCGATTGTTGCAAAAATTACAGATGACACAGAGATTACGAGGCACCAGAGATGTGCAAAATTTGAGCGCTGTGGCTCAAACCGTTCTCGAGTTATAGACGTTTTAGTTTTGGATGGTCAATCCATACACACAAACACACACACACATTCGGCCATTTTCTGCAAATGTGATTTCTGCAAATTTTTTAGAACATTTCAAACGTGTTGACATGAAAATTCCGGTAAATTTTTTTCTTCTTTTACCTTCGAGTAGCTTTTTTCATGAGGAAACGAAAATAGAAAAAAAAAAAAAACAAAAAACAAAAATATTAAATGTCGTAATGCAATTGTTGAATATTTGTGTGTGTGTAAGATATTTTCGTAGTTTTTGTGTGAGTCTCCTGACGATGGATCGAGAGACCGGTCCGTGAGCTCCGATCTCGTCGACCACACCGCAGGCAAACCGCATCAGACTCGATCTCGCTCTGTCACCGTTATAGCACGAGGATCGTTTTTTTTTTCTTTTTTTCTTTTTTTTTTTTTTTTTGTTCTTTCTCGGACGAGAGAAACGATCGTCCGAGACGTACGAAGCGCCCCCAGAGAGTCCACTTACCTCTGATGGGCGTTAGTATCTTCCTAGACCACTAGCGAGTAACCTTCGATTCTCCAAATAACATTTTTTTTATTTATTTTAGTCCTAATAATAATTGACAAACAAATCGTACGATAATCATTATCCAATCACGCTTAAACAACATTTAAAGAAAATATTATATATATATATATATATATATATATATATATATATATATATACAGGGTGTCCGGGCATTGCCGCACGTGAGATATACCACCGGATTCTACGTGGAATTCTAAGAAATACGTATATCCTCAGTTTTTTCCGATAACGCTTAGATCCAGAGATATAAAGCTTAGAAGATGCGAGATGAGAACCAATCAGAGGTGAGATACAGAGTTTGAGTTGTCATTGTTATACTCGAACTATAGCCGTGGCTGTATCACGATAAAAGAGCATCGTCGCTACTTTGAACGGAGGCACGTTTGGTCTTTGTTTGGTTATTGGTTATTTATTTCTTCCGGGAGCGGATAAAATGTTTAAAAATCGCTGATTTACCATTAAAGTATCCGGTCAAGGTTACGTCTTTAACTTTTGGGTAATTATTTCGATAATTATTATGAAAATTGATGACGGCGATGACGACGACGATGACGACGACGACGACGATGATGAAGGTAACTACGACGAAGACGAAGAAGACGACGACGACGTTGGTAACGATGATGACGACGACGACGACCACGATGACGGTAACTACGGCGAAGACGAAGAAGACGACGACGATGGTAACGACGATGTCGATGACAACGACGACGACGACGACTATGACGACGAGAGCGATGACGACGACGACGATGACGGTAACGACGATGACGATGACGACGACAACGACGAGGGCGAAGACGACGACGAGAGCAATGCAAAAATGCGTTGCTCGTGCGTTGCGTGTGCGCTGCTCGTGCGTTGCTCGGGCGTTGCATTTGCGTTGCAAGTGCGCTGTGTGCACACGCACAGGCACACGAACACGCAACGTACACGGGTGCACGCAGCGCACTCGCAACGCATCTGCAACGCCCGAGCAGCGCACTCGCAACGCATGTGCAACGCCCGAGCAACGCACATGCAACGCATGAGCAGCGCACTTGCAACGCACCTGCAACGCACGAGCAACGCACATGCAGCGCACGAGCAACGCACACGCAACGTATCTGCAACGCACGGGCAACGCATTTTTGCATTGTTCTCGTCATCGCTCTCATCGTCGTCTTCGCCCTCGTCGTCGTCGTCGTCGTCGTCGTCGTCGTTTTCTTCGTCTTCGCCGTAGTTACCGTCATCGTCGTCGTCGTAGTCGTCGTCGTTGTCATCGTCATCGTCGTCGTTTTCTTCGTCTTCGCCGTAGTTACCGTCATCGTCGTCGTCGTCGTCATCGTGGTCGTCGTCGTCGTCATCATCGTTGCCAACATCGTCGTCGTCTTCTTCGTCTTCGTCGTAGTTACCTTCATCATCGTCGTCGTCGTCGTCGTCATCGTCGCCGTCATCGCCGTCATCAATTTTGATAATAATTATCGAAATAATTACCCAAAAGTTAAAGACGTAACCTTGACCGGATACTTTAATGGTAAATCAGCGATTTTTAAATATTTTATCCGCTCCCGGAAGAAATAAATAACCAATAACCAAACAAAGACCAAACGTGCCTCCGTTCAAAGTAGCGACGATGCTCTTTTATCGTGATACAGCCACGGCTATAGTTCGAGTATAACAATGACAACTCAAACTCTGTATCTCACCTCTGATTGGTTCTCATCTCGCATCTTCTAAGCTTTATATCTCTGGATCTAAGCGTTATCGGAAAAAACTGAGGATATACGTATTTCTTAGAATTCCACGTAGAATCCGGTGGTATATCTCACGTGCGGCAATGCCCGGACACCCTGTATATATATATATAATTGCTAGAAATGAAAAAAAACACACACACACACACATAAATAAATAAATAAAAATATATATATTCTTCAGTTAATAAAATACGTTCGTCAACTGATAATCGTGAGTTCATGGGGAAAAATAATGGCCATTGTTTGAAAAAATTTAAGTCTTACGGTAATAATAATAATAATAAAAATAATTAAAAAAGCCGGGTATGCTCGATAATTGCGACTAGGGAAAATATTGCGACCGCTTTTGTCTCTCTCTCTCTCTCTCTCTCTCTCTCTCTCTCTCTCTCTCTCTCTCTCTCTCTCTCTCTCTCTCTCTCTCTCTCTCTCTCTCTCTCTCTCTCTCTCTCTCTCTCTCTCTCTTTCTCTGTCTATCGTGATGGTACGATACTTTCACGGGTAATATCTGAGCGTCTTGGTTTATGTGCGCATATAAATATATATATATATATATATATAAGTATATATATATATGTGTGTGTGTATGGGCACGCGTGCAAGTGTGACTCTTGTTGCACAGCGGGATATTATCCCCTAGCGTTCTCAACCTTCTTTACGCTTCCACGAGTCGAGTCAAGCAGTTGCCGGATGTGTTAGACTGGTAGCCGAAGCTACGAGCCTCTTCTTCGTCCTACTCCAACTTATTTCAACTTGTGGTGTTGCTGCTAGTGCTTGTGCTGGTGCTGCTGGTGCTTGAACTAACCACTGCCGAGGCATGGACAGAGAACGATCCTCTTCTAGAGTACGTGTATTTGGATTCTAGTATCCGGCCGGCGAAGAAATTAGAAAATACTAAAATTTATTAGTATTTTGCTTCCTCATGGAGGAAGCTTTGTTTTCGTGAATTTTTTTTTTTCGAGGTGTTCGTTGAAACGTGTTCGGAATGTTCCAAAACTTCTGAGAATCACATTTGGAAAAAATGTTCGGATGTGTGTGTGTGTGTGTAAGATTGGTTGAACGTTCATAACTTGAGAACGGCTCGAGATATCAAGCTGAAACTTGTCACACATGTTGAGGATTCACGGCGCTTAGCGTGATTAAATTTTGGGAAAAAATCCATGCAGATCTTTCGTTTTTCACGCGATTTTTAGAAAATTCTAAAATTTATTTTCGGTCTCTAGCTCCCGGAATTTTGGAGATATCGAGCGAAAATTCGGTATAATGTTGAACGACCACAGGGAGATGCTTGTTACTGAATTTGGAAAAAATCCATGGAGTGCTTGCGTTTTAAGAAATTTTAGAAAGGTGTAAAAAAACGGTGTGCGCACTCTAGCTGGCGCAATTTTCTAGATATCGGACTGAAATTTGCCACGAAGTTGCACTATTATCGAAAGATGTTTCGGATTGAATTTGGGCAAAATCCATCGAGCCATTCATATTTTATGTCGTTTTGAAATTTTTCGAAAAATCAACTTAAGTGCTCTAGCTTCGACAATTTTCGAGATTCCGGGCTAAAATTTGGTACAAAGTTGCACTACTATCGAAAGATGTTTGTTATCGAATTTGAGGAAAATCCATCGGAACGTTCAGATTTTATGGGAATTATAATTCTTCAAATTTGACACGAATTGCCCCATATACATATGTACATCGATTTCGACTCACATTACACTCACACGGTGCTCTCAACGTCACAAAAGTAAAAAAAAACGGTGCAAAGTAGAACCTTGCACGTGGCTTCCTCATTTTACACATTTGCCTGAGCTTCCTCTATGAGGAAGCCGAAAACCGATCGTACCATAGTTCCTCATAGAGAAAGCTTCGGCAAATGTGTAAAATGAGGAAGCCATGTGCAAGGTTTTCAACTCATCGCCATAAAAATTATGAAAAAAAAAAAAAAAAAAATGTTTCCCACCGTCACAAAGCTTTCTCCATGAGGAAGCAAAATTGAAATGTCATATCGGTCAAATCCGGGTCACTTGGGGCATTAGTGCGACGTGTCGAAAGGGCCGCCGATGATTACAATGTAGTCACTGTGGAACCCATTCGATCAAGACCCAGCTTCGAAGTTAGCCCGGATAGAAACAAAATGTTGTGTTTGAGCGAGAGAGAGAGAGAGAGAGAGAGAGAGAGAGAGAGAATGAAAGAGAGATAGAGCGAGAGAGAGAGTGAGATTCCGACCTTCATTGATCACAGCAACGTGCGTAACAACTTAACGACCGTCGAAGAGGTCATTGGCAATGCAAATACACAGACTAGGGTGGTTTTTAAGGTAGTACCCTCCACAAGAGAGTTCCTCGTCAGATTTTCACGAAACTTGGCATACTTATAGGTATCGATGAGAAAAAGGTTCGGTTAAATTTTCATGGGTTTCCGGAGCCCGAGAAAAAATATATCGACACTTTTATTTGTCACACGTTTAACACGGAGCCTTATGGAAAATCACGATCAATTTGATATAATGCAAAAAGTCCTCGTCAGATTTTAATGAAAACACTTGAGCCGCAAGTTGAATATTCGGACAACATTTTGGGCACTTGAAGGTGGAGATCAGGAGACTGTGATGATAATAATAAGCAAATAAACATCGTGGAAAATACAGTTTATATGAGGAGTTGGTCGTGATCCAGTAGACATGGCAACGTTGCGCGTTTGTTTCCTATCTTCTCTCTCTCTCTCTCTCTCTCTCTCTCTCTCTCTCTCTCTCTCTCTCTCTCTGATCGACATCGTAACACGCGACGTTGCCACATCAAAGTACTACGTACCTCAATCAGGACATGGTATATATAGGCTTGCCTTAAGGCAGTTTCGATCAAACGAACGAACGATTAATTTCGTGAATTATTTTAACGCAGAAAGAGATACGCGAAGAGGTGATAACGAGCAGCACGGTGGTGACCTCGTCGTCGACGACCTCGACCAAGACCTCGACCAAGACGAAGAAGAAGAAGATCGAGGGTGTTGCCGGTAATGATGCGTCGACCAATCTCACTCCGCGCACAAAGAAAACCAAGAAAAGCAAGAAAAACGATCTCGAGAAGGAAAACATATCCGTGGTAAGTTTTTTTTTTTTTTATCGAATTTTATAAAATCTTTTTTTTTTTTTTTTTTTTTTTTTTTTTTTTTGATTTTTTGATTTTTTGATTTTATAAATTTCGACTTTACCGATATTTATAAAATCTTTATCATTTCAAATTCGCATTTTTCTCGCTCTCTCGCTTTTTTTTGTCTCTTTATGCGAACAACAAAAAAACAAAAAAAACAAAAAAAAAACAAAAAATTAACTAAAAAAAACAAAAAATTATGTTTTAGAACTTGGATTTATATGATGAAAAAAAACATTGTTGCTTTTCTTTTTATTCACAATTATTTGCTTTTTTTCTAAGACTAATTGATTGATTGATTCAATCGTTTTTTTTTTTTTTTTTTTTTTTATCGTTCACTTCGCTTTCGAATTTTTTCTTATCGGGTGAAAAAGCAAATTATTCGTCGTCCCAAAATGTTTCCCAAAATTCGCGTTCCAAAAATGCGACATTGCAAAGACCGAAGAAGACGGAAAAAATACGGTTTTTTTATTTACAATTATTTGCTTTTTTTTTTTTTTTCTAAAACTCATTAATTAATTAATTAATTTAATCTTTATTTTTTTTTCATTGTTTACTTTGCTTTCAAATTTTTTTATCAATAATTTTATCGTTATTGGTAATGAAAATTACCAATAACGATAAAAAAAAAAAAAAAAAAAAAAAAAAAAATTGTCGTGGTTGCTAGCACGTTGCCATACTCATCTATAATACAAGTTATACGTATAATAATATAAGTTTATGTATCAATTCGTGTTCTCCTGCATTAACTCGTGTCTCTCTCTCTCTCTCTCTTTTTCTCTTTCCCTCTCTCTCTCTCTCTCTCTCTCTCTCTCTCTCTCTCCGTCTGTGTGTGTATGTAGAACATTAACGCCGAAGACCAAAGCATGCGAACGGCTAGTCGTCAAATGTCCCAGGATATGGACGATTTTTCGAACGACAACGATTTGTCCAACGTCAACGTCAAGTCGTTGGTAAGTGCCGGACGGTCTTTGCGGCTCGGCGGATCGACCCTGTCCGATTTATTTGAAAAAAAAAAAAAAAAAAAATGAATGACAAATTGAATTTGACGTTAATGTCGAGGTCACGAGTTGTCAACTTGGCAAATTCACACGTGAGACTTTGTCCCCCCTCCCCCAACTCCTTCCACTCAAAACTTAACACTCGATCGGTCGAATTAATAGGATTATTCGAAGCGTTTGTTCCGACCTACATATATGGCGGTCTTGAAAAGTAACACCCAATGCACTTCTCATGCTTGAACTCGAGAAGCCCCTTGACAGAAAAAAAAAAAAAATGGTTCAACACAAGCCGATAAAATTTTACAATGACACAACAGTATAATCATAAAAATATTCGTTTTAATGATTTTTTAATGAATATAAATAATTTTTTATTCACACTGTAATTGCTATATTTATTATGATATATACATATATATATTAGGATGGTCCTTATTTGGGGTCAAAATTTTTTTTGTCCCTCCCATGGGCTCAAATGTCTCTAAATAAATAATTTTCAAGGTAGCCGAAGGCCCAGCCTCGTAGATCAATCCTAAGTCCCGCCCCAAAGCCCTCGAATTTCGCCATTTGATTAACACAGAATTTTTCGCACCTGATAGTTTATATTTTTTTCGTTCCGCAGTATTGCACCGAAAAATCCGAAACTCCGCACATTTTTCACTCATTGTAGTAGGTCTTCGATGCAAATTTAAAAACATTTTCCAATGATTGAATTCCGCGGTGAATCGGCAAGTTGTGATAGCTCGTTCCTCAAAAGCTTCGATAAAATTCATAATAACTCGAAAACTATGTGAGATACGACGATAATGCAGATAACCTTTTTTGTAGAAAATTGAATTCTCTAGAAAAAAGATTCAATAAGATTTTTTCCTTTTTTCCAAAGTTTTTGAAATATTCGAAAAAAATGAAGACTTTGGGCTACCTTGAAAATTTTTCACCCCAAATAAGGACCATCCCAATGTTCATGCATTATTTATTCCTCACTTTTGCATGTTAAATACGCTGGCAAAATTCGGCCAAAAAGTTTGGATCCCCGAAAGAAAATAACGACAGAAAACAACAAAAAAAACACATCAACAAAAATAATAATAATAATAATAATAATAATAATAATAATAATAATAATAATAATAATAATAATAATAATAACGATAAAATTAATAATAATAATAAATAGCCGTTGCTTAGAGTGATTTAATCAGTGTTTGAGTGTCATATTATTGAATTATCAAATCGTTGGATATCGTTTGTGCGCATGCGCGTAAAACTTTGTGCGTCACGAGTCGTGCTAGCCGGGCGACTAATTGAACGTACCTCCAGGTACACAAACACCCGTTTACGTGCTTCCTCGCAACGAACCCATTCTCCGATAAGATTACATTGATCTCACTTCCAACTTTAATTTTTTTTTTTTTTCATTTTTTCCTTTCTTTTTTTTTTTTTTTTTTGTTCCAACGTGATTAATCTCGATTGTGAAAACCAGTCGTTTCTCAGCGTCGGGCACGGAAACATTCACGCCGATAACATTTCTATGCCGGAAATATTTATGTCTCACATATTTTCACGATTCGATACACGTTTTTTTTTCTAAAATCTCAAAAAAAAGTTGGATTCACGTCACACGCGTTATTTATTTTTTTTTTCCAATTTAACAACATTGTTTAATGATTTTCTAAAATTCAATCACGTTTTTTCATGTCTTTCTAAAATTTGATTCAATTTTCTGTAATATTTTACTAAAATTCAATGTAGTTTTTTTTTTTTTTCATGTCTTTCTAAACTTTGATTTTTAATTTTCTAAATATTTTTCCAAATTTTAATCAAGTTTTTTCATGTCTTTCTAAAATTTGATTTATTTTTTTCTCATATTTTTCTAAAATTTAACTCAATTTTTTGGATATACTTTTTGAAATTTGAATTTTGTGTTTTCTATTATTTTTCATTCATCCAATAACATTTTTTTTTTCTATCAAGTTGCATTGCAATTTTGTGGAAACGTTGAATTTTCGAGACTGCAGGCCGATGCGTATAATTGAATATAATTGATTTTCTGGTAAAATCAACGAGTTGTCGTGTTTTTAATTTATTTTTTTATTTTTTTTAAGAAAGTGCGCGATGGTAGTTTTTCGAGTGACTTTTGAATTTAGTTTTTAATAGATTGCCACCCCCCTCCCCCCGTGTGACAATGTTCCTCGCGATTCAACTGATAGCATGGCCGAGAGCGTTCTTCGCCAAACATGTAATTTTTTTTATGAGACATTTTTTCATTACGCATACGATGACCCATAAACACAGGAAACAAAAGTGCTAATTTTTAGGTTTTTTTAAAGGTTTTTTTTTGTTTTTTTTTTGTTAAATTTTTTTTTCTCAATTACTTTCGACATTGATTATTACGACAGCAAACTGCCATCGACAGTTCGAATCTCACATTTTCTCCATTATTTTTTTTCCGAACCGATTGAATTTCAAAGAAGGCTGCTTAATTTTGAAACTTAAAAAAAAACAAAACGTAAATTTTAACATGATAATTCACCGACTTGAATCCCTCCTACCAAATTATTTCGAGTCACGTGTGCCGCCATTGATCGATATCGACGCATAAACGTGTTTCAATGATTACCAACAATTCGATCTGACACGGGTTGTCCCGTCGTCCCGCTTGATTGTTCGTTTTTTTTTTTTTTTTTCTAAATTAAAATATAAAATACACCGGGTGCGTCTCGAAGCTTCGAATTTTCAAATGTTTCGACGGTCCGAAAATTTCGAAAAATTCATGTTCCAATCGTCGTTGTTTCGACCGTGCACGGTTCCGAAAGTCCATAGATCCCGAACGGGCAAATTCTCGAACGGTCGTCAGTTTCGAAAAAAATAAAAAATTAAAAAAAAAAATTCGAAATGTCCAATCGTATCGAAAGTACAATTTTCCGAAGGGTCACGACTCCGGACTCGCCCAATGTTTCCAACGGCAATGTTTCGACGGATCAAAGTTTCGACAACGTGTATATATGTCATAATATATATATATAATTATATACATATAGGTATAGCGGGCGTAAAGATTGCAGAAGCTGCAATGTTCACGCGTTTGAACGAGCTGCCACGCCACTATACCTATATATATATATACACACACATATATATATATATATACACTTTGTCGAAACTTTGATCCGTCGAAACATTGACCGGTCGGAACATCGGCCGAGTCGAAACATTTATTTTCCCAACATTTCCATTCGGATTTATCGGACCTGTCGGACATTCGAACGTTCGCGGGTTTTTTTTTTTTTTTTTTTTTTTTTTCATTTTTTTCAAAATTCCATTACATCACCAGTCCGGAATGAAAAAAAAAAAAAAAACAATTCCGAGGTTTCGAGATTTTCGTGAAAAAATTTACAATTCGAATTAAAAAAAACAAAAAAAAAAAACAATGTCGAACTTACGGAAAACCTTCGAAACATCGAAGATTCGGAAACTTTGAGACGCACCCAAAAAATGGAATACACCTGTGCATGTAACACTGATTGTCCAATGTGCGGTGTGTTATTTTTTTTTTTTTTTTTTTTTTTTTTTCAAATTATTTCCCTCGGCCTGTCTCCTGCATGCAGACACAGACTTATGTGTCGGAAACGAGTCGTGGCGAGCAAGAGAAGTCGAACAAGGAAATTATCGAGACCGGAGTGTCCATCAAACAGTTGGTAAGTATAATTCGTGTGGATATTGTTTGTCACATATTGCGTGACCCAGTCAATCCCAGTCGTACAGCACAGTAGCTATACTACACCACGATGCATCGTTGAATACACAATATTGGTGTGAATTAATGCGAACACATGGAATAATATCTCATGATTCTTGAGATGGGTAATACCGCACTGTATTTTTTCATAACGTGGGTGCTGAAAAATTGGGAACCGGTTGAAGGTCACGATGAACAGTGAGAAATCACGAGAGACAATGGTTGGAGTCGAATTTAGTCGACTGAACGTCGCCAAAAAAACGTTCGGAGCTTTCGATGAAACCACTTTTTCAGCAAGACTTCAGCCCCCGCCCCCCCTCCGTACCCAGGTTTTTCAAGGTCATGTTGAAATATTTCGAGGACAAGGGAGGTCGACCCTTCCGGATGTGGCGTGGAAACTCCACCCGGTTCTCAATCCCATCGAGAATCCGTGGGCCCCATATGCAACCGTCGGATTACGAAAAAACAAAAAAAAACAAAAAAAAAAAAAAATGGACTGCCACGACTTGAACTAAAATGATGGGAAACCGTGATTTGAGGTGCGGGGCCACGGGGGGATGAGAAGATTGAGCGAAGCTGCTGGAAATTAATTCGATTTCATGGGAAAAACGAGTTCGTGGCAGTCATTGAAAGCCAAGGGAAGAAATATTCATTGTTGAATTGACGTAAAAGGACTTTGAGTTTATTAGGGTGGTCCTTAATAGGGTTGTTGACGAATTTCGACAAGTGCGCCCCCCAGATAGGTTTGAAATAAATAAATGAAAATATGTGCGAAACCCCAGCACCGTGGTCCAATGAGAATACGTGCCTGTGAGCTCGTTTTGTTTCCCATTTGAATAACACGGGATTTTCGGACTAATTCGGTAATTATTTTTTCGAGTTGTCCCTGAGCACGCAACAAAATTCTTCATTCACACAAATCTATTGTCAATGGGTCTGACTACTCGTACATTTTGTTTACAAGACCTCACCTGCGTATTATCGATAACGGCGAACCGATCAACGATGGATAACAACTGGATAAACGATTTCAACACAAATTCGAAATTCATTTGTGTCAATGTCTTGTGAAAAAAATCGTACGAGTAGTTAAACCCATTGACAATAGATTTGTATGGATGAAGAATTTTGTTGCGTGCTCAGGGACAACGCGAAAAAATAATTACCGAATTAGTCTGTAAAATTCCATGTTATTCAAATGGGGAAACAAAACGAGCTTACGGGCACGTCTTCTCATTGGACCACAGTGCTGGGGTTTCGCACATATTTTTATTTATTCATTTCGAACTTATCTGGGGGATGCACTTGTCGAAATTCGTCAACACCCCAATTAAGGACCACGCCAATGTTTATAGGTTAAATTCAATTTTGCCTTTCAATTATATAAAATTCAGAAGAAATGATAACTCTGTGTTCACATTAATTCGCACAATACCGTAGTTTTCTTCCATAGCAGCCCCCCCCCCTCTCAAAGTACACATAAATATCTATATATGACATACGAGATCACGAGTTATGCGCTTTTCGTATGCTATTCGGCACGTTTATTCAGTTTTATCCAGTTTCTCAACTCACACCTACTCGAATGCACAAAAAAAATTAAAATAAAATGTTAAAAACAAAAATTTGAAAAAAGAATTCCCTCTAATTAAACATAATCTTAGGTTTTGTTTTTTTTTTGTTCTACTTTAATTCGTACTAATTGCAATTGTGTGTCTAATGCTAAAGCTTGTGCAACGTACTACGGTCTTTATCAAAAAATTGGATACCTCCTTAAAGGTTTTGCTATTAAAAAAAAAATATATAAAAAATATAAAAAAATAAAAAAGTTACCGACCGAGGTCGAATTGAATGACTGCTAAAAAAAATTCAATTGAAAATTATCGAACGAAGAATTTTTTTCGTTCAAAAATCTTTTTCATTGAACAAATAATTTCAAATTTTTATTAATTTTTAATTTTTTTATCAAACGAAGCATTTTTGTGCGTTCAATAATTTTTTCATAAAACAAAGAATCCAAATTTTCTTAATTTAACATTTTTTTATTAAACGAAGAATTTTTTTCGTCGAATAATTTTTCATTAAACAAAGAATGTCGAATTTTCTTAATTTAAAATTTTTTTATCGAACGAAATTTTTTTTTTTTCGTTTAATAATTTCTCGACACTGTAGTGACGTTGAAACGATTGGAATAACATTGTTTTGGGAATTAATCATTGTGAATGGGGTTCTTTGCACGTGTCCCAAAAGCCAACAGGACTCGGTAACTAATTTTTTTTTTTTTTTGTTTTCCGTTCCTCCGATGCTTTGCAACAATTTTTTCTTTTTTTGTTTGCTCTTGTTTTTTTTTTTTTTTTCGAAAATTGCTCCATGCAACTCACAGTTCAGGTCATTCTGTGAATTCCGTTTTTTTTTTTCATTTCGACGATTCAATGCGGTACGATGAAGAAAAAAATTCCATGTAGTCTAGAAAAAAAAAAATTTCATACAGTTTGGAAAAAAATTTTTTTTAAATCTAGGAAAAAACAATTTTTTCAATGCAGTCTGAAAAAAAGTTGATTTCAGACCGAGTAGCCCCCCCCCCCCTTCTTTCCCTACGACTCAAAGTGATGTGTCATACTGCTTTTGAAAAAAATATATATATAAATATATATAATGACAATTATTGTTTTGTAAAAAAATTTGAAAAAAGTTGTGAAAATAAATATTCGATCTGATTGATTGATTTGATCGAATAACATAGTGATTTAGAAACTGTTCAACGTTTGCTGGTCGAAAAACAAATATTCGTCGAAACTCAAATTTGAAATGTAAAAAAAAAAAAAAAAAAAAAAAACTGGTTACGTCTTACCGACCGAGCCGGTTTTTCACTATTGTTTCACTAGGCTTCTTCGCGGTTTGTCACATCGTTTTGCGGTCAAATCCAGAAACCATCACGTTTTTCGCGCTTTAATCGTCGCGCAATCATTTCACGACTGCAAATCGTGTTGCAATTTTTTTTTTTTTTTCAAATTTTTTTTTTATATCACACGACGTTGCTGGTGAATAATCAACACTGGAATGAGCGTTCGTTGAATAACTCAAGAACGTTCGACGGCTGGAAAGAAAAAAAAAGGGAATCTTGTAACAACTTTTTTTTTTGTTTTTTTTTTTTAACTTATGAGTCGTTCCCGTCGAATATCGGACAATTTTCAAAAAAAAACTTGAAAAAACAAAGAAAAAATGAAAAAAAAACGAAATAAGTGAAAATACTGAAATACATGAAAAAAAAATACTTTAATTGAAAATTGCCAAAATAATAGGGGAAAAAAAAAATTGAAAAAATTGAAGAATTTGTTTTTTAAGGTGCACTTTAAGCTGTGTAAATATCATGAAGATCCCCAGATAGTGAATATAAAAAATTGTTCTATATTCGATGAAGAATGGCTTTATTTAAATTGAATATGTAGTCTCGCATTAAAGAGAAAAAAAAAAAATTGGTGGCAACAGCGCACGTTGGTCAGCTTCTTCCACCCACGCGCAATGCACATAAACCGTAATGCTAATTAAAATTCAATCGAATCACACGGGGTAAACTTGGCCTGTACGGAAAAGGATCGAGGTTCGATAATAATACCGGTCAGACCAGTTATAAATATATTTCGATCCGCAATTTTTTTCTTACAATTTAATCTTGAATAATATACATAATAATCAATAATTCAATGTATATATTATGCCAATGTGATATATTTAATGTACGTATATATATATTAGGGTGGTCCTTATTTGGGATCAAACATTTATTTGTCCCAAAAAATCAAGCGCTTCATTTTTTTCAAATATTTCAAAAACTCTGGAAAAAAGGAAAAAATCTTATTGAATCTTTTTCGTAGAGAATTCAATTTTCTACAAACAAGGTGATTTGCATTATCGTCGTATCTCACATAGTTTCCGAGTTATTATGAATTTTATCGAAACTTTTGAGGAACAAGCTATCTCAACTTGCCGATTCACCGCGGAATTCAATTACTGGAAAATGTTTTTAAATTGGCATCGAATACCCACTACGATAAGTGAAAAATGTGCGGAGTTGCGGATTTTTTCGGTGCAATACTGCGGAAGAAAAAAAATATAAACCATCAGGTGCGAAAAATTCTGTGTTAATCAAATGGCGAAATTCGAGGGCTTTGGGGCGGTACTTGGAATTGGTCTACGAGGCTGGGCCTTCGGCTACCTCAAATATTATTTATTTAGAGACATTTGAGCCCGTGGGAGGGACAACAAAATTTTTTACCCCAAATAAGGACCACCCTAATAGATATATATATGTATGTATAAAAAATATATATATTTATCTATGTATATTCATGTTTACCATATGCTTACGAATCATCGTTCGATTCGACTAACTCGCTGCTTCGTCAAATTTAAATCTGCCAGCTGTGTTTTTTTTCTCTCTCTCTGTCTCTTTTTTTTTTTTTTGTTTTTTTTTTTTGAAATTACTAACAGTGCCGCAGCTTTGGCGACATATCGAACATGACAGACGTCGATCAGGTGTCTTTTGGAATTTCGGAACAAACCACGGAAACTCACGAGGTTCGTATTCCACAAAGCCATTTTAATATTTTACAACATTTTTCATTGATAACGCGAATATAAAAAAAATATATATATAGAAAAATAAAATAAAATAATACTAAAAACAAATAAACAATAAAAAACGTCGTAATTGTGTAGATGACGAAATTTGATAAATCGTTGGACGTTATGCGAATGATAAGTTTAATAATCTTAAGTGCTTCAATCGTTGGTATCATTTTTCGAGTTAAAAAAAAATGTTTCCTTTTTTTTATCTGTTTTTTTGTTTTTCGTTTGTTTTTTTTTTCTTGTTTGAATTTAATTCAATTGATTTATTAACGGTTTAACAAATCCTTCGAGTTTTACTAATTTTGCTTCCTCATAAAGGAAGCTTTGTGATGGTCCGAAATTTTTTTTTCGAGATCTTGATGTCAATAGGTTCAAAATGACCTAAAACATCCAGAAATTACATTTGTAGGAAATGTCCGGATGTGTGTGTGTGTGTTTGTGTGTGTGTGTGTGTGTGTGTGTGTGTGTGTGTGTGTGTGTGTGTGTGTGTGTGTATGTATGTGTGTGTGTGTATGTATGTGTGTGTGTGTGGACCGACCCTCCAAAATTCAAATGTCTATAACTCGAGAACGGCTCAAGCTACACCGCTCAGATTTTGCACGCATGTGGTGCCATACAATCTCTATGTCCTGTATAATTTTTGCATTAATCGACGCATCCGTTCGAATTTTACAGCGTTTTGAAATTTTCAAAAAATGTCTGTTACCACTGTAGCGTCCGCAAATTTTGAGATATTCGTCTAAATAGTTCTTCAAATATAGAGTTATACCTAAGGATGTATGGTATTGCATTTGAGCCAAATCCGTCGAGAGGTTCTGATTTTATGATATTTTGAATTTTTCAAAAAATGAACTTTGTCGCTTTATTTGTCGTTTACTTCAATCAATCGGATTCAAATTCTCTACAACTATGGAATATCATTAAGCTGTGATACATATTAAATTTAGCGAAGATCGGCCAATCGGATCGCATTTTAGAGCAATTGGAAATTTTGAAGTTCTAACCTTTGCAAATTCAAAAATAATTGACGGACCGTGGTGAAATTTATAGACGTTCATAAGCTAACGTTCACCTCTATTCGTAAGCAAATTTGGTAGATATTGAACGACGCGTTCAAATTTTATAAAACTTTATTTCATATACGGTATAGTGTCAATAAACAGTAGAATGAACGAGCTGCTCCAATTGAACCGGAACTCGCGACGTGGACGCAGTTTTTATAAATCTGAACACTTTTTCAGTTCCTAAGTTTGAATAACATTCGAATATCGAATACTATGATCGATTAGAAATGAAAAAGCTGCAAGTTGAAACTTGCAAATCGCTTCCTCATAATTTAGGGCAAGCTGCAAGTTGAAACTTGCAATTTGCTTCCTCTGAATTGTAAGTAGTGAACGAAGATTCCTTTATGAGGAAGTCAAAAGATAAGTGCTCCGTCATAGCTCCCTCATTCTTGCTTCTTCATAAAGGAATCTTCGTTCACTACTTACAATTCAGAGGAAGCAAATTGCAAGTTTCAACTTGCAGGTTGCCCTAAATTATGAGGAAGCGATTTGCAAGTTTCAACTTGCAGCTTTTTATGTTATTGATAATTACATTGCGATGGTTGATTAATTTTTTTTTTTTTCGATTAATAACATAATAACGGGCGTTTATGGGGGTGTGGTGTGCGTGTTATCGTAGAAGGCAAAGTCTATGGACGACTTGAGATTGTGCCAGAGGAATTTTAAGAAATTCGCCAGAGATGCAACTGTGTTCGTCGGTGTGTCCGTCAAAGCCCTCGTAAGTACGACCCCCCCCACCCACCCACCCCCGCATGATCCACGACTCACGAGTCTTTAGAGGGGTGCGTCTCGAAGTTTCCGAATCTTCGATGTTTCGAAGGTTTTCCGTAAGTTCGACATTGTTTTTTTTGTTTTTTTTTTCATTCGAATTGTAAATTTTTTCACGAAAATCCCGAAACCTCCGAATTGTTTTTTTTTTTTTTTTTCATTCCGGACTGGTGATGTAACGGAATTTTGAAAAAAATGAAAAAAAAAAAAAACCGGCGAACGTTCGAATGTCCGACAGGTCCGATAAATCCCAATGGAAATGTTGCGAAAATAAATGTTTCGACTCGGCCGATGTTCCGACCGGTCAATGTTTCGACAAAGTGTATATATATATATATATGTGTGTGTGTATATATATATAGGTATAGTGGCGTGGCAGCTCGTTCAAACGCGTGAACATTGCAGCTTCTGCAATCTTTACACCCGCTATACATATATGTATATAATTATATATATTATGACATATATAGACGTTGTCGAAACTTTGATCCGTCGAAACATTGCCGTTGGAAACATTGGGCGAGTCCGGAGTCGTGACCCTTCGGAAAATTGTACTTTCGATACAATTGGGCATTTCGAATTTTTTTTTTTTTAATTTTTTATTTTTTCGAAACTGACGATTTTTTCGAAACGGGCAAATTCCGTTCGGGAATTGGCCCGTTCGGATCTATGGACTTTCGGAACCGTGCACGGTCGAAACAACGACGGTTGGAACATGAATTTTTCGAAATTTTCGGACCGTCGAAACATTTGAAAATTCGAAACTACGAGACGCACCCGTCTTTGGGGCGCGGAGACTGTTTTTTTTTTCAATTTGATTTTTTTTCACTTGAATTGAATTTGAGTGATTTTTCAATTGAAGGTTTCAAAAATGTCTTGCTGAATTAATTTGAAAGTCTGGTCGTATCAACCCAACTCAATGTTTTACCATTCATCATTCATTATTACACTCTTGTGAGGATTCTGGGATCCTCGTGGATATTAAAGGTGTGAGATTTGGATTAAGAATTTGAAAAAAACAAAAAAAGTTTAATGAAAAACATTCTCCGTAAAGTCCGGGCCGAGTCCAATCCTGCACCGACGACGAATCGGTTGTTGAGAGATCAAAAAAAAACTTGGTTTACAATTTTATAATCCACTTCAATTATATGAAATCAAATTAAATCGAAGCAAGTGACCAAAGTCTTCATGCATTTACTTAATAATCGATAAGTGCATTTGCAAAATTGTTAAATCGAGGTCGTTCAAGTTGTCCGGGAGTTCGAAAACCAATTCTATTTATAAATTGGCTTTACTTTAAGAAACAAAAAAAAACTTGATATCACGAATTCGATAAAATTGTTCTAATATCGAGATTTCACAATCGATCGATAAAGTGTGACAAAATTTTACGTCCCTCGACATCCGATTCGTTTTTTTTTTTAACCCGTTGCGGTCACTCGGGGTCCACTGGACCCCAGGCCATCTTCATGGCATTTCTGCAACAAAAGTACGATTTTTTAACATTATTCTGTCGATCAAAACGTGCCACTTCCATTTTTCGACATCGACGAAAAGTCGAAGAGTTCAAACTTCGAAAAAAAAACGTATTACTTTTTTTCCAATTCCATGAAAGCTCTATTTTTTTATCTCAAAAACATGATATCTCGAGAGTAAAACGGCGAAAGATTTTTTATCATCTGACGAAGATTACATTTTTCACGAATATTTTTGTAAAAAAAGTCAGAAGCATTAGAGCTGGACCGCTTCTGGACAATCCTTCTTTACCATACCGACAGAGTAGTTTTGAGTTACCGATATTGATGGTAACATCATGCAGTCGGTAAGGTAGATCGCTACTTTATCGGATGTCTGATCGATAATTCGGGCCGATAATTTCTTTTAATAGTAAAATAAATTTTCTTCACTAATTATAATAATTTCAACTTCTATTTAAATTTATCTAAATTTATTTATTCAAATTTAGTTTGACAAATAATAATTTTTTTATATAAAAAAAATTATACCTTACCGACCGCATGATGTTACCATCGATGTCGGTAACTAAAAACTACTTTGTCGCTATGGTAAAGAAGGAGGGCCCAAAAGCGGTCCAGCTCTCCTACTGTCAGATTTCGTGAATTTTTTTTTTTTTTTTTTTCATTCTACTTTGACTACTTAAAAATCTCAAATAGAAGACAAAAACTATTGGATTATGTCGAAAATATGTTGAATTGATGTTTGGCGCAAGATTCAAGTCGATACATTGAAAAAAACGCAGATCTGTTCGGTTTTTGCGAGTGGGATTGACTGGACCCCATGTGACCGATATGTTATTATTTGGAGTTGTGACCTCAACGGGTTGAATAATAAATCAAGCATGGCTTCCATGCATTCCAGTAGTGCTTATCATATTATTGTTTTCTTTTTTTTTGTTCTATTGTTTGTTTCCTTACCCTTGAATTACAATCGCACTAACAACGCATACCATGCCGTTTCTATATTTTTTTGTTGTTCAATTTCCATGGGATCCGTGCATGATAAACAAACTTAACCCGTTATCCGCAAAAAAAAAAAAAAAATTAATCGTCTCGATAATCGACAATCGGTGGAACTACCGGGCAGAGAGCTTCCTACTGTAGTTTGGCAAATTTAACGAGATACGTTGACGAGGAAATACGGAATGAGGATAATCGTCTGAAATTCGAGGTAAGGCGAATCACGAGAACGTTATAACAATTTTTAGGGGAAATCGTTTAATTATATTGCTTGGCTGTTAACGCTCGTTCCCAAAACGTGGTGGAAGGGCTCAAAATTAAGAACGAGCAAAGTTCAGAAGGGTCGAAATGTCGAACGTAGTGGATCGTCGAAATCCAGAATGACATTGTAGCGAACGTACGAATATTCCGAACGCCTAACAGTCGGAAAGGTTTTCAACATTTTCCGACTTTCGAACTTTCCCCACGCGTTTATTATCTGAGTTAGATGTATGCCGTTGTGAACTTTTTTATACTAAATTCAATTCTCTGCAACATTGTTTATGTGAACTTTTAGTCTATATAGCGTTGTTTATCCAGCGATTGGTTGGGAAGGTAAAAACAAAAAAATCAATGCACTTTTACCTTCCCGTCCAAACACTGGATAAACAACGCTATATAGACCAGAAGTTCACATTAACCATGTTGTAGAGAATTGAATTTCCTATAAAAAAGTCAGTGACGGCATACATCTAACTTTGATAATCAACGCGTGGGGAAAGCTCGAAAGTCGGTGAACGTTGAAAACATTTCAACAGCTCGAAAGTCAGGAAAAGTTGAAAACATTTCCTGACTTTCGAGCTTTCCCACGTGTTGATTATCAAAGTTAGATGTATGCCGTCGTGGACTTTTTTATAGGAAATTCAATTCTCTACAACATTGTTTATGTGAACTTTTGGTCTATATAGCGTTGTTTATCCAGCGTTTGGACGGGAAGATAGAAACAAGAAAATCAATGTATTTTTACCTTACCGTCCAAACGCTGGATAAACAACGCTACATAGACTAAAAGTTCACATAAACAATGTTGCAGAGAATTGAATTTCCTATAAAAAAAGTCCCCGACGGCATACATCTAACTTTGATAATCAACACGTGGGAAATCTCGAAAGTCGGGGAAATGTTGAAAACCTCGTCGACTGGTAGGCGTTCGGAATATTCGTACGTTCGTCACAATGTCATTCTGAATTTTCGACGATTCGCTGCAATGTCATTGTACGCCGCGATCCTTCGTAACGTTGTCATTCGAAAACATTGCTCGTTCTGAATTTCGAAGTCCACCCTCCCAAACGTCCGGTTTCCAATGATTAATTCACACGATTCGCTAATTGTGCGAATTGAGCATGACGATAATAACTTTTTCTCGTTTCTCACGTGTTTTCTTTCCTTTGTTCTTGCAAATTGCCAACCCTTAGCTGGCACGCTTGTCGGCATATGGCATAACCGGCATATATGGGTCTATCGGACCCTGAGGTCACAAAAAGGCTTGCTGCGAGTAACCAATTGCTTTTTTTTGCTTGAAAAAAATTTCATACATTCTTCGATACTTCTTTCGAGAGGTGCGAACAGGTTATTCCGTTCAAAATGAATTCTTTACCTCGAAAAAAAAAATTTCAAGGTAAAAAAACGCAAAATTGACGATTTTCGTCGAAAAAAAATCGATACGTCTCCATTTTTTATCATTTCAATTTAAAAATTCAACTCGATAATTTCGAAATTGTCTACTTTTGGAAATGATGAATAATTGTCTAGAATTAGGGTTGATTTTGCTGGGGGGGGGGGGGACTTTTTGACCCCAGTGTGCCAGTTAAGGGTTAAAATGTTATTGAGAAACGTTACAATCGACCACACGATATTTTATTGTCGTTTGTAGTGTCGATCGATGTAGTTGCGATTGGGGCAATGAGTTTGACGATGAGAGACCCCCTGGCGGACGATGGGGGAACTACTCAAAGTACTTTCCTCCCAATAAAGTCCGAACGAACTCGCATAATGTCCAAACAATGAAAAAAAAAAAAAAAAAAAAAATGTTCAAATGAATATTAAAAACTGTCACGTTTGTTATATATGACGACAAAAAATCCACATGTTCGATCGGTTTGAAAACAATTTTCAACAACAACAGCGACACGAGTGTCATCATCTTGTTTTAAAATTTATTTTTTTATTGGATTTTAATATTCGATTAAATTCTATTTAATTTTTCATTGCAATATTATTTTTTTTTAAATAATAATTACATTTTTGATTCAATCGTATATTGGAAAATTAATTGATTCAATAGTCGACAATGGTGCAGAAACAATTCAATCGACTTCAATGTTTTATTAATTTTTTTTATTTATTTTATTTTTTTATTTTTTCAAATTTAATAATCAAAAAATAAATTCATTCAATGGTCTCGAAAAAAATGAATTAATTCAATGGACTTCAATGTTTTATTTATTTATTTATTTTTCAATTGAATAATCAAAAAAAGAATCGATGACATTGATGAAAAAACACGTCAGCCAGCAAAAACTTGACTGATCAGATCAATTTACATATTTCTCCAAGCATGTAAATTTATATGCAAAGCTTTTGAAACGTAATTCGTTTGAATTGCAGAAATCGAGCTTCAACAAATTCGATGCCCTGAGCAAGAAATCGGTACTCAACGTACGCTCCGTCGATTCTGGAAAGACTCAACAGCAATTGAATTCCGTGAGTACTTTTTTTTTATTAATCATTTTATTTGTTTATTTATTTATTCATTTCTTTCAAGGGGGTACACATCTGTGTAGATTGCCGAAAAAATAGGTGAATTTTGAGAATTATTATCTCAAAAACTATCGGTCCGATTGAATTCACGTTGGTTTCGTTCGAAAGTATGTACATTGAGGTATGTTGACGAATTTTTGTTCGAATGTATAGCGAATGGGGGCGCTGTTATTCCGACCGAGGTAAAATAACTTTGTCGTCGGCACGGTTTGCAGTTTCCACTTTTTCCGGCAGTCGGTTGGTCCGAAACAACAAATTTCAAGAAGATTCTCAAAGTTTAACATCTCGAACTGTTCGGCACGTAGGATTTTTTTTTTTCACAAAATGGCGCTTGATTGAAGTTGAAATTCACTTTTAAACCTCAATCAACGACCTTTGTTGATTGATAAAAAAATAAATAAATTAGTTTACAAAAAAAATCCTACGTGCCGAACTTCATTACCTATCCGTGGATATTGTGTGCAAATTTTAAAGGAATCGGTCAATCCGTTATCTGAAAAAAAAAGTGGTAACCGACTTTAAAAAAGTTATTTTACGCCGGCCGGAATAACAGCTCTCCCATTCGCTACACATTCAAACAAAAATTCGTCAACATACCTCAATGTATATACTTTCGAATGAAACCAACGCGAATCCAATCGGACCAATAGTTTTTGAGATAATAATTCCCAAAATTCACATATTTTTCCGGCAATCTACACCGATGTGAAACCCCCTTAAGCTTAGTTTGACTCGCCCCTCTCTAGAGACTTGTGCATACTCTCTTCTCACGAATGTTCTTTGTTACGACGTGCAACGAGTTTACGGTGATAGTGGGTCCCTCGTTGGCTCGCTGGCTCAATTATAGCTTGGATGGAAATTTATAAAGAGACCAAAAATATATATATGTAGGTCGGTTTAGACCCAAAGCTCGAGCTAAAAATATTTAGATTTTTTTTTCTGTGAGACGATGGATCGCCATTGGCTCACGTATATAGTATTGGCTTTTGGGGTCTCCATCTTTATTTATATACCATCTGTGCCCGACACTTCCGGCTTTCATTTCTTATTTTTGACAATTTCTATAATTGACACTTTAAATTCAATGCTCGAAATCTTCGTGAATTTTCGCTGCCCTAAGCGCATGTGATTTAGGGTGGTCCCTATCTGAGGCTCGGACGAATTTTCACCCCTCCCCCCCACCCCTAGATTGTCCCCAAACAATTCAAAATAAGTATTCTAAACATTTTTTTGTGTCCTTGTCTGTAAAATTGGCCATTATCAGGAAGGGTTAATATTTTTCTTTTGAAATCCACTTTTTTCTTTCGTTAACAACCCTTAGTCTGGAAATCGGGGTCATTTTCGTCTAAGCAAAAATTAAAGGTAGTTTGTTTTGAAAAAAAATATATAAGTTGCCTTCTATTTTTTTATAAAATATAAAAAATATTTTTATAAAACATTTTTTAAAAATATTTTCAAAAATATTTTAAAAAACATTTTTAAAAAATATTTTAAAAATCATTTTTAAAAAACATTTTAAAAAACATTTTAAAAAAATATTTTGAAAAACATTTTTAAAAAACATTTTAAAAAACATTTTAAAAAACATTTTTAAAAAATATTTTAAAAAACATTTGAAAAAAAAATTTTCAAAAACATTTTTAAAAAACATTTTAAAAAAATATTTTAAAAAACATTTTTTAAAAATATTTTAAAAAACATTTTTAAAAAACATTTTAAAAAACATTGTTAAAAAATATTTAAAAAAACATTTTCAAAATACATTTTCAAAAAACATTTTCGAATGGTTTTTGAAAAAAAAAAACATTTTTCTTTGCCGATAATGATGTAAAAATTAATTTGACAATTGTAATTTTCCAGGTTGGACAAAATGGCGATGCGAGTGCGAATTGCCGCAGCTGCGGCAAAGTCGTATTCCAAATGGAACAGACCAAAGCCGAGGGTTTGATTTGGCACAAAAATTGTTTCCGTTGCGTTCAGTGTAGCAAGCAATTGAACGTCGACAATTATCAGAGCCACGAGAGCACTCTTTACTGCAAGGCCCACTTCAAGGAACTGTTTCAACCGAAACCGGTCGAAGAGTCGGATCAGCCTGGTAAGACGATCGGAAATTTTTCTCATGTTCGGTTACAATAATATCACGAAAAATCGTAAAGGTCACTGAAAAATTCATTCAGTGAACATTCAATTTTCGCACCAAAAAAAAAGTGAAATCAGCGGGTAGGGGGTGGAAATTAAGAACGGCCAAAATTCAGAACGGCAAAAATTCAGAACGGCCAAAATTCAGAACGGCAAATATTTAGAACGGCCAAAATTCAGAACGGCCAAAATTCAGAACGGCCAAAATTCAGAACGGCCAAAATTCAGAACGGCCACTATTCAGAACGGCAAAAATTCAGAACGGCCAAAATTCAGAACGGCAAAAATTCAGAACGGCCAAAATGCAGAACGGCCGAAATTCAGAACATCTAATATTTCGAACGTACAAAATTTTGAACGTCCACCAGTCACGCGGTTTCACCCACATTGTTGAACACCAATTCGCACGATTTTTCCAACATTGATTGATCAAATTTTTTCAACGTTGAAACACAAATTTCCAACATGAAATAAATTTTTTTTTTTAAATTGTTCTAAAAACACGATTGATCGTATCATTCACACAGACTGTGAAGTGTTTACAAATTTTCGAGGCTTGATATCTTCGATATCAATCACAGAATTTCACCAACAGAAAAATACCCAAAAAACAAAAAAAAACGAAAAAAAATTCTTACAATCAATAATAAATTCAACAGTTAGATATTACAAATGTAGAATTTGTTACAAATCTTCGTAGTGCGACCTCGAAAACCGGAGATGATCATTCGGGAAAACCAGCCGAAAGAATTGCCACCTGACGTGGTCAGAGGTAAAAAAAAAAAAAACTCAACGATTGATTGTGAAAAAGGGTTAGCATTGGCGTTTTTTCTAAACCACAACAACAAACAGCAAAAACAGACCATACATACATATGCATATTTTTATATTTAACATATTAAAAATAAGAACGTGTATTTTTGTGAAGTGGCTTTGAGATAATTATTTTTTTCAACGTTTTTTTTTTCATTTTATTTTTTTCCGTGCAGACTAAAACCGATTAATCGACGCGGACGAGATCCCCAAGATGCAGGACGGTCCGTTTGTTTGAATCATTGTGTTGCGATAAAATACCATGCGAAAAATCAATTCGCAAAAAAAAATAATAATAATAATAATTCATGGTTTTATGAGAGCTTCGTGCATCGTCTAACACCATATATATATATATATATATATATATATATATATATATATATACACATATGTCCTAACAGGTTTTTCGTCGCTGCTGAAAATCTAATTGCGTTGTTGAAGAAGCAAAAAAAAAAAAATTTTGATGTGCTTGTGTTTGAATTAAAAAGAATTATCATTATCATTATTATTACTATTATTTTTTTTCTAATTCGCAGCATCCGACAAACCAGATCTCGGACTCGAAGAATTATCGTCGTTGAACGTAAAATCGCGATTCCAAGTTTTCGAGAAAACAACAAACGACACGACAAACGAGATCGAAAGATCACCGTCCCAAGTGGTCAAACGGTCGCCCAGTATACTCAGCAAACTTGCGAAGTGAGTATTGCGACGACAAAAAAAAAAAAAAAAAAAAACGAATATGTCAACCGAAGGGTTGAAATGAAAAATGTCCCGGAGCACTTGAAATTGCATTCGAGGAGACCTATCGAAAGACACCCCACTCGATGGGGGTGAGCAAAAAAAAAATTCGAGTTCACTTTCAAATCCGTGGGAGGGGGGGGGTCAAATTTTTCGTTTCTCGTTTTTTCAATGTTATCATTTCTGTTTTCGGGTCATCGATCTACGTCTGTGTTCCAAATTTCATCTCAATCGGTACATGAATGAGACTATGGGAAGACTGTGTGATCTTTTTTGTTTTTCAAATAATCAAATCGCGAATTAATAATTCCTTATATTGTGAAATTGTCAATGAAAGTGCCGGTTCTGAAATCTGGCTCACACTATTGTTCATTTCGGTGGTGGCGTGCATTTGAAGCCTCACCCAACTTTGAAAGCGAATATCTGGCGAACGAAGGGTTGAAATGAAAAATGTCCCGGAGCACTTGAAATTGCATTCGAGGAGACCCATCGAAAGACACCCCACTCGATGGGGTGAGAAAAAAAAATTCAAGTTCACTTTCAAATCCGTGGGGTCAATTTTTTTTTATTTTGTTTTTTCAATGTTATAATTTTCGTTTTTGTATCATAATGGTTTCCAGACTTCTACGTAACCCTAAAATTGTGTAAAATCGAAATTGTTTCGGTACAATTATCTCAGTGATAATGAATTTTTCCAACGAGCTTGAACGTCCGAAACCGTGTTTAAGGTTCCAGGCCAAAGGCATGGACATCGGAGTGGCCGACGACTCGTTGAACGGAATTCCGTACGAGGAATCGAGCGAGAGCGAGGAGGAAGAAGAGATCGAAGAGTCCGAAGGTAACACGCAATCGAATTTAAAAAATTTAAAAAAATGAATAAAAAATAAACAATAAACTTTTTTCCAAATCTAAAAAATGTTGTTTTTCGTATTTTACGCACATTTATATGAAATTGATGAACGATGACGAATGTCGTTTCGTTGTTTTTTTTTCAGAATTGGACAATGAAATAATCAAGTCGAAACGTACGACTCGCGAGCGGCCCATAAGCTTCACCAAGATGGACGACATTAAGAATCGTTGGGAGTGCACGAGTCAACAGGGAAGACGCGAATCCCAGCGCGAAGCTCGCAAAGAAGAAATC
Organism: Diplazon laetatorius; assembly: GCA_963662125.1. Lineage (NCBI taxonomy): Eukaryota > Metazoa > Arthropoda > Insecta > Hymenoptera > Ichneumonidae > Diplazon > Diplazon laetatorius. The sequence goes on along the minus strand of OY759153.1, from coordinate 20,673,771 downwards.
GCTGGTATCCGCTCGAGACTCTTCATGGTTAGTGAAAATTCGTTCGAACTTCGTTCAACCGAAGTTACAAAAAAATCGATTTATCGAATTTTACTTTCTTCTTCCGTTTCTTTTTTTCTTTTGTCTTCGTTTCCTTTCTTTTCTTTTCTTCCTTCGTCCTTTCTTTTCCTTTCCTTACCTTTCCCTTCCTTCTTTTCCCTTTCCTTTCCTTTTCTTTCTTTTTTCTTCTTTTCCTTTTCTTTCGTTCTTCTTCCTTTCTTTTCTCTTCGTTATTCTTCCTTTCCTTTTTATTTTCTTATCTTCCGTTCCTTCTCCTTGCTTCTTTTCCCATCTTCTTACTGTCCTTTCCTTTTTTTCTTCTTCCATTTATTTCCTTTCGTTCTTCTTCCTTTCCTTCTCCCTGCTTCCCTTCCTATCTTCTTCCTTTCCCTTCCTTTCTTCCTCCTTTCTCTCTTCCTATTATCTTATCACGTAAACAATGTTGTAGAGAATTGAATTTCCTATAAAAAAAGTCAGTGACGGCATATATCTATCTGTGATAATTCACGTGTGGGAAAGCTCGAAAGCCAGGAAATGTTAAAAACCGCAGCGGTTTTCTATTTATAAAAATTATCGTTAATTTAAAAATTAGCGTAAATTATCACAGTTAGATGTATGCCGTCACTGACTTTTTTATAGAAAATTCAATTCTCTGCAACATTGTTTATGTGAAATTTTGGTCTATATAGCGTTGTTTAACCAGCGTTTTCACGGGAAGGTAAAAATGCATCGATTTTCTTATCGTTTTATTTGTTTCTGTCCAAACGCTGGATAAACAACGCTATATAGACAAAAAGTTCACATAAACAATGTTGTAGAGAAATAAATTTCCTATAAAAAAGTCCCGGACGGCATATATCTAACTTTCATAATTTACGCGTGGGAAAGCTCGAAAGGTAGGCTCGTTCGGAAGGCTACAATGCGATTCGAAATTTTGACCATTCGAAACAATTTCATTCTGCGCGGCGACCGTTCGTAACATTGTCGTTCGAAGCATTGCCCCTTCGAAATTTTGGCCTATCTGAACATTGCTCATTCTGAACTTCGAGCCCCACCCAAATAAATAAGAGAAAAAATAATAAATATCGAGACTATAAAAATGTGAGTTTCACACTGTTTTGCGTCTGTCGATTCGACGGAAGTTAATGAATCTACAACGATGAATATGAAAATTATTTCGTTGCAGGGCAAACAAGGCAAGATGAAGGAGATGTATCAGCAAGCGGTTGCGGAAAGCGAGAGGGTGACGAAAATCAATCCGACCGAAGAGATTCAACACTCGACTCACGCGCGTTCGATCAAAGAAAGTTTCGAAAGGGGCGAGCCAATAGCCACGTCCGACGGTGAGGACGATTCCAAACCGAAACAGGAAAAACCGGATGAGGAAGTTATCGCTGCTGGTAAGATTCATTCTGTTTTTAATAATTTTAAAAGGTGTAAAAAAACGGTGTGCGCACTCTAGCTGGCGCAATTTTCCAGATATCGGACTGAAATTTTGCACGAAGTTGCACCATTATCGAAAGATGTTACGGATTGAATTTGGGCAAAATCCATCGAGCCATTAATATTTTATGTCGTTTTGAAATTTTTCGAAAAATCAACTCAAGTGCTCTAGCTTTCACAATTTTCGAGATTCCGGGCTAAAATTTGTTACAAAGTTGCACCACCATCGAAAGATGTTTGGTATCGAATTTGAGCGAAAATCCATCGGGACGTTCGGATTTTATGGGAATTATAATTTTTCAAATTTGACACGAATTGCCCCATATACATATGTACATTGATTTCGACTCACATTACACTTACATGGTGCTCTCAAAACTCGAAAATTCGTTTTTACAGGCATAAGCAGAAAATCACGATCTCTGTTTCTGGAATTGGACGCATCGGCAGCCAAGACCGGAAGACCCGTGACACCCGTCAATCCCAAGACACCCACCGACGTATCACGACGCGCCAGAGATGTGAGTTCAAAGTTGTACATTTCTCTTAAACTTTCACAATCGTTACACAGCAGGTGCGTCTCGAAGTTTCCGAATCTTCGATGTTTCGAAGATTTTCCGTAAGTTCGACATTGTTTTTTTTTGTTTTTTTTTTTTTATTCGAATTGTAAATTTTTTCACGAAAATCCCGAAACCTCCGAATTGTTTTTTTTTTTTTTTTCATTCCGGACTGGTGATGTAACGGAATTTTGAAAAAAATGAAAAAAAAAAAAAAAAAACCCGCGAACGTTCGAATGTCCGACAGGTCCGATAAATCCGAATGGAAATGTTGCGAAAATAAATGTTTCGACTCGGCCGATGTTCCGACCGGTCAATGTTTCGACGGATCAAAGTTTCGACAAAGTGTATATATATATATATATGTGTGTGTATATATATATAGGTATAGTGGCGTGGCAGCTCGTTCAAACGCGTGAACATTGCAGCTTCTGCAATCTTTACACCCGCTATACATATATGTATATAATTATATATATATTATGACATATATAGACGTTGTCGAAACTTTGATCCGTCGAAACATTGCCGTTGGAAACATTGGACGAGTCCGGAGTCGTGACCCTTCGGAAAATTGTACTTTCGATACGATTGGGCATTTCGAATTTTTTTTTTTAAATTTTTTATTTATTTTTTCGAAACTGACGACCGTTCGAGAATTTGCCCGTTCGGATCTATGGACTTTCGGAACCGTGCACGGTCGAAACAGCGACGGTTGGAACATGAATTTTCGAAATTTTCGGACCGTCGAAACATTTGAAAATTCGAAACTTCGAGACGCAGTCGCAAACGTTAAGTATGGTTGACATCGTTGCGCAGTATTGTACATTTCCGTCGGTATTGCAGTTCGATTGAATAACTTTAAACATGTATTTCACGTATGTATGACGGGCGCGGAAAAACTATTTTTCGTAATATTTTAATCGCATTTAAAAAAAAAAATGGTCGTACGAATATTCCGAACGCCTACCAGTCGCCGCGGTTTTCAACATTTCCCGACTTTCGAGCTTCCCCACGCGTTGATTATCAAAGTTAGATACATGCCGCTGGGGACTTTTTTATAGGAAATTCAATTCGCTACAACATTGTTCATGTGAACTTTTGGTCTATATAGCGTTGTTTATCCAGCGTTTGGACGGGAAGGTAAAAGTGCATTGATTTTTTTGTTTTTACCTTCCCGTCCAAACGCTGGATAAACAACGCCATCTAGACCAAAAATTCACATAAGCGATGTTGTAGAGAATTGAATTTCCTACAAAAAACGTCAGCGACGGCATGTATGTAACTTCGATAATTAACGCGTGGGGAAAGCTCGAAGGTGGGGAAAATCTTCTCATCGTCCAACAATTTGCAAGAATCGTCAAAGCTCCATCGTTCAAGAATTTATCGGTCTTGCTAAATCGAAAATTTCGAGCCGGAATAATCGACCGCACAATGTAAACAAAGCGTAAATCAATTGAATTTTGTAATCCATGCGTATTTTGCTTCGATCATGGCAGTGACTTTCAACCACGCGTAAACATACGAAAACTCGATTTCCGCGCCCAACATATATAATATATTAGGGTGATTCTTATTTGGTGTCATGTCCGAGTGTCGATATTGCCGGAGGCTCAATAGATCCGACGAAAAATTGAAAAAATGTCAAGCCTATCACGAATCTCCTAGTACAATTCCAATCACCGCCTAAGACCAGGTGAAGTTTCCCATTTGAAATACATGCAATTTTTCCATACGTCGGTTGTTATATCGGCGGGACGGCTGATTATCGTTTGAAAAATCCAATACTGTACGGAGTTAACGGCCATGAAATCTACTTTCACGGAAAAAAAATAAAATACATATATGGGTGATATCGTGCCACGTTTACCACGCACCTTCATACCGTTCCTCCGACGATCATCGTGCCACACGTACGTGTGGCACGAGACGACCCATATGTGCATTTTATTTTTTCCGTGGAAGTGGGGTTCGTGCCCGTTGACCTCCGTACGGTATTGGATTTTTCAAACGATAATCAGTCGTCCCGCCAATATGATGACCGACGCGTGGAAAAATTGCGTGTATTTTAAATGGGAAACTTCACCTGGTCCTAGGCGATGATTAGAATTGGACCAGGAGGTTCGTGATGGGCTTAATATTTTTTTCATTTTTTTTGTCATCCATCGAGCCCCCGGCAAAATCAACATTCGGACATGACCCCAAATAAGAACCACCCTCATATATATATCTATATACAAATTTACTCGAAGAAGTGTTCTCCACGACGTATACATATATCAGTCTTAAATTAAAAAATCGGTAGGTGTCCACTGTCCAGTATAATTCCCTCAATTTTTCCCCGAAATTTAACGAATCAAACGATATGTGAAATGAGAAAAAAAAATCATAATAAATAAATCAATTGAATAAATAAATAAAATAAATAAATAAAAACAAAAAAAAAGGCGTTCATGGGACGTCAGGTTTCGGACGACGTGGTACGAAGCACCGACACGACCGAAGAGGTCCAAGTCGAGACTTCCGACATCTCGAACAAATTCAAGTTCTTCGAGACTTATCAGGAACCGACGAAGGAACGAAAGCAGTTTCGAATAACTCCACCACGGGACGGTCTAGTCAAGGTTGGGCTCAGTGAGCTTGCGAGTTTGATCGTTAAACGAAAAAAAAAAAAAAAATGTTTGAAAAAAAAACAAAAAAACCGTGCTAACAAAAAATTTTTTTATTGCATCTCGTTTGATCGATTTGCTTTAATCACGATTTGCCATTTCAGCTGCTTATCGCCGATTGAAAGAGCGAGAAAGCAATGCCTCTCAACGACTGCATGATTGTAACGATTTGTTTGTTTGTTTGTTTCGTTTTTTTTTAATTAAAAAAAAAAAAATTTTTACTAATTGAATTTTATTGTTTTTTAATTTTTATGGCTGTTCCTACATTTCAAGTAGATACTATCAGGAGACATCTGTGAAAATTTGAGCACAACCGGACTGTACTGAAAGGTTCCGCTTTTACGAATTCGATTTTGCCTTTGATCAACGCGTAATGCATTTTTTTTTTTTCATTTGCAATTTTTTTTTCCGGTTGAGGAAAAGTTTTGGGGGATGGACAGTAAGTGAAATACATGGAATCACGATCACTCGAAATGGGGATATTTTTTGTTTTGCAATCGAACAATCAGTTAACTATTTATTCATTTATTTCGTCATTGTTTCGTCCAGTTTTCAATGATTTTCGTTACAAAGAAAGTTTTTATTTTTCATATTGTAAAACAAAAAATATTTCCATTTTGAGTGGAGCTTCGATTTCGATCCTAAATTCATTTCAATCTTTGAAAGTTACCATTTTCAATACAGAATTTATATTAGTATGCTTAAAACAATTAGTTTTCAATGGTTTTTGTTAAAAATAAAGTTTTCAACTGTTTTTTTTTTTTTTTTTTTTTTGTCAAATTCCAAAACAAAAAAATATTTTCAATTTCAGTGATGTTGATAACCATGTATTGAATTTATGTTCCATCCCCGCAATTTTTCATCAACCGCAAAAAAACAATTGCAAATGAAAAAAAAGAAAACAAATGTTAAAACTTGTTAATAAAATTGAAAAATTGAATTCGTGAAAGCGGAACCTCTTCATATGGTCCGATTGAGCTCAAATTTGGACAGGAGTCTCCCGATAGCATGTACTTTGAACCTAAGACTCGCCATGGAAATCGAGAAACCTCGTCTATTTTTAAATATTCCCTGAAGGGAATACAAGGAAAACCATTGATGATGAAATACGTCGATTATTGTACAAAGAGAGGCTTTGTTTTTTTTTTTTGTTCTTTTCGTTTTCTTATTCTCGAAGCGTGTGTCGAACCCTCTCGCAAGTTCGAGAGAACCCCTGCGAGATTGCTGTGGCAACTCACAGATGGCATTTATCGTCGTTGATTGGAATGAGAACCACTGTCCGACAAAGGGGGAAAAAAATTCCGAAGGCCGTTTTTTTTCGTACGAATAAACGACTGAAATTAATTTGCCTTTTGTGGCAAACTGCTAACCAACGATATTCACACAATTTTTTGGGATTAAAAAAAAAAGCGAAAAAAAAGAGAGAAAGAGAGAGACATAGAAAAATATACATCGATAGCTCCAAAAATGTTGTCTCCCACAATTAAACAAAAAAAAATTGTTTCTTCGTGAAAAACGATTGAATATCGTTTTGAAAATATTATTAAAATGTAAAAAATGTATTTAAATGCAATTTTTTTCAAACGTCCAATACGATTTTTGAAAATCCTTTAATTAATTTTCTATTAAAACAAATTTAGAAATATCATTCCAAAAATATGATTAAAATGTAAAAATGTATTTAAATGCAGTTTTTTCATACGTCCAATACGATTTATTTATTTTTCTCAATCTTTAATTAATTTTCTATGAAAACAAATTTATAAATATCATTCCAAAAATATTATTGAAATGTAAAAATGTATTTAAGTGCAATTTTTTAAACGTTTAATACGTTTTTTCTTTTTTTTTAAATCCTTAATTAATTTTCTATGAAAACAATTTCAGAAATATCATTCCAAAAATATTATTAAAATGTAAAAATGTATTTAAATGCAATTTTTTCAAACTTCCAATACGATTTAGTTATTTTTTTCAATTTTTAATTAATTTTCTATGAAAACAAATTTATAAATGTTTGAGACATTTGTTCCAAAGTTGTTCGATGACTATAAAATAATCGGAAATACAATAATCGGGGAAACGGAAAAAAAAACGTGGAAGTAAAGATGAATTTTGATATGTTCCGAAATGTAATTGTCACAAAATGATTGTCAGAATTTTTTTTATCATTATTTTCAATCAGCGATGAGGAATGAAAAATAATTTTTTCCTTCATTTTTATGAAAATACATTTTTGCGACATTTTGTTTATGATTCTTTGCCAATGAGGGAAAAAGGAAAAATTGTTAACAAAATAAAAATGTGTTATTCATAAGAAAATTATTTCCCTTTATAAAAATATTTATAAAATAAAAACAAATTTTTTAATTTTCAAGATATTTTTATTAGAATTTTTTTTTTTTTTTTTGCCATTGTGTGAACGAGAAAAACACTCTCGAAAACAACAACTCAAAAATTTCACATATTTTGAAACTGAATTGTCACGAAATGCTCGTCAGATATTTTATCATCTTCATTTTCATCCGACGATAAGAAAATAAAAAACAAAAAATTATTTTCCTTCAATTTTCATAAAAACAAATTTACAAACTTTCAAGACATTTTTATTAGCATTTTTTTCGGCGAATGTGGAAACGAGAAAAAAAACATTTAAAAACAAAACAAAAAATTTTACACGTTTATAAACTAAATTTTCACAAATAATTATCGTCAGAATTTTCATAATTTCAATTTTTCTCATCAGAGCCGATGAAAACAAATTTTTGATCTTTCATTTATTTTTTTCTTTTCTTTTTTTCGTTTCTGAACTAAATTTTCACAAAATTATTTCACCGAATTAAATTTTCACAAAATTATTTCACCGAATTAAATTTTCACAAAATTATTTCACTGAATTAAATTTTCACAAAATTATTTCACTGAATTAAATTATCACAAAATTATTTCACCGAATTAAATTTTCACAAAATTATTTCACCGAATTAAATTTTCACAAAATTATCGTCAGAATTCGATAATTTTTATTTTTCTCGTCAGGCGATGGAAAAAAAAAATGTTTCATTTTTTTATACATTTTTTTTCCTCTTCTTTTTTTTTTATGGGGTGTAAAAGTTGAACATGATAATTCAACGTGTTGCGATGCCGAGCTTGAGAAGACGAAGAGAGAAGAGAGAAGACGAAGAGAAGACGAAGAGAGACCCTTCCCCCTCCCCTGAAAGATCGAAGCAAAGCGATGAGGGGCGGTACTTGTAGGTTGGCACTTGATTCCTCGACTGTCCTTGAACCTCGAATGGGCCAGCCATAAGGCTTTGTACCGTTAGTATTCCCACATCCTTCCATTGGTGAAGAGAGGAGGGACCCTCTCGGTGACTTTGGCCTCAACCACCGGCCACCCAGTAACGCACATTCCCCGCGCCACAGTGCACTCGCATACTCGGTGAAAACCAACGACCGAGAAAAATTATTAAAAAAAAAAAAAAAAAAAAAAAAAAAAAAAAATTCGCTAACCGAAAAAAAAATTAAATTTTTATATCATAAATAAAAATAAATTTTTTTTCAATCACTCGAACGTTGCGTGAAAAATACATAATTATTATTATAACGTTTGAATTGAGAAGAAACGAAATAGAAGAATAAAGATAATAAACGAACAAAATTTTCGCAACCAAAAAAAAAAAAATAATAATTCGCTAACCGAGAAAAAATAAATATTTTAAACATCATCGAAGAAATAAAAATAAATTTTTTTTTCAATCACTCGAACGTTGCGTGAAAAATACATAATTATCATTATAACGTTTGAATTGAGAAGAAAAAAAAATAATAAACGAACAAAATTTTCGCAACCAAAAAAAAAAATTGAATTTTCAAATTTTTCAACATCATCGAGAATACATATTTCGTGAAAAAAAAAAAAATCTGTCGATCGTTAACGTGTAACATTTTTATGGTATATTATTTTACGTTTATTAATAAATAAGATATAGTGTGTGCTTCGAATAATCCGAAATAATCGATCAAAGTGGGTGTGAAGTGAAGAATTTCGTGATTGCAATTGCAGATAAAAATATATTACAATTATGACTGAGGTAAAACGAACAAATATATTTTTATTTTTGTTAATTTGTATTAATTCGTTTGTTTGTTTCTTTATCAGTGGAGAGTCTTGTGAATTTATGGTTTTCGATCGAGTTTTGATGGATATAACGAGATTCAGGAAATTTTCAACCATGTGAAAGTGAATTAAATTGAATTTAATCGTTCTTAATTGACGTAATTTTTTTTTATTGCTATTTAACTCGCGATCGTATCGCTATCTCGAAAGTTATCGAGATGGAAAAAACCATTTCTTTTTTTCAAGAAAATTCATTCATTCATATTTTTCAAGCATAAACGAAAAAAATGTTGAAAATTTATTCAACGTTGAATAATTTTTTTCTCTTCCATCAAACTTGACGCGTTTATGGCTGTTTGAAATATTACTTTGGTAAAGAAATTTACTGAGTCAGTTAAAATTGATCCATTCAGACGTAATCCAAAAAATATGTTTCACTCCAAATAAAAAAAAAAAAAAGGGTGCAAAGTAGAACCTTGCACATTGCTTCCTCATAGTTTTGTACCGTTTTTAAATTATTGAGATGTAAAGTAGAACCTTGCTTATGGCTTCCTTATCTTCTTACACATCTGCCAAAGCTTCCTCTATAAGGAACCATGTGTCGATCAATTTTGGCTTCCTCATAGAGGAAGCTTTCCTTGTTCACTTTCGTGACGTTGAGGGCTCCTTGTGAGTGTGATGTGAGTCGAAATCAATATACATGGGGCAATTTATATGAAATTTGAAAAATTATAATTCGCATAAAATCTGAACTCCTTGTTAGATTTTATCCAAATTCAATAGGAAATCTCTTTGGATGATAGTGCAACTTCGTACTAAATTTCAGCCGGATATCTAGAAAATTATGGAAGCTAGAGCACTTACATTGAATTTTGGAAAAATTTCAAAACGCCATCAAATCTGAACGTCTTGTTGGATTTTGTCCAAATTCAATACGAAACCTCTTTCAATGGCAGTGCAACTTCGTACTAAATTCCAGCCAGATATCTCAAAAATTATGGAAGCTGGAGCAGTTACATTGATTTTTAGAAAAATTTCAAAACGCCATAAAATATGAATGGCTTGATGGATTTCGCCCAAATTCAATCGGGTTTCTCTTGGGATAATTGCGCAACTTCGTACCAAATTTAAGTCCGATATCTCAAAAATTGCTCCAGTTAGAGTGTAAAGATCGTTTTTTTCACATTAAAAAATGCTTTAAAAGTAAAGCAAAGCGTGGATTTTTTCCAAATTCGGTATCGAGCATCTCCCTGTACTCGTACAACATTATACTGAATTTAAGCTCGATATCTCTAAATATGTGGGAGCTAGAGACCAAAAATAATTTTTTGAATTTTGAAAAAATGCTGTGAAAACGAAATAACTTGATAGATTTTTCCAAAAATTAAATTGTGCTATGCGCCGTGAACCCTTCACATGTGTGACAAATTTCAGCTTGATATCTCGAGCCGTTCTCAAGTTGTGAGCGGTTAACCATTACTACACACATACACACACACACACATACATCCGGACATTTTTTCTAAATGTGTTTTTTGGGTGTTTTGAGACATACTGAACACGTTTTCATGAACATCTCGAAAAAAAAAAATTTCACGAAAACAAAGCTTCCTCTATGAGGAAGCAAAATTTATTTATTTCTTTTTTTTTTCAATAAATTCAAAATCAAATGAATTCGTTTTTTTTTAAATCAAACATTGGGGCGTTTATGGCTGTTTGAAAAACAACTTGCGTGATAAAAATTAGTGAGCTACTTCAAATTCATCCATTCAGGAATAATGCAAAAAAATGTTTCGCTCCTTTTTTTTTTTCAATTTATTCAGAACCAAATAAATTCTTTTTTTTTTGTTGTTGTTTATTATTGAATTCACGATATATTTGATTACATTGTGAATTAAATATAAAGAACACAAAATAATATGAAACATTATAAAAAATACCTATATATATATATATATATATATATATATATATATATATATATATATATAGATATATAAATACAAATGAAACATAAAGTATAAAAAACATTTTATTCTGCTTCATGTTTCATTTATATTTATATTTATTTAAAAAATTTAAAAAAAAAAAAATTTCTTCTATATCAATAGTTTTTTCAATCGATCGATATCGAAATCGAGTTTTATATGCAAAACTTTTTCGAAAAAAAAAAAAATCATTTTTTTTTTTCACGGAAACAATCAATCGTTGTTTTTTCTTAATAATTGTTTCGTTGAAACGAAAAATAACGGTCGCAACGTGATTAATCGTAATGATAAATTGGACTCGACACGATAAATCGTCGCGAGAGATTCACGTCACCGGGGCTATCACAAGATATGCGCGCTGCCTACGAGAAATTATGTGCATCCTACTCGTCTCGACGATCCGGTTTCCTGTGGCCTCTCTCTTTCTCCCTCTCTCTCTCTCTCTCTCTCTCTCTCTCTCTCTTTCTCTCTCTCTCTTTCTCTCTCTCCTCTCTCTCTCTTCAACACACACGTCTCTTCATCCCAAGAAAAAAAAATATTGCACCGGCTCACACGACCAGAAACCTTTTTTTTTCCATCTTCTTCTTCTTCTTCTTCTTCTTCTTCTTCTTCTACTTCTTTTTTTACTTCTTCTTTTCTTCATCCCTTCTTCTCTTCTTTTTCTCTCTCCCACCTCGAACGCAGCATCTTTTTTTCCAACGTATCTTCGTTACAGATGTTAACCCTCTGTCCGTAAACCAGGGTCGTTTTCGTCCTGTCGATAATCAAATGTCGGTGTAACTTTTCGAAAAGGCAAGAAAGGTCGCTACTAGGCTTCTGTAAAAAAACTTAGGCACCCCAAGGACCTGTCCACCGAGTTTCAGCCCGGTAGTCCTCTTGTGGCCTTCGTGTCAGGTAGTCGAAGTTTGCTCCGGACGAAAACGACCCGGGTTTACGGAGTACGCTGACTGAAACTGCAAGTCATTTTTTTTCTATTTTCCGTTTTAAAGTGGTCATTGTGACCGTAAAAGTGCTAAAAAAAATTGGCACCACGGAAAAAAAATAGATATTTTTTTTGTCTAGTTTTGTGACAAAATAGCGCAGCGTCCAGTAAAGAAGTCTCCAGGATATTGCGTCCTCGTGAGAAGGAGAAAATAAAAGACACATCAAAAAAGAATTATTGTTGATTTCATTCGTAATTTTTAAGGAATTAGATACTTTTCACTGTTATTTCTACGAAATAAGAGGTTGATTTTTACCAATTTTGACATTGCAAAATTAAGCTTTTTTTTTTAAATAATCAAATGGCATATTTTTTTCATGAAAGCTACACTATTACCCTTCAATATCCATTTTGGAACATTTCGATATCTTCATTTTTCAAAAAGTTATGATTTTTCAAATAAACTAATGATTTTGTCCTGGGTTGCCTCATATTCTGTATGAAAAATATATATTTAAAAAATTAATTTTTCATAATTTTATGATTGAGACCTTTAATCGGAGGCTTGAAGAACCTTCGTGAATTTTCTCACATTTTTTGCAGCCGTTTGAATGTATTAAAAAAAAGGCAGGACGAAAACGACCCTGGTTTACGGATTGAAGGTGCCGAAAAAACGTTTACGGACTAAGGGTTAAAAAAAATTAAAAAACTAACAGACGAAATTCGTCATAAAAGAAAAAAAAATTTGCACCGGCTCACACGACCAAAAACATTTTTTTTTTTTCATCTTCTGCTTCTTCTTCTTCTTCTTCATACCTTCGTCTCTTCTTTCTCTCTCTCTCCCATCTCGAACGTAGCATCTCTTTTCAACGTATCTTCGTTAAAAATATTTTCAAAAGTTAAAAATAAAAAAAATAAAAACTAACAAACAAAATTCGTCATAAATAATTTTGTGTAAAAAAGAAAAAATATCACAAACTTTTGTCTTATAAGTACCACGTGTCGATGTCAGAACCGGGACTAACGGTATGGACTAACGAAGTCGCGTCTCGTCAAGCTTAATCACAAAGCGTAACCGAACCACAACGATAACAACCGACAAACGAGTAATAATAACTACGAAAACAAAATAAATGGGAAAAGGGGGGGGGGGAAACAAATAAAAGTGAATAAAATGTCATACAATGTTTATCGGGCCAGTAATAGAATTGTTGGAACTTTATTGTATATATATATATATTAGGGTGGTCCTTATTTGCGGTCAAACATTTTTTGTGTCTCTCCCATGGGCTTAAATGTCTCTAAATAAATAATTTTCAAGGTAGCCGAAGGCCCATCAGCCTCGTAGATCAATCCTAAGTACCGCCCCAAAGCCCTCGAATTTCGCCATTTGATTAACACAGAATTTTTCGCACCTGATAGTTTATATTTTTTTCCTTCCGCAGTATTGCACCGAAAAATCCGAAACTCCGCACATTTTTCACTCATTGCAGTAGGTCTTCGATGCCAATTTAAAAACATTTTCCAGTGATTGAATTCGGCGGTGAATCGGCAAGTTGAGATAGCTCGTTCCTCAAAAGCTTCGATAAATTTCATAATAACTCGTAAACTACGTGAGATACGACGATAATCCGAATAACCTTTTTTGTAGAAAATTGAATTCTCTAGAAAAAAGATTGAATAAGATTTTTCTCTTTTTTCCAAAGTTTTTGAAATATTTGAAAAAAAATGAAGCGCTTCATTTTTTTTAATGAAGTTTTCGAACACATCCGTCTGTCCGTTGAATATATCCTTCTTTCTTGCATTTCGTTCTGTTTTTTTTTTCTCTGGCGGCTGGGTGACGTCATAAGCCGGCTGAGAGTCGGAGCACGAGAGGTCCGGGTGAGATCTTTCGAAGCCATTCGAACGTGTACCCAAGAGTCCACAAAAAGGGTCCCGCAGGGTACGGGGAAATTCCGGTTTGAAACCGTGGCTCCGAAGAGCCTGAGAAAGAGAGAGAGAGAGAGAGAGAGAGAGAGAGAGAGCCCTATAATCCTTTTGGAGTCTGTGAAAACTTTTTCACAGCTTTGTACTTTTTTCAGACAGGCCGTAACAAAACCTAATGGAAAGAAACTTAAAGTATCAGACGATTTGGATTGTACTTTCTTTCTTCTATACGCTTTATATATATATATATATATATATATATATATATATATATATATATATATACATATGTATATGAGGCATTCCACATCACTTTAGCCAGTAAAAAAAAAATGTTTACAAATAATTTAGAAAAATTCGATTTATTTTATTGAAATATATTCACCGATTTTTAAAAAAATTTCTGACGTTTTTCTCGTTGATTTCTTCTAGTTCCATCCACCGAGCATTGATTATCATTGATTTCCCTTTCAAGAAGGCTTCTGAACTCGCGTAAAGCGACTGAAGCGCACATGAAAAAAAAAAAAATCAAACTGAAAAAAAAAACTAATAATAAAATCGATAACATCACGTATTACCGATTACCGATTCCCCGTTATAAAAAAATACCGAAAATTCGTTTTTGCGTATTCAGAATTTGGGAAAATTTTGTAAACTAAAATAACGAGTTCATTTTTTGATGAAAAAAAAATATTTTTGCATATTTTGCCCTGAAACGGACGTTCAACATGCTCGATAAAATCTAAATTAATTTTTTTCCGGAAGCCCATGAAAAGACGCACATTTTCGTTCTTCACAAATGTAAGTACGTCAAATCGTGCCAAAGATACAGCCATTTGAATGAAATAATAAAAAAAATACGTTAATCAACGAGAAAAAGGTCGGAAAATTTTAAAAAATTTCGCCACTCGGTGAATATATTTCAATAAAATAACTTAATTTTTTTTCATAATTCGTGGAAAATTTGTTTTTTTAGTGACTGAAGTGATGTGGAATGCCTCATATAAATAATCTTTACAGAAAATTGTTATGAAAAAAAAATAAACCTCGAAAAAATAATGTAAAAAGTTTGTTTGTCGTTTTGTTCTAATCGTGTGACACTCAAATGTAATATTAAAAAAATGGAATTGAATAAACATTTTTTTATTTTTTTCAAATTTGATGTTGAAATAATTTTCGTGATTTTTTTTTTTTTTTTTTTTTTTTTTGGTAAAACAGCAAATGGGTTCCCCGGAGCGTGAGATTTATCGTGATCCCGATGTGGTTCGCGCGGACGACAGAGTTGACGAGGTAGTTCACACCGATACAGCACGAAAGATGCTCTCGATCTTTCGTCAGATGGAAGAAAAAGCGACCAAGGAGGACATACCCGACGGTCCGAAACCCCTCAAGCGTTTCACACCGCCGCCCGAGGACAAATTTGCGAAAGCCACGGCTTCGGAATCCGAGGACGAGGGTGAGGAAGAGGGCGAGGAGTCCGAGGGCGAGGACAGCGGAGAGGAAAAGGATCCGAATTACGTCAGAGCATCGGACAAGGTGACGTATCGACGAACAAAATTTATTATATTCGAGCTTTCCCACGCGTTGATTATCAAAGTTAGATATATAACGTTGGGGACTTTTTTATAGGAAATTCAATTCTCTACAACATTGTTTATGTGAACTTTTGGTCTATATAGCGTTTGTCCAGCGTTTGGACGGTTAGGTAAAAATACATTGATTTTCTTGTTTTGCTTCCTCATAAAGGAAGCTTTGTGACGGTGGGAAATTTTTTTTTCGAGATCTTCATGTCACCATGTTCAGAATGTTCAAAAACGTTGAGAAAACACATTTGGAGAAAATGTCCGGATGTATGTATGTGTGTGTGTGTGTAATGGCCTCCTAAAATTCAAACTTGCATAACTCGAGAACGGTTTGAGCTACAGCCCCCCAATTTTGCAGACATGTGCAGCTCCGTCAATCACTTCTTTGACTATAATTTTCGAAATGATTGAAGCTGCGACTCAGATTTTATGTCGTTTTCAAATTCCCAAAAAAAAAGGGCGTTATCAGTCTAGCGATCGCAAATTTTGAGATACTCGTCCAAATAGTTCTTGACAAAGAGATACGTACCCAAGGTTAGTTGGTATTGCATTTGGGCCAAATCCATCGATAAGTTTTGATTTTATGATATTTTGAATTTTTCCAAAAAATCAAATTTTTTGCTATAACTTTTGTGAACTTTGACCAATCAATCTCAAACTTCACAAAAGTATAGAAAATCATTCGGCCCGTGGTGTATCTCAAATTTGGCGAAGATCAGTTGGATGGTTCGGTTTTGACGGGAATTCTCAAGTTTTTCGATCGTAGATAGTGAACGAAGAATCCTTTATGAGGAAGCCAAAACGAAAATGCTTCCTCATAGCGCTCCCATAAGCATCACATTGCTTCCTCATAAAGGATTCTTCGTTCACTACCTACGATTCAGAGGAAACAAATTGCAATGCTCAACTTGCAGCTTGCTTAAAATTATGAGGAAGCAATTTGCAAGTTTCAACTTGCAGCTTTTTTTTATTCCGTACAGGTGGAGGACGAATTTTTGAAACAAGCGCAGAACGCGGCACGGGCAAAAACTTTACGGGCGAAATTCGAACATTGGGAAGAGACCGATGGAAAAGTGACGAGTCATCACGTGGCCGAGATGGACATGGCCCAGGGCAACGGCGATCAGGCGAGCATAGAATCCGCGAGCAGTCTGAGGGCTCGCTTCGAGTCACTGGGTTCCCAACCCTCGGACTCACCGCGCACCCCAAAAGTCAAAGTCAATAGATTTGTGGTGAGTTTTTGAAAATTTTTTAAATTTAATGACAAAAATTAATAAAAAGGAATTTAATTTTTTTTTTTTTTCATTATCATAATCATCATCGTCTTTGTTCTTCTCGAATTATTCGTAACGATGCGAAAAACTGTGTGTATCGTTCGCTTGTGTAACGATTATTCAGTCTGCTGAGTGATGAAATTGATCCTTCACAGTCACCGATTTGAAAGTAATGACACTGCATTCACAATAGAACGATTTGACCCAATCGGTTTTTTTCGAAAAAAAATTATTATCACCGAACAATCCGTCCAAAGTGATTGAAAAAAAAATAATGAAACAAGCTTTGAACCTCTTGGATGATGTACGAATTTTTTTTTAACAGAAATAAAAATTTTGAACGTGTTAAAAAATATTCCGTAATAAAAAATATTCCAAATATTCAAAAAAAATCGACTGGGTCGATTCTAGTCAGTTGGTTTTTAAAATAAAATTATTATCACCGAACAATCCGTCCAAAGTGGTTGAAAAAAATGATGGAACAAGCTTTGAACCTTTCGGATGATGTACGAAATTTTTTTTTCAACAGAAATAAAAATTTTGAACGTGTTAAAAAATATTCCGTAATAAAAAATATTCCAAATATTCAAAAAAAAAAATTGACTGGGTCGATTCTACCCAGTGTGACTGTGGAGGGTTAATGTCACATGAACATTTTCCATTATTGTCGCACGAACAATTTTTCGTACGTAGATAATCAATATTCAACCGTTCGAATTGTTCACGAAAAAATAAATAAATAAAAACAAAATTTTTTTATTTAGAAATAAAATTGTGTAATCGAAGTTTCAGCGTTTTGATGTTTCGAGAACAAAAATAATTGTCGTTAAGAGAATCGAACGATTTCATAAAAGTATTGAAAAAAAAATATATATTTGACGATGAAAAAAAAAAAGTATTAATTTTCTAAATTCACTTATTTGACCATGAGAAAAAAATGTTTTGATTCTGAATTTCGTTAATTACGGTTTAAGAAAATTAATGAATTTTAAAATTAATTAATTACAGCTGAAAAAAAATTGATGAATTTAAAAATCCATTAATTACAGTTTGACGGAATTAATTCATTTAAAAAATTGCATTAATTACGGCTGAAAAAATTGATTAATTTCAAAAATCCATTAATTAAGGTTTAAAAATTAATCAATTTCAAAAATCCATTAATTAAGGTTCAAATAATTAATGAATCAAGAAAATTCATTAATTACTGTTCAAAAAATTAATGAATCAAGAAAATTCATTAATTACTGTTCAAAAAATTAATGAATCAAGAAAATTCATTGATTACGGTTCAAAATATTAATGAAGATGGAAAAAAAAAAAAAAAAAAAAAAAATCACAGAATTGCAATTCGAACGGTTGAACACGAAGCTTCATTATTTTTTACCAATCCCAATAATTCAATCAAGGCTGTTTAATTTAATTACGTTTTTTTTTTTTTTTTCGTTTTGCCGATGCGTTTGACCGTTTAATTTTGGCAAATGACCCGACTGTTTGCTGTGTGTTGTTCGTTGTTCGTTGTTCGTTGTTCGTTGTTTATTATTATTATTATTATTATTTCATTGTTTATACGTTTATCGACCCGTGGCGACCATCCAAAAAACGCTGGAATGTTTATTCATTTATTTATACGATTAACTTGTGCGTTAAACGATTATCGCTGGATAACGCATTGTCCCCCCCCCCCCCAACCCGAATCGTTTTGTCAAGCTTCGATTGTAACGATTTAACCCTCAGTCTGGAAACCTGGGTCGTTTTCGTCCGAGCAAAAAATCAAATGCAGTTGAAAAATCAAATGCATTTAAGTTGCCTTATATTTTGTACAAATAAAAAAAATATATATGAGCGATTCCACGTGACTTCAGCCACTCAAAAAAAAAATTTTTCCACAAATAATTTTAAAAAATTGAGCTATTTTTTTGCAATATATTCACCGAGTGCCGATTTTTTTAAAATTTTTTTGACGGTTTTATCGTTAATTAACGTTTTTTTGTATTTTTCCATTCAAATGGCTGTATCTTTGGCAGGATTTGACGTATTTACATTTGTAAAAAACGAAAATGTGCGTGTTTTTAAGGCCTTCCCGAAAAAAATTACTTTAGATTCTATTGAGCAAGTCGCACGTCCGTTTTAGGGCGAAATATGCAAAAATATTTTTTTTCTCAAAAAATGCATTTTTAATTTTTTTTTTCAAAATTTCCCCAAATTCTGAATACAAAAAAAGAATTTTCGGTATTTTTTATATCGTGGGACCGGCAATCGGTAATGCGTTATTTTACCGATTCCATTAATAAATTTTCTACAGTTTGATTTTTTTCGCTTTACGCGATTCAACAAGCATTGATTATCATTAATTTCTCTATCAAGGAGGCTTCGGAACTCGCGTAAAGCGACTGGAGCACATGAAA
The DNA here is from genome assembly GCA_963662125.1 of Diplazon laetatorius. Classification (NCBI taxonomy): domain Eukaryota; kingdom Metazoa; phylum Arthropoda; class Insecta; order Hymenoptera; family Ichneumonidae; genus Diplazon; species Diplazon laetatorius. Next base: position 20,654,845 of record OY759153.1, on the reverse strand, counting down.
AAAAAAAAAAATCAAACTGAAAAAAATTTATTAATGAAATCGGTAAAATTACGCATTACCGATTGCCGGTCCCACGATATAAAAAATACCAAAAATTATTTTTTCCTATTCAGAATTTGGGGAAATTTTGAAAAAAAAAATTAAAAATGCATTTTTTGAGAAAAAAAATATTTTTGCATATTTTGCCCTGAAACGGACGTGCAACTTGCTCAATAGAATCTAAAGTAATTTTTTTCTGAAAGGCCTTAAAAAGACGCACATTTTCGTTTTTTACAAATGTAAATACGTCAAATCCTGCCAAAGATACAGCCATTTGAACGGAAAAACACAAAAAAACGTTAATTAACGATAAAACCGTCAAAAAAATTTAAAAAAAATCGGCACTCGGTGAATATATTGCAAAAAAATAGCTCAATTTTTTAAAATTATTTGTGGAAAAATTTTTTTTTGAGTGGCTGAAGTCACGTGGAATCGCTCATATATATATAAAAAATATATATTTTTCACAATTTCATAATTGTAACTTCAAATTCAAGGCTCGAAGAACTTTCGTGATTTTTTACCAGATTTTTTGCACACACTTTGACAGTTTGAAAAAAAAAAAAAAAAAAAAAAAAACAACTTTAGGAAATAAACGATCCACGTTTTCAGGCTAAAGGTGCAAGAAAAAAAAATCCAGATTAAGGGTTAACATTATTAGTTTGCGGATGAAGATTTATATAAATAGCGAGCTTTTCATCTCGACTGGCATGATATGCGTGGATTTTTTAAATTTATTTATCTATTTTTTAATTCATCTGACTCGTCAGTTAAGGGGCTACACATCTGTGTAGATTGCCTGAAAAATCGGTGAATTTTGGGGAATTATTATCTCAAAAACTGTTGGTCCGATTGAATTTACGTTGGTTTTGTTCGAAAGCATGTACATTGAGGTATGTTGACGAATTTTTCGTTTGAATGTATAGCGAATGGGGGCGCTGTTATTCCGGCCGAGGTAAAATAACTTTGTCGTCGGCACGGTTTGCAGTTTCCACTTTTTCCGGCAGTCGGTTTTGGTCCGAAACGAAAAATTTCAAGAAGATTCTCAAAGTGCAACGTCTTGAGCTGTTCGGCACGTAGGATTTTTTTTTTTCACAAAATGACGCTTGATTGCAGTTGAAATTCACTTTTAAACCTCAATCCAACGACCTTTGTTGATTGATAAAAAAATCAAATAAATTAGTTTAAAAAAAAAATCCTACGTGCCGAACTTAATTACCTATCCGTGCATATTGTGTCGAAATTTTGAAGGAATCGGTCAATCCGTTATCTGCAAAAAAAAAAGTGGGAACCGACATTGAAAAAGTTATTTTACGCCGGCCGGGATAACAGCGCTCCCATTCACTGTACATTCGAACGAAAATTCGTCAACATACCTCAATGTAAGTACTTTCGAATGAAACCAACTTGAATCCAATCGGACCAATAGTTTTTGAGATAATAATTCCCAAAATTCACCTATTTTTCCGGCAATCTACACAGATGTGTACCCCCTTAAGATGATGCGAAACGTTTCGTGCTCGTTTGAATTTTTCAAATGGTCATAATTTCGAAAAAAAAAAAAAAAATTAATTCGAAATGCAATGTATCGAAGGTATGATTTTCCGAAGTGGTTCTTATTTGGGGTCATGTCCGAATGTTGATTTTGCCGGGGGCTCGATCGATGACAAAAAAAATGAAAAAAATATTAAGCCCATCACGAACCTCCTAGTCCAATTCTAATCATCGCCTAGGACCAGGTGAAGTTTCCCATTCAAAACACACGCAATTTTTCCACACGTCGGTCATCATATTGGCGGGACGACTGATTATCGTTTGAAAAATCCAATACCGTACGGAGGTCAACGGGCACGAACCCCACTTCCACGGAAAAAATAAAATGCACATATGGGTCGTCTCGTGCCACACGTACGTGTGGCACGATGATCGTCGGAGGAACGGTGGAAAGGTGCGTGGTAAACGTGGCACGATATCACCCATATATGTATTTTATTTTTTTTCCGTGGAAGTAGATTTCATAGCCGTTAACTCCGTACAGTATTGGATTTTTCAAACGATAATCAGTCGTCCCGCCGATATAACAACCGCGTATGGAAAAATTGCATGTATTTCAAATGGGAAACTTCACCTGGTCTTAGGCGGTGATTGGAATTGTACTAGGAGATTCGTGATAGGTTTGACATTTTTTCAATTTTTCTTCGGATCTATTGAGCCTCCGGCAATATCAACACTCGGACATGACACGAAATAAAAACCACCCCCTAACACGTATCAATGAAAAAAATTCCGACGATTTAATTTTTCGAAACAATTACAATTCGAATGAAAAAAAAAAAAAAATCGTCCAACTTGGGCCTCTCGAAACATTGAAAAATTCGAAACTTCGAGACACACACCCCCTCGTGGCAAACGCCAAAAGTTTCGCATCATCTTTTTTAAGCAATTATTTCCATTTTTTTTTAGCTTTAGATATAATTATTTTTTTACCACGTTAATGCACTCGATGGATCGATTCTCACACCATATTTTCTTTTAATTACATTGTTTTGCTTCGAATGAACAAAATTAATATTTGAGAATTTGAAAAAAAAAAAAAAAAAAAAAAAAAAAAAAAAAAAAAAAAAAGAATGAAACGTAATTAGTTAATAATCGGTGTAAAATTACGCTTCCCGGTAAGCAGTAAGACTCGAGAAGAGATCCGCGACTTAATGGCCCGTGCGATTCAAAGAAGAGGATCCAACGATGGGAAACAGAAAAAAAAAAAAAAAAACAATAGGACGAAGACAAATGTCAACCGTAATATCGTCGTTGAAATTCGGTTGTTATCATCGAACATCTCGTCTCATCGGCTGTCCCAGAAGTGTTATTATTAATTATCATTATGATTATTGATATTAAATATTATTATTATTATTATTACCAATATTATTATTATTATTGTTATTATGATTATTACTATTATTATTATTATTATTATTATTATTAGACAGTCTTTATGTTGTAGAAATGTTTTAAATCGCGTTGTTTCGAATATAATGAATTCTAGTTTATATTTGCGTATTGAAAAAAAAAATCCGAGTATGAAAAATGTCGTACTACAAAAAAAAACAAAAAAAAATAATAATAACAACGTGCAATATTAATTTCGCGGACAAGATCCACAATTTCCATCGAAATTTCAGTTTTATTTATTCTGTCAGTTTATTCTTCTTTCGATCGAGTTGTGTTATTTATTTATTTTTTTTTTGCTTTTATTTTCGAATTAAAAAAAATATAAAAAAAGTTCTCATTGTTCGAAATTAAATTATTCGAGAATGAGTTTTGGAGCGTCATATTTATCGAGATGTCTATGTGTGTGACGTGTCGACCGAAATCGATTGATCTTCCATTTCGAGAAACATGAAAATATTTTCGCAACAACTTTATCGACCCATTGTTCCAAAAAAAAAAAAAACGAGTGCCAATTTTAACGTACCACAGAGTTGACGAAGTAGAGCGCGCAATTAAAAGACTGAGGGTTCCACAAACAGTGTTTGACATCGAATCTAGAAAAAACGAGGATCTCGACATGACGGGATAACAATTTTTTTTTATTTCTATTTTTATTTTTATTTTCCTAAATTTTTTTTCTCAATTTTTATTTTAACATTTTTTTTTCTTAGTTTGAATTTCTTATTATTTTTATTTTTATTTTTCTTAATTTTTGTCTCAATTTTTATTACCATTTTTTTTTCTTAGTTTCAATTTTTTATTTTATGTATTTATTTTTTTATTTTTTTATTTTTTTGCGATATTCGAATATTGATAGTTTTTCGTTAACGTTGATTAAAATAGACACTGAACCGAAGGAATTGTTTCAATCGATGGCCTCATTCGTACTTACTCTTTGAAAAAAAAAACTTTTAATTAAAATTGTTTACATTTTTTTTTCTAAAAATACGAATAACAAAACGCTGTCACTCGTCGTCGGCAGTTCACAATTGATGGCTCTACATTCGACTGATGAATTAATTCATTCGGTTATTGATTTTTTTTTTGCATCGGAAAAATTTTCAAAAAAAAAAATAAAAAAACTACCAAAACAATAAATAATAAAAATGCCGACTGCGAGTTATTATTAGATTAGAATAATGTAACGAAGAAAACAAAAAAAAAAAACAGAACTTCAAGCTTTTTCGAACGCTTTACCAGATTTCGAATTATTTACAGACTTTTTTTTTTTTTTTGTGAAAGTGAAAAAAAAACAAAAACAAAAAAAAACAAAAGGGGGTCTGAAATAAATTTAAGCATTGACATCGAAGTTGTCAGAGGGAAGCGCATCAAGAGAGATTCCGCTCGAAAACAATTTCGAGCGATAAAACGAAGAAGAAAAAAACAAAAATACAAAAATACAAAAAGACAAAAAAAAATCATTTTTAAAACAGAAACTTAGACGATAAGAAAATATATAGCGTTTAGAATTAAGACGAATAACGACTAGAGCCGAACGGAATTGCCTGACAACTCTCCTCCGCGCAGTAACCATCGAAATATAAAAAAAATTCACGAAAAAAAAGCCAAAAAAAAAAAAAAATCACGAAATAGAAAACAAAATTGAAATATAACGAGAACAATGAAAATACGAAACAGTGAGATTCAGTAATGACGATGGATTGCAAAAAAACGATTGGAAGCGTCGATAAAGCTTCGCAAGCTCAAATCAGACGCAATTCTTTTGTGTCCGGCCTTAAAAATTGTTATCGCAAAAAAAAAAAAAAAAAACAAGGAAGAAATAATGATAAAAATGAAATAAATAGAATAAAAATAAAAATGCAAAAAAAAAAAAAATTTCTTTTCTTTCGGCTCTTTCGTCGGATAAATTACTGCGCACAGTGGACATCCGTTAGGCCATTATTTTTCGACGACCCAATAAATCGTTTGTAACACTTAGGCATATCCTTCATCGCGTGATTCGACACGTCGAACCAACGAAATATAATTCAACGAATAACGCAATAGCCAATACCTCACACACACAAGTTCAAACAGTCGTTAAAAAAAAATATGTTTCGTGTTCTTTAAGGGGCTACACATCAGTGTGGATTGCCGGAAAAATCGGTGAATTTTGGGGAATTATTATCTCAAAAACTGTTGGTCCGATTGAATTCACGTTGGTTCTGTTCGAAAGCATGTACATTGAGGTATGTTGACGAATTTTTCGTTTGAATGTATGGCGAATGGGGGCGCTGTTATTCCGGCCGAGGTAAAATAACTTTGTCGTCGGCACGGTTTGCGGTTTCCACTTTTTCCGGCAGTCGGTTTTGGTCCGAAACAAAAAAATTTTAAGAAGATTCTCAAAGTGCAACGTCTTGAGCTGTTCGGCACGTAGGATTTTTTTTTTCACAAAATGGCGCTTGATTGAAGTTGAAATTCACTTTTAAACCTTAATTCAACGACCTTTGTTGATTTATAAAAAAATCAAATAAATTAGTTTTGAAAAAAAAAATCCTACGTGCCGAACTTCATTGCCTATCCGTGCATATTGTGTCGAAATTTTGAAGGAATCGGTCAATCCGTTATCTGCAAAAAAAAAGTGGGAACCGACATTGAAAAAGTTATTTTACGCCGGCCGGGATAACAGCGCTCCCATTCACTGTACATTCGAACGAAAATTCGTCAACATACCTCAATGTATGTACTTTCGAATGAAACCAACTTGAATTCAATCGGACCAATAGTTTTTGAGATAATAATTCCCAAAGTTCACCTATTTTTCGGGCAATCCACACAGATGTGTTACCCCCTTAAGGGGGTCTTGTACCCATCTTCTAGGTGAATTTAACGTCCACCCTAGGCCATACACATGAGAAGACCCCCTTAAAGTTTTTTTTTCTTTGAATTATGACGTCGACGATCATTGACGTGATAATCGATGATGATGATAATGATTTGCTACGTTGTCAATGCGTTTTCTTGTGTAATTACGATTATTTGTATTGTAATTGGCGTCAAAATCGTGTAAGATTTCTCCCCCTCCCCCCCTCCTCCCCCTCTCTCTCTCTTCCAACGAAGCTCATCTGTAAACATTTTATTACGAAAAATATGTGACAATTGTGGAATAAAAAACGTGGATCCGTCTTGTCGAATAATCGTTGAAAAAAATTATCAAAAAAAAAAAAAACAATAATAATAATAAGAAAAAGAAATCAATTATCTTCCGAACATCCGTGGGGTCATAACGGTCAAATGCAAACACGTCCCTCCCCACAACTACGTTCTCTAAACAGCGCTGAAATTGAAAAAAAAAAACAAAAAAAAACAAAAAGATAATAATTTTTTAATACTCAGCTGGCACACTGGGGTCAAAAAGGCCCCAAGCAGAATTATACCTCATTGAAGACATTTTATTCCTCATTTTTCCGAATAAATACCCTTTTTTTCCAACAGCCACTATCGAGCTATTTTTTTTTTAAGTTTATTTTTTTTTTTTTTTTGAAAATCAATTTGTAGATTGAAATAATGAAAAATGAGGAAGTTTTGATTTTTTGAAGTAAGAATCGTAAATTTCCCGTTTCTTTTACCTTCGATATATAATGTATATCTTTTTTTTTTCAAGTGAATATTGAATTTATGCAAAATAACTTATGACGACTCTTAAGGGGGGAGTAAGGTTAATTCGATATTTAAAAAAAACAACATATTTTCGATAATTTTTTTTGACGATACAGTTGATATATATATTTATTTCCATGATTAGTATATGATGAAGTAACATTCGAGGAATACTCTGTGAAATTTTCATTAATTTTTACGAAGAAATGAGCCATTGACAGCGAATATTCGCAGACTTTAAAAAAAAAAAAGTTTCATTGTAGTGCCCCTCATAATTCATCGCTGGATCAGCCGAAATCAAAAAACCAAAATTATTTTATTAGCTGATAAGTTTCTGCAGGTGACAACGTCGAGTTATTTTTTTAAAAATTGATTTTTGAATTTTTTACAGCACAGAAGTCTAAATAATGAAAAAAAACATTTGATGGGAAATTAGTATTTTGGGTTCTAAGTGCTGTAAAAAATTGAAAAATCAATTTTCAAAGAACACCTCGACGTTGTTACTTTTGGAAAGGTATCAACTAATAAAATCATTTTGGTTTTTTGATTTCGGATGAGTCAGTGATGAGTTATGAGGGTCAATGCAATGAAATTTTTTTTTTTTAGACGTCCTCGGAGATTCGCTGTCAATGGCTCATTTCTTCGTAAAAATTAACGAAGATTTCACAGAATATTCTTCAAATGTTACTTCATTATGTACTAATCATAGAAATAAATATATATCAACTGTGTCGTGAAAAAAAATTATTGAAAATATGCTTTGTTTTCGTATCGAATTAACCTTACTTCCCCCTTAAAATCATGTATCAAACGATATACGAGAATTTTTTTTCAAGTCAAAAATATCACAATTAGTTACTCGCAGCAAGAGTTTTCACGCCTCGGAGTCGTAGAAATCCCAGTGTGCCTGCTGAGGGCTTAAAAAAATTGAAAAAACAAAAAAAAATAACAAAAAAAAAAAAGAATTCAATATTTACCGTTCAATGGAAAATGAAAATAGGAAATTCAGACGATCTGTATGGACGTGTGCGAGAGCTGTCAGAAGAAAGTCTATCCGTTGGAGAAAGTCGAGACGAACAACAAGATATTTCACAAACAATGCTTCCGGTGTCTTCAGTGTAACTGCGTTCTGAGGTAAATTTAGATATCAAATTACTAACAAAATTAGATAACTAACATAGTGAATAATGTTTTTGGTTTTTTTTTAATCAATTTCTATAATATCAAATGAAAGAAGATAGTTATTGTAAATAGCGACAATTGGGACTTGGCGTGAATTATAATCATGTTGCTTTGACGTCGTTTTGTTACTCGAAATAAATGTTATAAAAAAAAAATTAAAAAAAATAAAAAAAAAAAAAAACTGAACATATTTCAAAAAGAAAATCCGTTCTGTGGAACATTGCATTATGAACCTACTTTTTTTGCTCTGGCTTTTGGCCTGAGAAATCGAAATAATAATTATTACCGAAATGTGAAAAATATTCATTTTTTCATGATTAATCCTGGAAAAAGTATTCAAATTGTTTTTTCATTGAATGGGATGCTTATTCCTGAAATATAAATGATGTATTTCCATATATGAGGCATTTCACATCACTTCAGCCACTAAAAGACAAAAATGACCACAAATAATTTTTTTAAAATTGAGTTGCCTTATTGAAATATATTCACCGAGTGGCGAAATTTTTGAAAATGTTCTGACGTGTGTTTCTCGTTGATTAACTTTTTTTTTTTTTTTTTTTTTAATTTTTCCATTCAAATGGCCGTATCTTTGGCAGGATTTAACGTAATTCACATTTGTGAAAAACAAAAATGTGCGTCTTTTTATTTCCTTCCAGAAAAAAAAAATTAATTTAGATTTTATCGAGCAACTTGAACGTCCGTTTCACGTCAAAATAAAATGCAAAAGATATTTTTTTTTCTCAAAAAATGCACTAGCTATTTGAGTTTTCAAAATTTTCCCAAATTCTTAATACGAAAAAAGAATTTTCGATATTTTTTATATCGTGGGATCGGTAATCGGTGATTCGTAATTTTACCGATTTTATTGATAGATTTTTTTTTTTTTTTTTTTATTTCATCTGCTCCAGTCGCTTTACGCGAGTTCAGAAGCCTCCTTGAAAGAGAAATTAATGATAGTCAATACTCGTTGAATCGCGTAAAAGCGACTGAAGTCACGTGGAATCGCTCATATATATATATATATATATATATTTTTTTTTGTTCTTTCATTTTCTCTCTCTCTCACAGAATGGACACGTTCACCCTTAACAACGGAAAGCTTTATTGCATTCCCCATTTTAAACAATTGTTCATCGCACGGGGGAATTACGACGAGGGTTTCGGCGTCGATCCACACAAGAACAAATGGTCGGCCAACAACGCAAATTCAACCGGCACGACGACCAATCCGACCATAGCTGTGTCGAACGGTCGTGCGAATACCGTGGCCAACAGAGTTTGATCGTTCGATCGTTCATGCGCAATAGTCGTCGTTGAATATCCCTTTGAAAAAAAAAAAATAAAAAAAAGACAAATTTTTCATCCGAACGAAACTTCGATCATCGACGTGTGTTCGTTTTGCCAAGAAAATTATATACCTCTCGCTCTTTGGTTAATTCGAATCACGAAATATCGATGAAAAAAAAAAATAATAATAATAAAAAAATAATTCATTTAATTGTTCGATGAAAAAAAAATCATTTTTATTGTTCGAGGAAGCAATTTTGCTCAATTGCTCGATTGCTCATTCTGAAAAAAAACTTTGGCTTTCGGCTTGAGGTTTGCATGCGGAATCCGACGATTTAATGTCTTTGGATTAAATTGTTGTTTTTTTTTTTTTTTTTTTTTTTTTTAAATTAATTATGAGTCTCAAAAATAGGATTTTTATCGACGCGATCGATCGGCCGGATGAATCCCGGGCAATTTGTATTATTATTATTATTATTATTATTATTATTATTATTATTATTATTATTATTATTATTATTATTATTTGTATTATTATTATTATAATTATTATTATTATTGCCCCTAGGCTGTGCTAATTTTCAGTGCGTATCGTTCAACGCGATTTTTTTTCGATAATCCAATCGTGCGCCGATTGATCGGTCGAATAATCGTTTTTTTTTTTTTTTTAAACATTCTTGTCTTTCTTCAACCAAAATGATATTGCACGATTCTAAATTCGAAAGAAACAACAAAAAAAAAAAAACGCTGAAATTCGACTATGGATGCTTATTTTAATAAACAAAAAAGAAACCAGGAAAATATAATGCCTCAATAAAAAAAAAATTTTTAAAAAGCGTCTCGTTGCAATTTAAAAAAAACAATAAAATGAAAAATAAAAAATAAAATTAAAAAAAAAAGATTAATTCGTCGTTGGAAATTTGTAAGAATCGTGAATTTTTATTCAGAGATTTTTCCATGACAATCAGATTTTTATTCTGAACTCGATACGTCGCAAAATTGAATGCATAAGTCTTCGCTATTTATTAAAAAAAAAAAACACACACACACACATAAAAAAACGTTAATCTTTCCTTGAGATGATCGACGAACGAAACTAGTTAACGATGATCAATTTTTTTTCTCGTCATTTTGTCAATTTAAAATAGAACGAAAAAATAAATAAGTAAATAAATAAACGAATAAGAAAAATAAATAAATAAAATAATAACGTTAATCACGAAAATATTGTAAATTCTTCGTTCTTCGAAATCAAAATTTTTTGGTGACATTACGATAATGAGCTTGATGAAAAAAAATTAGTCGCGACAAAATTATTTAACACGATTTAAAGATCGAATCACCCATCGGATGCATTCTTGCCCAAAATTAACGATCGGCCCCACAAAATTCTCGATAAACCAATCGATTTTACATCCGATACGAACTTGTGGTTGGTTCTCGTTATCATTGTCATAATTATGCTTTTATTATTATTTTTTTTAAACCCTTGATGGTCATATTATAAGATAAAACTGCAATTTTATCTAAAAAATTAACTTTGATCACGAATCGGCTCCTGTTTTTATCATTTTTTCAATTTTTTCCACAAAAATAACAAAAAAATATCCTCGTTTTCTTTCACCAAAAAAAATAAATAATCTACCCGCAGCCGCTAAAGATTCAATTTTCAACGACCACTCTTATACACTTTGCATGTAATACTTATGCAGATAAATTAAGTATCGTCAACACGAAGAGAAGAAACGATGAAAAATGAAAAAAATTAATATCGTCTGAAAATTTGTGAAAACTAGTAATTGGTCAGCCACGTGAAAAAAAATAAATTAAAAACAATATAAAGAGAGATAAACATTTTTTTTCAAATACGAGAGGAAGAAGTTCACTCGCGTCTGACCAACGTAAAAAAATCCATTACACGTCATACAATTGTTGTTCTGTAATTTTTCATATCATAATTGGTATTCGTTATTGTTTTTTTTCTTTTTTTTCTTTTTTTCTATACATTGTACTATACATCTGCCGACGTTTTACTCTTCATTACGTTAATTATACCATACAATCGTATTTCTTCCGATAACCATCGTGTAAGACACTCTTATTTGTCAATATACATATTTAATTCTTGTACAAAACAAACTTGTTTTTTTTTTCTGTTCCTGTCTAAAAGTTTTTGTTTTTTTTTCTTGCAAGGAAAGCTTTATACTAATTAAAACGATAAAAAGTGAGACATGCAAAATAAATCGACTGAAAGGTAAGTGCAGAGTTTTATGACACAAAAATTACGAATTTGTCTAAATTGTTCCAAACTATCTGATATCTTGAAAACCTAACCTACAAATTGTCCGTTCAAGAAAAGTCAACTTCACAAGCGCAATGAAATACATGAATAACCCTTTCGAATATATAACTAATCCCTAATTCTTTTATTCAAATCTGTAGTCGTAAAATTGTTAAAAATTCGATTTTAAAAAAAAATTGAGCATTGGGAATTTTGAAATACGCGCGTTTTTTTAGATACATCTGGAATTCCTTCGATTTGAGAGTCACTGAGGTTCAGTCACAATATATTCCGCGAGAGGCGCTACATTTTTAGGCCTGTGGGGTTCGAGTACGATACGATACTTGGAGTTTTACTTGCACAACTCTTTTTGAGTTTTTTACAAGGTTAGTCTCCGTTATATTCGCGTTCCCCATGAAAATCCTAAATGTGCTCTCTCCCCTTTTGCGTCTGCAGACGACTTTACCTACCGCTGTACCGCATTTGCCTTGGACACGGGGAAACTGCAGAAAACCTGTGTCGGTACAGTCGGCCCCTGTTCTTCTGGTTTCGTGGCGCATGCGCAGAAGTAGCACTTCAGCGCAGGCACCACGGCCCCAGAAGGACTGGCCTCCCGCTCACCGATCGATATGCCAGCCGGTGCACGGCTAAGCGGTCACCCATCCAAGTACTGGCCGCAAGAAATGCTGCTTAACTTGTGGGACCGCCGAAGCCGTACACCGACCGCACACCTATCGGTGTCGGTCTGTGGGGTTCGAGTATTAAAACCGCTCGCAAAATATTGTCCTTATTGAAATTTCATTATATTTCACGTCAACAATGTGTTTTTGTTCTTAACAGTACGACTTAATATCAACGATCTTTTACAGGTTCCCTTTCACGTGCTTCGTCGAACGTCGTAATAATAATCATAATAATACTTTTTTCGTCGTTTCGTCGGTTGGCAATCCTGCTTTTGCGGACTCGACGCGCCGCCATGCGGCAACTTTTTTCCCTTCCGTCGTGTGGGTTGTCAACCTCTTTTCTCCGCGGTCGACGCGCCGCCATGCGGCCATCTTGTAAGGCGGACGGAGTCGCCCACAGGCCAAGCGTGTTCGATTATCGATAGGTTTTATATGTCGTACGACCGTGTGCACAATTATCGCAAGCAACTCACTTCAGTAGCGTTCTTGGGACCACTTGGGACCTGCTAGGAGCTAGGACCACGACCAAGATCGACGTCAACGGTAAAACCTAAAGAATAACCCCTAAGGCAAGTATTCACAGTCGTTGCTCATTTTTAAGTCGTTCTCATGGATGTTAGTGGCCAGTAGACCGAACTATGGGTACAAAATCTGGTGGAATAACCTGTACAAGTAATTGATCACGTGACCACGGTCTTATATATATATATATCTTATATACAGGTCTGGAAACGACTCCGGATGCGGTAGGCATCGTATACGGCTTCACTAAAGTTTCCATTTTTCGCCACCACAGGGCACTGACATCGGAGTATGTTGAACAAGGACAGACTGTTTTGTGAGAGAAACAGGCAGAGTAGCTTCTGATTGTCTGTCTCACTCTTCTGAATGAGGTGCATGGGGCGTCGATCTAACCTCCAGCTTATCGTATATAGTGATACGAAAGAAACCCAATGATAAAATAATAATGATAATAATTACAACAATGATTATTATTATTTTATTATTCATCCGATAATAGGGTTATCGAAAACCAAAATGATTTGTTTAAATGATACCTTAAGGTAGTATCCTACAAACTCTTAAACCTCGATGAGAGAGTTCCTTGTCAGATTTTCATAAAATTTTGCATACTTATAGGTATTGATAAGAAAAAGGTGAAGCTAAATTTTTATGGCTTTCCGGAGCGCGAGAAAAAATATATCAACACTTTTATTTTCACACGTTTAACATGGAGCCTTATGGAAAATCACGCTCAATTTGATGTAATGCAAAAAGTCCTCGTAAGATTTTAATGAAAACACTTGAGCTGCAAGTTGAATATTCGGAGAACATTTTGGGCACTCGAAGGTAGAGATCAGGAGACTGTGATGATAATAATAAGCAAATAAACATCGTGGAAAATACAATTTATATGAGGAGTTGGTCGTGATCCAGTAGACATGGCAACGTTGCGCGTTTGTTTCCCATCTTCTCTCTCTCTCTCTCTCTCTTTCTCTCTCTCTCTCTGATCGACATCATAACACGCGACGTTGCCACATCAAAGTACTACGTACCTCAATCAGAAGATGGTATATCTTAGGCTTGCTTTGACTCTTACAGTATGTAGGATACTACCTTAACGGCGGGGGTAAGGTATTAAAATATTCGTTTTTTTTTTTGTTGCTCCATTAATTCCGCAAAGATGGAGATTTGCATAGACTCGATAGAATCGTCGGAGAACGCGATCGCAGGTGGCGCCACCCGTCTGGAAGTGTGCTCGGCATTGTCCGAAGGTGGATTGACCCCGACCCCGGGCTTGACGAGACTCGTCAAGAGTCGCGCGGGTCATGTTCCCGTTTACGCAATGATAAGAATCAGATCCGGCAATTTTGTTTACACTCGGGATGAAATGGACGCCATGCTCGATGATCTGAGGTGTTTGAAAAAATTGGATTACGTCGATGGATTTGTTTTCGGTGCGTTGAAACGCGACAACACTGTGGACTCGGATTATTGTCGAGAAATAATAATGGCCGCCAGACCCAAACCCGTGACTTTTCATCGTGCGTTCGACGAAGTTTTGCATCCGTTCGAGTCGCTCGAGACGATAATCGATCTGGGTTTCGAGAGGATACTGACTTCGGGACAGCGAGACACGGCCATCGAAGGCATCGATGTGATAAAACGTCTTGTCGAACGTGCCAGAGATCGTATTATCGTGATGCCCGGAAGTGGCATCACCACGACGAACATCGCTGAAATTGTGAATAAATCCGGTGCTCGAGAATTTCACGCGTCGGCGAAAAAACGCCGTTCGATGGAAGGTGGAGCCACTTGTGTGAAGATTGGGGATAACGACGGGAGCGCTTCCAACGGCGACAGGGGTCACTACATTATGGTAGCCGATAAAGATTTTGTCAAACAAATGGTCGATATTATTAAAAATTTATGATTACAAACTTATGAATGATGATTGTTTATCACACCCAACGGTAAAACTATGTGTTCGTGTTGTAGAGCGGAAGTTCCGGTAGGTATAGTTGCACAATGTCGATATACATTATATGTATGTACATTAGGGTGGTCCTTATTTTGGGTAAAACAATTTTTTGGCCCTCCCATGGGCTTAAATGTCTTGAAAGAAATAAATTTTAACGTGGCCGAAGGCCCAGCCTCGTAGACCAATTCTAAGTACCGCCCCAATGCCCTCGAATTTCGCCATTTGATTAACATAGGGTTTTTGGCAACTGATAGTTTATATTTTTTTCCTTTCGCAGTATTGCACCGAAAAATCCGAAACTCCGCACATTTTTCACTCAGGGTAGTAGGTCTTCGATGTCAATTTTAAACATTTACCAGTGATTGAATTCGGCGGGGAATCGGCTAGTTAAGATAGCTTGTTCCTTAAAACCTTCGATAAATTTCACAATAACTCGGAAACTATGTGAGATACGACGATAATGCAAATTACCTTTTTTGTAGAAAATTGAATTCTCTACAAAAAATATTCAACAAGATTTTTTTCATTTTCCAAAGTTTTTGAAATATTCGAAAAAATATGGTCAGCTATTCGACAAACATAACCTAAAAATGATAATAAAAATTATTTCGATGAAATTATCCTTACTAAGTAAATGTATTTTGAACGTGATCGAAATCGTCCTATTGTGTTACAAGATCCTCGTAATATAATTATGTATGTAAAATAATGATTAATAATAATTGTAACTGCCTCTTTAATTTTCTTTTCTCTCGGGTCTTCGTTTGAAAGCTAAATATAAGGTATTTTACCAGAAATTTAGTGTTAACCGATGATGTAACTGTTGTAACGATAAAATTCGGTTATCTCATGTGCCAGCTCCGCTTATTTGACATTCCGACAAGTTGTGTATTCCGACATTCCTATTACCATTTAGAGACGTTTATCGATCACGTACGAATGACCTTCACTTTTATATAGATTCCAATTTTTTCGTTCGGTTCAATACCGATAGCTTAAGAAATCTGGCATATTTATCTGTGTACGTGCGTCCAAGAATAGACATTTGATCAACTATAAATATGTCACAATCTTTCGACAATAGTACAACTTTGTACCGAATCTCAGCCCGATTTCTCGAAAATTGTGGAAGCTAGAGGACGCAGGTGTATTTTTTTTTTTTTTTTTGAAAAATTTCAAAACGACATAAAATATGAATTGCTCAATGGATTTCGTCCAAATTCAATGCGAAACATTTCTTTTGATAGTAGTGCAACTTTGTGGATAATTTTGACACAATATTCTTGAGATATTTGGTTGCAAAAATAAAATAAAAAGTAGAACCTTGCACATTGCTTCCTCATAATTTTGTTCCGTTTTTGAAATTATTGAGATGTAAAGTGGAACCTTGCTCATGGCTTCCTTATCATTCTACACATTTGCCAAAAATTCCTCTATGAGGAACCATGTGTCGATCAATTTTGGCTTCCTCATAGATGAAGCTATGGCAAATGTGTAAAATGATAAGGAAGCCATGATCAAGATTCTACTTTACATCTCAATAATTTAAAAACGGTACAAAATTATGAGGAAGCAATGTGCAAGGTTCTACTTTGCACCCTTGTTTACTTTTGTGACGTTGAGGGCTTCATGTGAGTGTGATGTAAGTCGAAATCAATATATACATGGGGCAATTCATGTGAAATTTCGAAAAATCCTAATTCGCATGAAATCTGAACGTCTTGTTGGATTTTGTCCAAATTTAATACGAAACCTCTTTCGATGATAGTGCAACTTCGTGCTAAATTTCAGCCGGATATCAAAAAAATTATGGAAGCTAGAGCACTTACATTGAATTTTGGAAAAATTTCAAAACGCCATAAAATGTGAACGTCTTGTTGGATTTTGTCCCAAATTCAATACAAAACCTTTTTCGATGGTAGTGTAACTATGTACTAAATTCCAGCCAGATATCTCAAAAATTATGGAAGCTAGAGCACTTACATTGATTTTCGGAAAAATTTAAAAACGCCATAAAATATGAATGGCTCGATGGATTTTGCCCAAATTCAATAGGGTATCTCTTTGGATAACTGCGCAACTTCGTACCAAATTTAAGTCCGATATCTCAGAAATTCCGCCAGTTAGAGTGTAATGACCGTTTTTCTCACATTTAAAAATGCTTTAAAACAAAAGCAATGCGTGGATTTTTTTCCAAATTCGGTTTCGAGCATCTCCCTGTACTCGTACAACATTATACTGAATTTGAGCTCGATATCTCTAAAATTGTGGGAGCTAGAGACCGAAAATAAATTTTTGAATTATCAAAAAATGCTGTAAAAACAAAAGAACTTGATAGATTTTTTCAAAAATTGAATTGTGCTATGCGCCGTGAACCCTTTACATGTGTGACGAAATACCCCGCCCTTGAAAGAAAAGCACTGCATGGATTTTTTTCAAAAAAAAAAAAAAAAAATTCTCATAGTTGAAAAGTCAATAAACAATGTGAAATCAACAATTTAATTTTTTTTTCATCAGAACATCACCTTCACAATAATTTTTCAAGTTCACTCGGTTTTCAGCGACTCGTGGAATATGTGCGAGGCCTCAATAAAACGTCGCTTATCGCCTATCAGCATATTTCACGATTTTTCATTTATTTTTCATAGTCACGAAGTTTGCTTTTACCTCGCTTGCGACTCATTCATATGACAATGGATTTGAAGACGCCTTCGTGTCGATAACTACGATTGAAGATGCCTTCGTGACGATACATACAACTGTGTCCACATTTTTCAAAAATCACGGCCTCCGGTATTCATAAGTTATCGTACCTCATTCGAATTTGTTACCAAGCAAATTGTCATTTTTCGCAACAATTCGTAAAATTTTAGTTTTTATAAATTTGTAAAAAAGTTAAAAAGATTGGGCAGCGAAAATAGGCCAAAAATGCGATAAAATTCAAATGGAATTTGTGACAAAATGAAAAAAACGTGAATAAATTCTTCTTTTTAGCAATGTTTTTCATTGACATTTCGGCTATGAAATTCACAGGCTGCAGCTTGAAAAAAATATAAATATTTAAGGGAGACACGGACTGATGAAGATCTATCTTCGGGAGATGTTCCTCCACAGATTGAACCTAAAATTTCTGAAAAAAACCCATAAAAATCACGAAAATTTCGGCGAAAAATCGAAAAAAAACATAGAAAAAAACGAATGACATTTGTTGTGAATAACAATAATAATAAATAAATTTTTTTTTACATAGACATCGGTTGACTTTGTAGAGAACGTTGATAGCTTTGTTTGACAAAAAAAAATCAAGATGATATCTTTAATTGTTGTTGAGTTATCGTGGGTAAAACTGGTACAAAATGGTGTTTCGAGAAAAACGTGTTTTAAAGTTCTGGCCGCGGTACGGACTCTTTTTTTTTTTTATCTTCTCAGCTCAATTTTGCCAATTTTTCAGTCTGCTTTGCACCAAAATATTCGCAAGATATTGTAGTAACCGAATACGATGAAAAAAAAGGAAAAAAAATCGAATTTTTTCGCTGCCTAGTCCCCTTAAGGGGACTGAGTCACCTAAAAAATTCGAAAATTAAATTTTTTTTTCCGTGACACGGCCGATCCAAATTGAAAATCGATTTCACCCTCACGAAGTACGTATACTTAGCTATCATTTCAAATTTTTCCATAGCCGTATGAGTTATCTAAATGCCGTGAGATTTTTCACAAAATTTTTCACTTGTCGCAGCTTTCGGACCCTGCGACTCAATGGATTTTCAATTCTGACGTCTCATTTTCTTCGTAAACAGACCTCATTCTCGGATGAGTGTGGGATTTTTTTTTATCTGCTTTCTGGAAATTATGGCGACCTATGTCCTATGTGAAAAAAAAAAAACAATTTTTTTGTAACTTTTTGAAAAACCGGTTGAATAATAGGTTACCATAAATTCGTTTCACCTCGCATCCAAAATTCCTACACTCATCCGAGAATGACTGCGATTTGTAACAAAATGAGACGTCGGAATCCAAAATCCGTTCATCGGTGCGGTCCGGAAGTTGCGAAAAGTGAAAAATTTTGTGAAAAATCTCACAGCATTTAGATAACTCATACGGCTATGGAAAAATTTAAAATGATAGCTAAGTATACGTACTTCGTGAGGGTAGAATCGATTTTCAATTTGGATCGGCCGTGTCACGGAAAAAAAAATTTAATTTTCGAATTTTTTAGGTGCTCAGTCCCCTCAAAGGACCAACTCAATATTCTTCGAAGTCGACATGTTTTATTATTATAAAAAAAATTCCGTATAAAACGTTTGGAATGCTAAATTATCAGCTTACATTGCGAATTACAGTACTTTGTCACGCTCCAAACGGCTTTGCACCGGAGTTTACTTTAAACTGGGTCTCTCCAGACCCGAAGCGGAATCCAGCTGCCCACTACGGAGGCCAGAAAAACACTGGGGGGGGGGGGGGGGAACTTAACTCAGCGCAAAGGGTCCTTGCATTCTAAAGATTTTTCATAATGAGGATAAGTATTTTTCCCGTACTTGGTTTCGGAGAGATGCGATAATAGAAAATTCGCTCGGGTCCCCAGCGACCCAGTTTAAAGTGATCGGGTTAATCGTTTATTTGATTATTTGATAACCATATTTAATGGTTATATCAAATAATCCTAACCATATTTGATTATTTTTTGTATAATTTTTCGATCATCATTATTGAAAAAAAAAAAATGAAAATTGATATTACATCGAAAATAATCGAAATATCGATGTTTCGTAAGATAGATTTTTTTCAAATTTTTATTATACATTAGAATAATAAAAATAATAAAATATATACATTAGAAACATATGATACCCGTTCCAATCACATTTCTCAAATTAAGGTAGTTCTGGAGTTTTCTCAAAATCTATAGAATCGCCTGAAATTGTAGTATGGTGTAGATACAACCTTTATGAACCGGTTCCTAAATTTTTTATTCGATCCACCACTTAGTTTCTGAGATAATTGCAATCAAAAATCGGTTTTTTTGTACGTGATGCCTATACCTAACACGTGAATGGATAGGACTTTATTCACACTTTTTATTATCGGCGCTAAACGGAACTATACATTTTCAAATAAAACCACCGGTGTATGCAGTACTAGTGTAGGATTAATTGAAAAAAAAATTGCAATATTCCACCACTTAGTTTCGGAGATATCGACTCACAACAAATATTTATTATACTCGATACGGAACGGACACGCAATCAGCCGTGACGAAACGGCAACCGTGTTCGCTGTGGAGAAGAGATGGGGGCGCGGCAAAGTCCGAGAATTTGAAACGGGTTTTTTCGGGAGTTTTAAAAATAAGGAATATGTAAAATAGAACTTAATCCCATTCGTGTTTCATCCACTGCTTTTCTTGAAAAAATATCTTTTTTACACTGAATACACTTTAAATGCTCGGAAAGATATTTTAAATCAACAATCCGTCGCCCCTCGACAGCAAACTTCTGTTGCTGATCGTTGAGGTTATGGTCGTTGAGGTTATCACGTTTAGCAGCATTCGCTCGACACATAGCCGCAACAGCTCTTAATTCGTGATCACAATTTTTTTTTCGCAAACCGACCCTCATCCCTCACTCGGCTGGACATTTTCTCAATAATTCGTTGATAAAAATTCACGGCCACTGGTACACGTTTGAAGTTTCTAATACTAGAAAATTGCGCTGTTGCCGCTTTTTCAGCGCCACGCTCTATGTATGTAGGGGGCCTATCCATGCACGAGGTGTGATTGTGTAGGCTGTGCAGAGAGTACAAACTCTGTCAAAAATTTTCAACCGACAGCATCATATGAGATTAGGTTTTACTGTACACTGCGGTCGAAACTTTTAGCTGATACGTGTACCTCCAGAACTACCTTAAGGACAAATTACAAACTTTTCAAATAATAATAATAATAATAATAATAATAATAATAATAATAATAATAATAATACCGAAACTATGATATTCAAAAAATTCGAAGAATAAAAAATAATAAGTTTTCCATATGAATAAAATATTCGAAATATTACGAAAATATAATTTACACACATTTTTTTGCCACGTGAATGGCTTGTGTTAGATCGTGCCTGTGATCGCGCGAAAAAAATCTATAAAAGTTTTCCTTACTCACGGATTTTCAAAGATTGTCGTTTTATCTATTCGTCGAACGTGTCAGGGGCGGCCGCAAAGTCAGCCGACAAATGGGCCGGATAACAATTCTGCGCTGTAACGTGTTATTTGAATAAAAATCTGTATGCGTTGTTATGTTACCGATCTGGTTGTTTGTACACGTGGAAAAAATAAATTCTACGCCGTAGTCAACGACGTATGGATTTTCCGCCAACGGATGGGACTTTTGGGGTATATAAACCAGCTTTTCCAATTGGCGTTTCTCGATTTGACGACAACTGTGTCACCGTACTACGTTCACGGGTGAAACAAAAAAAAACAGAGAAAACTTCGCCCAAAGATGTCACGAAAATCGGTGAGTTTCCAAAGTGTTATCGCATTACATTTTACGGGGGTACATCCGTGTAGATTGTTGTAAAAATAAGGTGAATTTTGGGAATTATTATCTCAAAAACTGTTGGTCCGATTGAATTCAAGTTGGTTTTATTCGAAAGTATATACATTGCGGTATGTTGACGAATTTTCGTTCGAATGTATGGTAAATGGGAGCGCGCTGGTTATTCTGCCTCGAAAGTCGGGCAATGTATAGTCTCGCAGTCGAAACTGTGAGACTACATTGCCCGACTTTCGAGCTTTCTCACGCGTAAACTATCAATGTTAGATATATGCCGTTACAGACTTTTTTTATAGGAAATTCAATTCTCTACAACATTGTTTATGTGAACTTTTGGTCTATATAGCATTGTTTAATCAGCGTTTGGACGGGAATGTAAAAATTTATTGATTTTCTTCTTATTTCATCGTATCATATGTTTTTCATGAAAATCTCGATAACAAATTTTTTTTCGCCGTCACATGGCTTCTACGAGAAAGCAAAATGGAGACAGGAGTTACATTTGAATTGATTTGAATTTTTGTAGATTCTTTCCGTGTTACTGCTGATAATTTCGGTGAGTTCTATTAGCGAATGCCGAAACGTTGAGGTTGTCCGGGAAAAGGGGGTGATCGCTCCACGAATTCGTCGCAATTCATCGTTGATCGAAAGTGGACAATTGAACGTCACGGTTCCAGGCGGAGACCAACGGAAACCAAGATTATTGGTAAGAATAAAATTAAAAGTAGAAAAAAAACACTTTTTCTAGAAATGAAGAACTATTTCAATGTTTCGGAAACCTATAAAGTTAATAAAAAACAAGATTTCTGTAATTTTTCGGATGAACAGTTAAATGATAGGTTACCATAAATTCATTTCACCTCGCATCTATTCTCATTTGACTTGCTTATCTGCTTCCTCCACCCTGATCGAGAAAATTACGGGAGAAACAAATTTTTCCATCAAGGCCGCATCGAAAGCTAATGAATAATTTGTTACTTAGCCAGGCGGACGGATTCTTTTTGCCACGGACGACTTTTACACAGCGGCTGAAGGACTTCTGTCGGTGAGAGTTTTTTTTTTTGTTTCGCATCGAGTTGTTCGCAGTTTTGAAATAAGGACGATTGATTCGTGTGGGATTTCACCGATCGATTATACTTGTGCAGGCTGACGAACCGACATTCAATACTTGGGACTACACGAAATTCGGGAAGACAATGGACGGATGGGAAACAAGAAGGAAACGCATAGCCGGTCACGACTGGACAATAATAGCTTTGAACCAGCCTGCGGTTATCAAAGAAATTTGTGCCGATACCGCTTTCTTTCTAGGCAACTTTCCACCAACGATTTCCATTCAAGCCGCTCGATTGAACGAAGAAGGTAAATCAAAAAATACCATCATGGGGTTTGAAAGGAAGATTGCAATGAGAAATTATTTTGCATTTATCGAAATTTTGTATCTGCAACAGATTGGAAAAAATTTCCACCCCGAAAAGGTTTAATAGGAACCGCTGCGTCTGAAGAGGATATGAAAATAATGGCAGCACTGAAAACCGACGTAAGACGAATAATTAATTATTTATTTACGGGTGGGTGAAATTGGCCCACCGTATTTATTACCCACTGTAACTAAGTTCACAGCGTCGGTAATGTGGCCAAAAACGCACTTCCATTAGAATAGTAAAGATAGCGGTGGGCAGTCGAAGATCAACCCTTCGAGGTCACATTTTACACATTTGCCATAGCTTCCTCTATGAGGAAGCCAAAATTGATCGACACATGGTTCCTCATAGAGGAATCTTTGGCAAATGTGTAAAATGATAAGGAAGTCATGATCAAGGTTCTACTTTACATCTCAATAATTTCAAAAACGGTACAAATTTATGAGGAAGCAATGTGCAAGGTTCTACTTTGCACCCTTGTTTTTCTTTCATTTCGGACGAACCGAACTTGTTCCGAATACTCTCTTCACAGTAAAATTCCAAGGAATGCTACGAAAAATGGCCGTTCCTACAGAAAAACGCTTTAATTTGAAATTATACGATACTTGGAGTTTTACTTGCACAACTCTTTGAGTTTTTTACAAGGTTAGTCTCCGTTATATTCGCGTTCCCCATGAAAATCCTAAATGTGCTCTCCCCTTTTTGCGTCTGCAGACGACTTTACCTACCGCTGTACCGCATTTGCCTTGGACACGGGGAAACTGCAGAAAACCCGTGTCGGTACAGTCGGCCCCTGTTCTTCTGGTTTCGTGGCGCATGCGCAGAAGTAGCACTTCAGCGCAGGCACCACGGCCCCAGAAGGACTGGCCTCCCGCTCACCGATCGATATGCCAGCCGGTGCACGGCTAAGCGGTCACCCATCCAAGTACTGGCCGCAAGAAATGCTGCTTAACTTGTGGGACCGCCGAAGCCGTACACCGACCGCACACCTATCGGTGTCGGTTTAATTTGAAATTATAATAAACTATTTAAAAAAACATCAGAGACGAGGATCGGTGAAACATCGGGCGAATATCTACGCCGAGGGTAGGCATTGTGCATTGTGGCACGAGCATCAGCCGATCATTAACATGACGATTGTCGGTGATGTCATATGTTTGGCTGACAATCGCCCGAGGCTCGACTAACCCGAGTATCGTACTCCGAGGCTTTCCGATAGTTCGCCCGACCGTGGGCTTCATCCGTAGCTCGGCGGTATTCCTACGTGGGAATAAGCTTTAATGAAATTTCACAGATAATAGCAGCAATTGACCTGTTAGAATGCTGCAATGATAATGTCTCCTGAAGTAATTCGTTTGCTCGAAACCAACTGATCTTTGCGACACGATGATAAATTTATCGTTAATTTAATTTCAAGACGTGGAAGACAATCGTACCGAAAAGCCCGTTGGCAGCCGGTTATACCGATACCCGAAAAACCTATTTGACGGTCGAATCGAACCTCACCTGGACTCACCTTCGACTGAATATGTATCCGGACGGCGGTATAGCGAGATTGAGAATTTACGGTGTGACGGCCGATGACCGGAAAATGGACAAACGCAGAGACCTGATTGACCTGGTAAACGAAAAGAACGGTGGACGTGCCATTAATGCCAGCAACACCTTTTATCAAAACCCGAAAGCGATGATTCGAGATTACGAGCCGGAAGTCATGCCCGACGCATGGGAAACTGCGAGGCGTCCCGACAGGCCAGATATCGTACGAATCAGTGACGACGGGACATTTGACGTGCGTAATCGTATTTCAATTCATTTACATGTACCGGGTACACTGAAAGAAATTTTATTGCAATATTTGCTTTCCCACATGGATGCGGCTCGAAGTTCAGAATGAGCAATGTTCAGAAAGGCCACAATTTCGAACGCGCAATGCTTCGAACGACAATGTTACGAACGGTCGCCGCCCAGAATGAAATTGTTTCGAAGGGTCAAAATTTCGAATCGCATTGTAGCCTTCCGAATGCCTACCTTTCGAGCTTACCCACGCGTAAATTATGAAAGTTAGATATATGCCGTCGTGGACTTTTTTATAGGAAATTTGTTTCTCTACAACATTGTTTATGTGAGCTTTTGGTCTTATATCGCGTTGTTTACCCAGCGTTTTGACGGGAAGGTAAAAATGCATCGATTTTCTTATCGTTTTATTCGTTTCTGTTCAAACGCTGGATGAACAACGCGATATAGACAAAAAGTTCAGATAAACAATGTTGTAGAGAAATAAATTTCCCATAAAAAAGCCCACGACGTCATATATCTAACTTTCATAATTTACGCGTGGGTAAGCTCGAAAGGTAGGCTCGTTCGGAAGGCTACAATGCGATTCGAAATTTTGACCCTTCGAAACAATTTCATTCTGCGCCGCGACCGTTCGTAACATTGTCGTTCGAAGCATTGCGCGTTCGAAATTTTGGCCTTTCTGAACATTGCTCATTCTGAACTTCGAGCCCCACCCGAAAAATTACAATAGTGCGTTGCAACGAGTAAAATGAGCTCTTGCGAGATTTTCATTAGGTCATTGGATTATCTCTCAACCAGTATTCTAAAAATGTGTCATGCTCGCGTCCACGGACTACATACAGCCTTCCACAAGTCGAAAGGCTGCATGTAGTCCGTGTGATTATGAATATATCCGGTGTGAATTTCACCCCTTAAATGTACAAAATTAACCCGATCGTTCAAGAGGGCCTGAGTTTTAATCTTCAAATTCGCGAATAATATTGCAATCGTATTTTCTAATCAAATCTCATTTAGATGGAGCATTTACGCCCAGACTGGGCCATCCTCAAGCTGGGTAAAGTTGGTACTGTAGAATCCATAATTATCGACACCGCTCACCACCCTGGCAACTCTCCGTATAGTGCCTCCATCGACGGTATTTACTCACCGGGTAATAACCCTGTGAACAACGAAAGTCACTGGATATCCGTTTTACCAATGAAAATCGTGAGTTCGACGAATTCCCACATTTAATTTGCCGATATGAAATCCAAACTCCGATGTCTCATTCATGATGGCACGAAACATTATTTTTTTCAGTTGAAGCCCTCGGCTAAGAACGTATATAATTACGAAGACATTGAGAATGTCGGAAAGTTCACTCACGTGAAAATTAACATAGTGCCGGACGGAGGCATTGCGAGATTGAGAATAATGGGTTATCCTGCGTAACCCTTCGAGGGAACATTACTTCAACTACGATGATATCGCATATTTTCAATATCGTTATTGACATTTTCCGTAATTTTGGCTTATGCACGATTATTTCTTTGAGTTTGGTATATCCAGCGTGACGGTCCTGAAACTCAATATTTTTTTCCGACCAAACTTATAAAGATATTGACGATTCCATTTTTTTATGTTTAGTGCATTCATTAGAAAAGTTTCAATAAAATTTTCAAGCGAAAATATCACAAAATGGCGGAGTTATCCCCCTTCTACTGACGGTCCCTTTAGTTGCGGTAGGATTTTTCCGGAAAGAACTATCAAAAATCAGAACGAATGATTGATCATCGTTTGAAAAGAGTTAAACTCGAGCTCGAGAGAAGGATTTTTTTCGTTGGCCAAATGGCACATGATTAAACATTTTTTCAGATTTTTTTCTCGATTTTTCGTTTGGATTTTCTTTCGGAAAAGTTCTGGAAAAAACTTTTTCTAGAAAAAGACGTTCAAATTTCAAGAAAATTGGTCCACGAAAAAAAAAAAAAATATTTTCCGCTGGATACACCGCCTTGATAAAAATCGACGTTTGGTTGAATTTATGTAATAAAAATAAAACAGATTCATAGCAAGCAGAAGGCATTGACTGACTTTATAATATTTTCATCACTGAATACCGGGATACGATGTCAAAAACGATTTTTTTTTTTAATTAAAAATTTTCCAAACATTCGCATCTAAAACTCAATTAACCGCCGAACCTGGGGAACATTTTTTTTAGGAGTTTGGAATTTTCATACCCTAATGTTTGAAACTTCATTTTTTATTCAAGTATAAGAAGCGATGGAACCCTTCACGGATTTTATTGAGTTATCACGAATTTTGTGCAGTCGTGCGTTAAGGTAGTACCCTCGATAAGAGAGAGTTCCTCGTCAGATTTTCATGAAACTTGGCATACTTATAGGTATTCAGAAGAAAAAGGTTCAGTTAAATTTTTATGGCTTTCCGGAGCGCGAGAAAAAATATATCAACACTTTTATTTGTCACACATTTAACATGGAGCCTTATGAAAAATCACGCTCAATTTGATATAATACAAAAAGTCCTCGTCAGATTTTAATGAAAACACTTGAGCTGCAAGTTGAATATTCGGACAACATTTTGGGCACTTGAAGGTAAAGATCAGGAGACTGTGATGATAATGATAAGCAAATAACATCGGGAAAATACAGTTTGTATGAGGAGTTGGTCGTGATGCAGTAGACATGGCAACGTTGCGCGTTTGTTTCCCATCTTCTCTCTCTCTCTCTCTCTCTCTCTCTCTCTCTCTCTCTCTCTCTCTCTCTGATCGACATCATAACACGCGACGTTGCCACATCAAAGTACTACGAACCTGAATCAGGAGATGGTTTAACTTAGGCTTGCTTTGACTCTTACAGTATGTAGGATACTACCTTAAGGGCCGGGTAGGGTTAATTCGGTGGAAAAAAAAGCATGTTTTCAAGATTTTTTTCTGGCGATACAAATAATATTAATTTATTTGAATAAATTTCCATATGATAATGCATTTCAAAATTTGGAAAAATGAAAAATGTATATAATATACATTGAAAACATGATGCCCACTCCAAACTCATTCTTTGAATTAAGGACAAATTACACACTATGCGAATAATAATAATAATAATAATAATAATAATAATAATAATAATAATAATAATAATAATAATAATAATAATAATAATAATAATAATAATAATAATAATAATAATAATAATAATAATCCAGAAACTCTGAAATTCGAAAAATAAAATACAATCAGTCTTCCAAATAAATAGAATAGTCGAAATATTTCGAAAATATTATTTACACATGCTTTTCCACGTGAATAGCTCGTGTTGCCATCGTGACTGTGACATAAAAATCGCACATAAAAATCTAACAAATTTTTTCATACTCACGGATTTTCAACGATTTTTGTTTTATCTACTCGTTAAACGTGTCGATGGCGGCCGCAAGGTCGGTCGACGAATGGGTCCGGGTAACTATTGTACGCTAGAACGTTATTTAAATACAAATTTTTATGCATTAATGGTACGATCCGGTTGTTTTTACACGTGCAAAAAAATTCTACGCCGTAGTGAACGACGTATGAATTTTCCGCCAACGGTGGGACTTTCGGATATATAAACCAGCTTTTCCAATTGGCGTTTCTCAATTTGACGACAACTGTGTCACCGTACTACGTTCACGGGTGAAACAAAAAAAAACCAGAGAAAACTTCGCCCAAAGATGTCACGAAAATTGGTGAGTTTCCAAAGTGTTATGGCATTACGTTTTACGGGGGTACATCTGTGTAGATTGTTGTAAAAATAGGGTGAATTTCGGGGAATTATTATCTCAAAAACTGTTGGTCCGATTGAATTCAAGTTGGTTTTATTCGAAAGTATATACATTGCGGTATGTTGACGAATTTTCGTTTGAATATATATAGTAAATGGGAGCGCTGGTTATTCTGCCTCGAAACTCGGGCAATTGGTCTCGCAGTCGAAACTGCGGGACTACATTGCCCGACTTTCGAGCTTTCTCACGCGTAAACTATCAATGTTAGATATATGCCGTTACAAACTTTTTTTTATAGGAAATTCAATTCTCTACAACATTGTTTATGTGACCTTTTGGTCTATATAGCATTGTTTAATCAGCGTTTGGACGGGAATGTGAAAATTCATTGATTTTCTTCTTATTTCATCGTATCATATGTTTTTCATGAAAATCTCGATAACAAATTTTTTTTCGCCGTCACATATGGCTTCTATGAGAAAGCAAAATCAAGACAGGAGTTTGATTTGAATCGTTTTGTATTTTTGTAGATTCTTTCCGTGTTACTGCTGATAATTTCGGTGAGTTCTATTAGCGAATGCCGAAAAGTTGAGGTTGTCCGGGAAAAGGGAGTGATCGCTCCACGAATTCGTCGCAATTCATCGTTGATCGAAAGTGGACACTTGAACGTCACGGTTCCAGGCGGAGGCCAACGGAAACCAAGATTATTGGTAAGAATAAAATTGAAAGACGACAAAAAAAAACCCTTTTCTAGAAATGAAGAACAATTTCAATGTTTCGGCAACCTATAAAGTTAATAAAAAACAAGATTTCTGTAATTATTCCGGATAAACAGTTGAATAATAGGTTACCATAAATTCATTTTACCTCGCATCTATTCTCATTTGACTTGCTTATCTGCTTCCTCCACCCTGATCGAGAAAATTACGGGAGAAACAAATTTTTCCATCAAGGCCGCATTGAAAACTAATGAATAATTTGTTACTTAGCCAGGCGGACGGATTCTTTTTGCCACGGACGACTTTTACACAGCGGCTGAAGGACTTCTGTCGGTGAGAGTTTTTTTTTTGTTTCGCATCGAGTTGTTCGCAGTTTTGAAATAAGGACGATTGATTCGTGCGGGATTTCACCGTTCGATTATACTTGTGCAGGCTGACGAACCGACATTCAATACTTGGGACTACACGAAATTCGGAAAGACAATGGACGGATGGGAAACGAGAAGGAAACGCATAGCCGGTCACGACTGGACAATAATAGCTTTGAACCAGCCTGCGGTTATCAAAGAAATTTGTGCCGATACCGCTTTCTTTCTAGGCAACTTTCCACCAACGATTTCCATTCAAGCCGCTCGATTGAACGAAGAAGGTAAATCAAAAAATACCATCATGGGGTTTGAAAGGAAGATTGCAATGAGAAATTATTTTGCATTTATCGAAATTTTGTATCTGCAACAGATTGGAAAAAATTTCCACCCCGAAAAGGTTTAATAGGAACCGCTGCGTCTGAAGAGGATATGAAAATAATGGCAGCACTGAAAACCGACGTAAGACGAATAATTAATTATTTATTTACGGGTGGGTGAAATTGGCCCACCGTATTTATTACCCACTGTAACCAAGTTCACAGCGTCGGTAATGTGGCCAAAAACGCACTTCCATTAGAATAGTAAAGATAACGGGGAGCAGTCGCCAGGCAATTATGATCAACCCTTCGAGGTCACACGGGATCACAATGACCCTGGTCAAATTTGAACTATCGTCGCGTTAACAATATCGTTCCTGACGACTCATAAAAATTCAGGATATCAGTTTGAACAGTTTAGAATGCGTATATCACGACGAAATCATTCTATCGAATTTTCTAAATGGCGAAAAAAAATCATCAATGAGTCAGTGCGTGAAAAATCCCGCTTTTTACTTAAAAAAAAAAAATCATACGTTTTACAATTTCTATTTTTTCACCATTGCATCTATTTTCATTCATTTTTTCGGCTCGAAGTAGCGCCTGGGGTCATTTTGACCCCAGTGACCTCGAAGGGTGATCAAGAATGCAAATTAGAACCTTGCACACGGCTTCCTCATCATTCCACACATTTGCCAAAGCTTCCCTTATGAGAAAGCCAAAATTGATCGACATAGACATCCTCATCGATAAATCTTTGGAAAATTATGAGGAAGCCATGTGCAAAGCTCTGCTAGGCATTCTTTTTGAACCAACAATTTACGAATCTGAGAATGAAAAAATGGAAACGAGAATAAGCTTGAATGAAATTTCACAGATAATAGCAGCAATTGACCTGTTAGAATGCTGCAATGATAATGTCTCCTGAAGTAATTCGTTTGCTCTAACCAACTGATCTTTGCGACACGGTGATAAATGTATCGTTAATTTAATTTCAAGTCATGGAAGACAATCGTACCGAAAAGCCCGTTGGCAGCCGGTTATCCCGATACCCGAAAAACCTATTTGACGGTCGAATCGAACCTCACCTGGACTCATCTTCGACTGAATATGTATCCGGACGGCGGTATAGCGAGATTGAGAATTTACGGTGTGACGGCCGATGACCGGAAAATGGACAAACGCAGAGACCTGATTGACCTGGTAAACGAAAAGAACGGTGGACGTGCCATTAATGCCAGCAACACCTTTTATCAAAACCCGAAAGCGATGATTCGAGATTACGAGCCGGAAGTCATGCCCGACGCATGGGAAACTGCGAGGCGTCCCGATAGGCCAGATATCGTACGAATCAGTGACGACGGGACATTTGACGTGCGTAATCGTATTTCAATTCATTTACATGTACCGGGTACACTGAAAGAAATTTTATTGCAATATTTGCTTTTCCACATACCCAAGAGTAGAATAAAATAAACCATTTTAGGGGACAATCGCCGTACAGTTACAAAAATTACAATAGTGCGTTGCAACGAGTAAAATGAACTCTTGCGAGATTTTCATTAGGTCATTGAATTATCTCTCAACCAGTATTCTAAAAATGTGTCATGCTCGCGTCCACGGACTACATACAGCCTTCCACAAGTCGAAAGGCTGCATGTAGTCCGTGTGATTATGAATATATCCGGTGTGAATTTCACCCCTCAAATGTACAAAATTGACCCGATCGTTCAAGAGGGCCTGAGTTTTAATCTTCAAATCCGCGAATAATATTGCAATCGTATTTTCTAATCAAATCTCATTTAGATGGAGCATTTACGCCCAGACTGGGCCATCCTCAAGCTGGGTGAAGTTGGTACTGTAGAATCCATAATTATCGACACCGCTCACCACCCTGGCAACTCTCCGTATAGTGCCTCCATCGACGGTATTTACTCACCGGGTAATAACCCTGTGAACAACGAAAGTCACTGGATATCCGTTTTACCAATGAAAATCGTGAGTTCGACGAATTCCCACATTTAATTTGCCGATATGAAATCCAAACTCCGATTTCTCATTCATGATGGCACGAAACATTATTTTTTTCAGTTGAAGCCCTCGGCTAAGAACGTATATAATTACGAAGACATTGAGAATGTCGGAAAGTTCACTCACGTGAAAATTAACATAGTGCCGGACGGAGGCATTGCGAGATTGAGAATTATGGGTTATCCTGCGTAACCCTTCGAGGGAACATTACTTCAACTACGATGATATCGCATATTTTCAATATCGTTATTGACATTTTCCGTAATTTTGGCTTATGCACGATTATTTCTTTGAGTATGGTATATCCAGCGTAACGGTCCTGAAACTCAATATTTTTTCCCGACCAAACTTATAAAGATATTGACGTTTTCATTTTTTTTATGTTTAGTGCATTCATTAGAAAAGCTTCAATAAAATTTTCAAGCGAAAATATCACAAAATGGCGGAGTTATCCCCCTACTCCTGACGGTCCCTTTTTTTGCGGTAGTCAGGATTTTTCCGGAAAGAACTATCGAAAATCAGAACGAATGATTGATTATCGTTTGGAAAGTGTTAAACTCGAGCTCGAGAGATGGATTTTTTTTTCGTTGGGCAAATGGCAGATGATTGGACATTTTTTTAGATTTTTTTCTCGATTTTTTGTTCGGATTTTCTTCCGGAAAAGCTCGAGAAAAAACTTTTTCACAGAAGTTCGTCTAATATTAAGAAAATTGGTCCAAAAAAAACTTATAAACTTGAGCTGCAAGTTGAATATTCGAAGAACATTTTGGGCACTTGAAGGTAGAGATCAGGAGACTGTGATGATAATAATAAAGAAAAAAATAAACATCGTGGAAAATACAGTTTATATGAGGAGTTGGTCGTGATCCAGTAGACATGGCAACGTTGCGCGTTTGTTTCCCATCTTCTCTCTCTCTCTCTCTCTCTCTCTCTCTCTCTCTGATCGACATCACAACACGCGACGTTGTCACATCAAAGTACTACGTACCACAATCAGGAGATGGTATATCTCAGGCTTGCTTTGACTCTTACAGCATGAAGGATACTCAAGATTTTTAAGTAGTCGAATGACCACGTATCCTCATCATGTGCGTGCCCAAAACGCCACTTAAATAAGTTTTTTTCTTTTATTTTTCCCACAAGCTGATGTCGATTGAGAAAAAAAAATAAAAATTTAAAAAATCAATCATGCAAATATTTTCATCAAGTCATCCGAATAATTGTAATTAGCTTTCTTTTCGGCCATCGGTGTGAGAATATAGAAAATGGGTATACGCGAGTCGTTCGAAATGCATCGTCTTGATGGTCAACCAGCGGAACAGCATTTTTTCACCAAGCGTGAAAATGCGCATTGGAATAGTCACAAATGCATTCTCGTGTGTGTGTGTGCGAGCGAACGCGATTGTGTGAGATACGGACTTTTCACTTTGGTGAAATCACGCGAACGTTATTGCCGCTTCGAACACGAAAACGATGCGCCGTGCGTGCAATAATTGAGAAATATGATCCCGGCGACGCGACAACAGAGCTCAGTGTGGGAAAAAAAAATGAGAAAAGAAAAAAAAAATTTTACATTCGACGTATCCGATGTATTACATTTTTTTTTTGCCAATCGATTTTCATCCGTTGCCTTCGTAATACATTGAAATTAGTTTTTTTTTCACGAGGAAATGTTTTTTTTAATTTTTTAAATTCTTTTTTTTAACCGTTGAGGTCACTCGGGCTCCACTGGACCCCAGACCAACTTCGTGGTATTTGTGCAATAAAAATACCCATTTTTCTATATTTTTTCGTTCATCAAAACGTACCACTTTCATTTTTTTTTCGACATCGACGCAAAAGTCCAAGAGTTCAAACTTCAAAATAAATATACTTTTTTTCAAATTCCATAAAAGCTTGAGGGATCGTCCTAGTGTAAAATTTTTTAATAATCGTTTTTTTTTCTTCTTCTTTTTATTATTCGATAGAATACACTGTAATAAACATTCTCAAAAATTTTCAAATTTAAATTCGAATCATTTTGGGTCGCTACAGCGTTTGTTAGAAAAAAGGATTGTAGCGTAACCCGGTGCGTCCGTCTGCCGTTTAACCCGTTTTCGCTTTCGATATCCAGTATGGATGGGCCTGAAAAAATGTGTGCCGATGAATGGAAAAGGCTCGATGAGCAGATCTACACGTCAGGAACTGAAAAGGTCCGTAGGGTTCCTTGTATGGACCTGGCATCGCCGATTGATCGTAAGTAGACGATTTATATGAAAATTCATCGCTCCAAACTTTAATCGCGTTTTGCTCGGAATGGCGTTTTCAAAAACGGTGGCCACTCTCAAAGAAACAGTTTTAAAGTTATCCCTTTGAAATTTGGACCGAACATTCTTCACGTCATTCTCTATGTCTCCATGGAAGCTTTTTTTTTTTTTGAAATCTTCTATTTTTTTTTACGAATAATCGTCGAAAAAATGTTCGATAATATAAAATAAAATAAAATATCTCAAGAGTAAAACGGCGTGAGATTTTTTACCGTGTGACAGAAAATTACAATTTTTAACGAATTTTTTGCTGTCAAAAAAACGTGAGATTTCGTGAATTTTTTTTTCTTATCGTGTTTTGACTGCATTACGTTGTGCGAATGAATTGTAACTCGATCCGCACCATTTTAACACACGACTGTCGATTATGCCGGTATGTCGGTCTCGATTATTGGTACCGCCATTATACGTCGCGTTTCCTCATGGCGTGAATCCTGTTTTCTATAATTCATAAGTGCGTGACTACTGAGTTGTCTGTAACAAGATAATCGTGCGTCCGAGTCAATGATCTCATTACGATTTGTACACTCTCACTTGCTTTCCGCTCTTCGATCGTTGTAACCGTAACTCGTCGCCATTCAAGCTGCCACCATGCATCGGGTCGTAGTGCATGAAAAATCGGGAACCGTCTCTGTTCAACTTATTACTCAAGAAAATGCGTTTTTTTTTTTTCTGCATTTTCGGAAAGTTTTAAGGTCGCCCCAATACGTAGCCGTTTACAAAACATCGAAAATTGTTGATAGCTTTTTTTATTAAAAATCAAGGAAATCGTGAAAAGTCGTATCTGCAGGGTCGCGGAGGTACCAAAGGCGCTAACTGCTTATTGGGTCTTATGGAAAATCGACGTTTTTCCGTAAAGATCCGAGGTTGTGGAAAGAATGACTGAAAGGGAATTTGTTTTACCGACTGTCTCTGAGAGAGGGAATACAGCCGAAGTTTTCCACCCAAGATATTTTGCTCACGGTGGAAAAGTACGTGATCGAGCCGCAGAAACGTGGGCCGGCGCTGTTGTCGTTCCGTGTTCAAGTGATTTTTTCGGCAATGAATAAAAAGCGATTCCCAATTTTGCAAAAACCCATGACACTCGTGAACGTGTGACGAATTCGACTGTCAAAACCGCAATACGATAAGACCGGATTATCGGCGTAGATGTGCCACGGAACACGCATGCGCGCGAGAACCGGCGAGCAATACGTGACGTAGCATCGGGCGAACAGCGCTCGCGACTTGCAGATGGCGCCCTCGGTACCTTCGCGCACCCTGCAGTTTGCCACCTAGCCACCTTTCAAACGGTATAACTTTTGAACGGATTGTTTCTTTTGGCTGAAATTTTCAGGAAAGACGTAAATTGGATTTCCGCAGGAACCATCTTTTGGTTTTAATAGATAATGCCGTGCTTTTCGAATGCAAACGTTCTTTCGCCGTCCTGTAAAATGTATGCTTTGTGGGTTAGCGCCTTTGGTACCTTCATCCTTCATTTGTGAATGTTGGCATACGGTTGACTCAACATAAAACTCAACATTATCTTTCTCAACATACCCTCTTTCAACTACATTTATTTCAGCATTATATTTTCCAACTAGAAAACTGAAAAAAAAATCTATTAATAAAATCGGTGAAATTAACGCATTACTGATTACCGATCCCACGATATAAAAAATACCAAAAATCATTTTTTCGCATTCAGAATTTGGGGAAATTTTGAAAACTAAAATAACGAGTGCCTTTTTTTTTGAGAAAAAAAATATTTTTGAATATTTTGCCCTGAAATGGACTTTCGACTCGCTCAATAAAATCTAACATAATTTTTTTCTGGAGGGCCATAAAAATACGCACATTTTCGTTTTTTACAAATGTAAATATGTCAAATCCTGCTGAAGATACGACCAATTTGAATGAAAAACATTTTTAAAACATTAATTAACGATAAAACCGTAAGAAAAATTTGAAAAAATCTGCACTCGGTGAATATATTGCAATAAAATAACTTGAATTTTTTAAAATTATTTTTGGAATTTTTATTTTCTTTTCAGTGGCTGAAGTGATGTGGAATCGCTGATATTTTCCTTAAGGTACCCTCTATAAGAGAGTTACTCGTCAGATTTCCATGAAACTTGGCATACTTATAGGTATTGATAAGAAATAGGTTCAGTCAATTTTTCATGGCTTTCCGGATCGCGAGAAAAAATATATCAACACTCTTATTTTCACACCTATAACATGCAGCCTTATGGAGAATCACGCTCAATTTCATATAATACAAAAAGTCCTCGTCAGATTTTAATGAAAACATTTGAGCCGCAAGTTGAATATTCGGACAACATTTTGGGCACTTGAAGGTAGAGATCAGGAGACTCTGATGATAATAATAAGCAAATAAACATCGTGGAAAATACAGTTTATATGAGGAGTTGGTCGTGATCCAGTAGACATGGCAACGTTGCGCGTTTGTTTCCCATCTTCTCTCTCTCTCTCTCTCTCTCTCTCTCTGATCGACATCATAACACGCGACGTTGCCACATCAAAGTACTACGTACCTCAATCAGGAGATGGTATATCTTAAGCTTGCTTTGACTCTTACAGTTTGTAGGTTATTACCTTTTAAAATACCCAAACACACCTTTCGGTGATCGAGTCCCATTCCACTGACCGTAATGGCCGGTCGGCCGATAGTCCACGATCGCCGCCGCCGCCACAGCAGCACCGTCGTCACCAGCAGCACCAGCAGCATCATGGAATCTCCAGCTACGCAAGCAAGATTCCTCCTCTTTCGAGACCTGCTGCTGAGAGTAACGTTCGAGATTGTCCGGTCACCCAAGCTGCGCGCGCGCGCGCTCGCGCGCGCCCCCCGTTTTTTCGTTCCTTTTTCTTTTTTTTTTCACCGGACACGTTTATTGCTCAACCCGTCGGTGCTGACGGTGCTGTCCCTTCAGTGCGGGAATCACTTTCAGACGGTTCGGGCGGACCGACACGATCACTCCCGAACGGTATTTACAAAACAACGGTTTGAACGAAAATAAAACAAAAAAAAAGAGAGAGAGAGAGAAAACGAACAATCGTGTTACATCGGTTATCTTCGTATTGTAAACGAAAAACGTTTGTTTTTTGCGCATGCGCGCGCGTGTCCCCTCCTTCGCGTCGCCCTTGCGTCTGTCCGCCCCCCCCCCCCGCCCCTCTCGCCCCACTCGAGTGTTTGTTTACAAACTCACTGGACTCAAATAGTGAGATCATAAAATTCGGGTAAGAGTCGATAACTCTTTTTATTTTACTTTCTTCGGTTTGTTTGTTTGTTGGTCTTTTAGCCAGGTAGCTTTTTTTTTTTTCGTTTCAATTCGTTTTAATTGCAACCACGTGGGGCCCGGGAGGGGGGCGGGGGAGGTTATGTTTGTGTCTCATTTGATCAATGTCAATCATGTGTGCTTCAGTAGGGATTGAAATTGTTGAGATAATGGTTTATTTTATTTATTTATTTATTTATTTATCTATTTATTTATTTATTTGCTTATTTATGCATTTGTTATTGTTGTCACGTTGAGGCGTGTGTAAATTTGAGAAATCTTGGGATACCAAGATTTGAAATTGAGGATGTTCGATGTGTGGCATGTCGTGAAAAAAATTATCGAAACTAAATTTTGAAAATTTTGCACAGCCATCTAAAGCTTTTTGTTATTCCGACAAAAAAACAAAAAAACAAAACAAACAAACAAACAAAAGTTTCGAAAAATTTCATCACGATTAATCCACACGTTTGAAAGTTATGACTGGAAAAACTCATGGGAGTAAACTTTGTTTTTTTTTTTTTGCTTTACATTTGAAAAAAAAATGTCAGTGTGTGAAATACAGATTGACGAATGTTCGCCAAAAAAAAAAAAAAAATTGCACATCTATGGACTTTCGATGTTCAATAGTAAAGATAAATCTTCACAAACAAACTTTATTTCCATGAGTTTTTCAGCCATAACTTTATCGTGATGAAAATTTTCCAAATTTTTCTTTTTTTTTTTTTTGAGTTAGTAAAAAAGGTGTGAAAAAAACATTGATACAAGATGTAATAACATATATTTGTTCCATATTCGATAATTGTGACATTTTTTTTGAAGCATTCACAAAGCAGTTCTAATTGAGATTTCTCATATCGGCTCATATCGTACTTTTGGCTGGGATTGTATGTCACACACATCCTTCATGATAAACCATTATCACGGTGTTTCATAAAACTTTTTTTTTTTTTTGTTATCTTCTTTATCGATTGCGGGACAAAACGGGGGTCAACGACTTGATGTGAATTTGTAAGATTTTTTTTTTATTGACGATTCAATGTTGTCATTTTTTTTTTCGCGTTGATTAGCGACTCGATGTGGAATATTTTGGTCCCTTTGTGTATGTGTGTGTATGTGTGTGTATCAGAGTTCTATGTATGGTCATGCATGATAGACGGTGGTTGTGCCACGAAAGAATTGTACAAGAGCATCCAGTCGGAACACACAGTGTAAGGTGCTTAGCTTGCTCTAACCATACCGATGGAAAACATTGCAAGAGAAACTCCACACACACACACACTGACCACCACACGCTATAGGACACGAGAGTTTCGTCATGATGTCACGTGTGGACGT
The DNA here is from genome assembly GCA_963662125.1 of Diplazon laetatorius. Lineage (NCBI taxonomy): Eukaryota > Metazoa > Arthropoda > Insecta > Hymenoptera > Ichneumonidae > Diplazon > Diplazon laetatorius. The sequence continues at coordinate 20,616,407 of OY759153.1, read as the reverse complement.
TTCCAACGTCGAACAAATGTTTCGTCCCTCAGTAAAAATCCATATACCTGATTAATGTTTACGAAACAATTTATCTTCTGGTATTTTAATATCATTTGTATCAAAAGTTAGATTAAAATGCTAATTTTTTATATAATTAGTTGTGTCAAAATACTTATTACTTTGTTTCAAATTATTACGAGTTATGATTGTTCAAATGTTTGTCACTCAGTAAATTCATGTACCCTATTTATGTTTACGAAACAATTTTCTCCTAGCATTTTTTAATATCATTGGTTATATTAAAATAACTAATTTTAATATGATTAGTTGTGTCAAAATACTTTATTATTTTGTTTCAAACTATTACGAGTTATGATTGTTCAAATGTTCGTCACTCAGTAAATTCATATACCGTATTAATGTTTGCGAAACAATTTTCTCCTAGCATTTTTTAATATCATTGGTTATATTAAAATAACTAATTTTGATATGATTAGTTGTGTCAAAAGACTTATTCTTTTGTTTCGAATTATTACGAGTTATGATTGTTCAAATGTTTGTCCCTCAGTAAATTCATGTACCCTATTAATGTTTACGAAACAATTTTCTCCTAGCATTTTTTAATATCATTGGTTATATTAAAATAACTAATTTTAATATGATTAGTTGTATCAAAAGACTCATTCTTTTTGTTTCAAATTATTACGAGTTATGATTGTTCAAATGTTTGTCCCTCAGTAAATTCATATACCGTATTAATGTTTGCGAAACAATTTTCTCCTAGCATTTTTTAATATCATTGGTTGTATTGAAATAACTAATTTTAATATGATTAGTTGTGTCAAAATACTTTATTATTTTGTTTCAAATTATTACGAGTTATGATTGTTCAAATGTTTGTCCCTCAGTAAATTCATATACCCTATTAATGTTTACGAAACAATTTTCTTCTAGCATTTTTTAATATCATTGGTTATATTAAAATAACTAATTTTTATATGATTAGTTGTGTCAAAATACTTTATTATTTTGTTTCAAATTATTACGAGTTATGATTGTTCAAATGTTTGTCCCTCAGTAAATTCATATACTCTGTTAATGTTTACGAAACAATTTTCTCCTAGTATTTTTTTATGTCATTGGTTATATTAATAGTATATTATGTCACTAGTATGAAAAAAAAAATTCTGACGAGTGTGAGTTTGCAGAACGAGCCGAAGGCGACTATTGCAATCACACGAGTCCAGAAAACGTTTTTCGTACGAGTGTCGTACGAATTTTTATGTCACAAGGTTCGTAAAACCGCACTTTTTTACGGATTATCTCCTTAATGTTTATACGTGTGTGTTCGTGATACTCATGTTATTGAAAAAATTAAATTAATTTCGCGTTAAATCAAATATTAATTTTAATCGGAACAATTATTGAACAACAATTTATATTGAACAAGTCGTTGTCTATAAATGAAATCCATACAGGCTTTATGATAAAATTGATAACCGGTAGCACGTGGAGTTCCATTATTTGTTTTTGTCCCCTAACGACGGTACAATGTTAATTATTAATTCAGATCGATACGATTATGAGCTGTTCCGGAGTTAATTCGCGGGGTTCATGACCCATCAGCCCTCTTGTTTCATTTATAATGTCCTATGTAGTCGTATGAAAATATATCATTTTTTTCCAATTTCTTTTTTTGGGTAGGTCTCGAAGTTTCGAATTTTTAATGTTTCGAAGGCTCATAAGTTCGAAATTTTTTTTATTCGAATTTTCAATGTTTCGACCTTGGCCACGGTTTCGAAAGTCCATTAATCCCGAGCGGGCAAAGTTTCGAACGGTCATAGTTTCGAAAAGAAAAAAAACAAATTCGAAATGCAATTTATCGAAAGCGCAATTTTTCGACGGGTCCACGGATACGACTCGCCAATGTTTCGACGATTCAATGTTTCGACGGACCAAAAGTTAGACAAGTATATATATATATAGGTATAGTGGCGTGAAGATTGCGGAAGCTGCAATCTTCAAGCGGTTGAACGCAGTTGAACGAGCTGCTACGCCACTATACCTATATGAGGTTGTTCCACCCCATTTCGAACGGTCAAAAAGTTTTGCATTCCCGAAAAAATTGAAATTTGGTCAAATTATTCAATTAGACGAAAAAAAGTAGTGTGAATTTTTTCAGATTTTTTGGATCGCATTTTTTTGAGTTTTTCAACATTTCAAAATTTTCTAAATAACGTTATATATTGAAAGCATACGATTAAACAGAAAAATGTTTCAGACAAAAAAGTTGCAGTTTTCCATAAACTTTGTGAAAACATTCTTCTTGGAATTTTTCGAGTTCAAAAAATGACCATTTTCATCAAAAATATACGAAAATAATTTTTTTCGGTCGGTATGTCACCTTCGATTTATCTCAAAAAATTCCTGAAAATACTCTGAAATGTGTAAAATACACACGTATTTTTTTTGTCATGGCTCGATTAGTTGTTCCTAAGCTATGCTTTGGTTTATTAATAATATTTATTAAAGTTTTTTTAGAAAAATCCATTATTATGGAAAATCATAATCTCCCGAATTGTTTTTCTCAAATTCACAGATGAGAGAACATTTACAATAATAATATTAATGTTTTTGAGCTTATTGGATAATCGATAACGTAGATGGAACTCCATTGAACTCGTTCGAAAGCTACGCTCTATAATCACTCGTTCAAAAAATTCAATGATTAAGTGAATAATTTTCTGTCCTAACATCATATTTTTTTATTATTGTTGTGTAAATGAATCACAACGTAAGAACTGGGAAAAAGTGAAGCATAAACAGATCGTTGCGAGTTATTTATTTTTCCAGACTCGGTGAGTTACGAAGTCCGTGGCGAGCGAATATATTTTGCATTGGAGAATCCCATCCGGTCCTGGTATAATGCAAAGGTGTTTTTGGGTCTTCGGTACAGCTTTCACTCGCTTAAATCTCGATTCCATCTACGTTATCGATTATCTATGCTCCAATAAGCTCCAAAACATTAATATCATCATTGTAAATGTTCTTTCATCTGTAAATTTGAGAAAAACAATTCGGGAGATTATGATTTTCCATAATAATGGATTTTTCTAAAAAAACTTTAATAAATATTATTAATAAACCAAAGCATAGCTTAGGAACAACTAATCGAGCCATGACAAAAAAAATACGTGTGTATTTTACACATTTCAGAGTATTTTCAGGAATTTTTTGAGATAAATCGAAGGTGACATACCGACCGAAAAAAATTATTTTCGTATATTTCTGATGAAAATGGTCATTTTTTGAACTCGAAAAATTCCAAGAAAAATGTTTTCACAAAGTTTATGGAAAACTGCAACTTTTTTGTCTGAAACATTTTTCTGTTTAATCGTATGCTTTCAATATATAACGTTATTTAGAAAATTTTGAAATGTTGAAAAACTCAAAAAAATGCGATCCAAAAAATCTGAAAAAATTCACACTACTTTTTTTCGTCTAATTGAATAATTTGACCAAATTTCAATTTTTTCGGGAATGCAAAACTTTTTGACCGTTCGATATGGGGTGGAACACCTCATATACATATACGTTGTCGAACGTTTTGATCCGTCGAAGGATCGACCGTTCGAAACATTGGCCGAGTCGAAACGTTTATTTTGCGAATCGTTGACATTTCGATATATCGACCGGTCGGACATTTCGATCGTTCGAATTTTTTTCCAATTCCGTTACACGACCCAGTCCAAATAACAAAAATTCGGAGATCAGATTTTTCGATAAATTAAAATTCGAATAAACAAAAATTCGAACTTATGAGCTTTCGAAACATTGAAAATTCGAAACTTCGAGACCCACCCCCTGAAGATAGCATCCTCAGGATCCTTTACAATTTTCGCGTGAAAGCGATAAAACGTTAAGGGGGCCCAGTCGCCTAAAAAATTAAAGAAAAAAAACAATTTTTTTTTGTGACAAGATCAATATAAATTTCAATTCGTAGTCTATTACGAAGGAAATGACGTCGGAATTGAAGATCCGTTGAGTCGTATGGTCCGAAAAGCTACGACGAGTGAACAAATTTTCTGATAAATCTTACAGCCCTTAGGTACTTCGTACGGCTATTAAAAAATTAAAAATGATACCTGACTATATGTATTTTATGAGGGTAAAATTGATTTTAAATTTCGATCGATCGTGTCGCGAAAAAAAAATTATTACCAATTTTTCAGATGACTCAGCCCCCTTAAGGAGAAACGAATATTTCGGAAATTTTCATAAGACGTTGAAATATCTCGTGACACAGTTTGGTAATGTGAAAAGTAGGTCCCCGTTAAGAACGCGGAACACACGAGGCCGTTCTAAGAGGATTCCACGATCGTCGGCTTCGTTTCATTGCTTTCGATTTTTGGTCGTCGTCGTCTCGCGCACACGAGTTTTGTCAAACTTATGTGTATACACAGACACGACGATGTGTGGTATATGTGCATTAAGGTGTGTTGGAAAAAAAAAAAATACACACACACACTAAGGAAATCTCCAAACTTAAATTGTATACTACAAAAGCACACCTGAACGAATAATCTGAGCCCAATTGGACCGATTCAAGAGGTTAGACATCGATCTTACAAATTTTGTATCTGATTGACACTTGAGGAAAAAAAAATTGTTTACTCAGTTGTCAATCGATATTTTTGGCAATTATATTATAAGTATTGGGGGGGAACGATAATGAGTGCGATATATATATATGGTGTCACACTTGAAGTGAACCATCGTGGATATTTTTATTTTAATGATAAAATAAAAATTAAACCTTATTTTTATTTTTATTTTATTATTTTATTATTATCATCAACTTTTTTTTATCAAATTAAAAACTTGAATTAGGTTTTCAACTCGAAGAAACGATCACGTGGTGAATTTATAATTTTTTGAATTCAATGCAAGTAGATCGGTAGAAAAAGTTATGATTACAAATAATTCTCTCATTAATAATTATTTAACACCAACAATTTATTAATATCCAACAATTTTTACAATTTATAATTTGCAATTCAATGCAAGATATAATGCAAGTTTATGAGTAAATAAAACGTTATCATTACAACTAATTGTCTCGTTGATAATCTCATTGATAATTATTTAACAATAACAATTTATTTAATATTCAACTATTTTTTTTTTCACGTATTGATAAAATTCAAATTTTATATTATTGATGGGGAGTCTGTTAAAATAGTCTGATTAGGCTCACATTTGGCCAGGTGTGTTGCCACATTCTCGTGAAACTTTTTTTTTTTTTTTTTTTTTTTTTTTTTGTCACAGCCTAATGTGTACATACGAAAAAGCCGAGTACGTAAGCGCTCGCGTCTCCATTAAGGACTTATGACACATGGGTCGAAAATATAATATCATTTGAAATTTTTTTCGTTGCCATATAAAGCATCTGAACGCTGTAAGATTTTTATTCTGACAAAAATTTGAAATGACGGCTGAGTATAGGTATTTCATAAAGGTGAAAATCGATTTTAAATTTTGATCGATTTTGTCACAAAAAAAAATCCAATATTTTAAGCGACTCATCCCCCTTAAAGAGCGATTTAATTAAGGTAAAAAAAAACAAACATGATACATGATGTAATAACATATGTTCGGGCGTTATTTGATGATTATGAATTTATCTAGAATTCACGAATCAGTTATAATCGAGATTAAACAAATTGGGGTACTTTTGGCTAGGATTTTTATGTGTCATACATCCTTAAATATGTGAATAACTTTCACGAAAATCTTCAAGTCCTTTCTCTGTGCTGGAATGCGATTCTTGAAGTCGAAGTGATACGTCATACGATGCCTATATGACATTTAAGCGTCATGTGTGATACCTGCACAGATATATATATATATATATATATATATATATATATATATATATATATATATATATATATATATGTGTGTGTGTGTATACGTTGTACGTTTATATGACAATTTGTTGGTTTACCATAGTTTCGATCAAGTCCCGGTCGCTGACACAACGAACTGGGGGGTAATGGCCGTACGAGTGGGATGAATAGACAGCATTTTCTATTTGTTCTCTTATCAGACGCTGTCACGATATATCCAACGATAATGTTATCGATCATTCGTTATCTCCTTTTGCTTCCTCATGGAAAAACTCGTCTCACGATGGGATATTTTTTATATCTGTCTCGAAATCTTCGTGCATAACTTGAGAACGATTTTAGCTACAGCCTCCAAATTTTGGACTCATGTGCAACTCTGTAATCTCATCATTTTGACTTTCGAGCTTTCCCCACGCGTTGATTATTAAAGTTAGATGTATGCCGTCGGGGACTTTTTTGTGGGAAATTCAATTCTCTGCAACATTGTTTATGTGAATTTTTGGTCTATATCGCGTTGTTTATCCAGCATTTGCAAGGGAAGGTGAAAACAATAAGAAAATGCATTTTTACCTTCCCGTCCAAACGCTGGATAAACGACGCTATATAGATCAAAAGTTCATATAAACAATGTTGCAGAGAATTGAATTTTCTACAAAAAAGTTCGCGACGCCATATATCTAACTTTGATAATTAACGCGTGGGAAAGCCCTAAAGTCAGAAAATGTTGAAAACGTTTCAACAGCTCAAAAGTCAGGAACAGTTTAAAACATTTCCTGACTTTCGAGCTTTCCCACGCTTAACTTATCAAAGTTAGATGTATGCCACCGCTGACTTTTTTATAGGAAATTCAATTCTCTGCAACTTCGTTTATGTGAATTTTTTATTGATATAGCGTTGTTTATCCAGCGTTTGGACGGGAAGGTAAAAACAATTGAAAAATGCATTTATACCTATCCGTCCAAACGCTGGATAAACGACGCTATATAGACCAAAAGTTTATAGAAACAATGTCGTAGAGAATTGAATTTCCTACAGAAAAGTCCTCGACGGCATATATCTAACTTTGATACCCAACGCGTGAAAAAGCTCCAAAGTCGGGAAATTTTTTTTCCAACTTGGATGTTACAACAAACTTATGTGAAAATTTGGAAATTATTCGATTATTTTAACACATCGAAACAAATTCCCAAAAAAAACTATTTTTCACACTCCTAAAGAGATTTCTGGCCTTAACCTAAGACACCTACCCGATCTAATAACCCATCTCCGTTGTAGATTTTAGCAATCCCAAGCGTCATGAAAGATGAACTCTCGACGACTCCGTCCTTGCCCAGTCGTGGGATATATAATTGCGAACAAATGTTCGCGGTCGTCTTGCATGCACGCGGCATGTAATAGCCGTACCCACGCGAGAAGATCAGCGAACCATCAAACTTCACCGGACCGTCCACGTTAAGGGGGGGAGTAAGGTTAATTCGTTGAAAAATAATCATGTCTTTAAGATTTTTTTTTCTGACGATACAAATAGCGAAAATTTATTCAATCAATTTTCACACAATAATACAACATTTAAACAATATTTCCCGAAATTTTCATTCCGAAATATTAAAAATTATGCGGGTGAAAGTTAATCTCCGGAGGCGCCTCGAAAAAAAAGTTGCTTCGCAGTGTTCATCATAACTCGCAAAAGAATCATCCGAAACAAAAACAATCAAAATGCATTCGTTAAGTGAGACGTTCCTCGAGGTAATCACGAGGGGATTTTTTTTTCTTTCGATTTTTGATTTTTTCGTAGCACTTGAACGCAAAAAAAAACCGATTTTCGCTATCAAAATCACCTAATTTCTCGCTGTAAAATTAATAATTATTGAAAAAAAAAAAAAATTATCGAAATTTCAAAACGAACACCCAAATACTCATAACGTCGTCAATCTTCCTCCAATCGACTCAAAATTTCCACAACAATATTCTCAAGATATCATGCATTCGGTAGAAAAAATAACAAAAATAAAAAAAAATGCAAAAAAAAAAAACAATTTTAATACCTTACCCCGCCCTTAAAACGCTCACCGGTCTTTTTCCCGATGCACATGAAGTGCCTTCGCATGACGCTCAAGGATGCGATACAAACTCTGGGGGCAAAGAAAAATAAATAATAGATTTGCGCGATGATAATCACGAACTGCAACGATTATAAATCACGGATAAGAGCCTATGTGTGTGTGTGTGTGTGTGTGTGTGTGTGTGTGTGTGTGTGTGTGTGTGTGTGTGTGTGTGTGTATATATATATACTAAGTATAGCAGTGTGGATATAGCTACGTCTAACACGCAGCAAATAACGTTGACATGTAGACACTTTAGGTTCAACAAACTCGTTGATTTCAATGTGTGTGTGTGTGTGTGTGTGTGTGTGTGTTTGTTTGTGTGTGTCTAACGTGACGTAGGCAGTTACGCGGTAAATAGAGAAAGAGAGAGTATGTGTGTAATGTGTGAATATGCGTGTGTACACGTGTGTGTGTGCGTGTGTGTGTGTGTGTGTGTGTGTGTGTGTGTCGCAAAGTGAACACTTTCTAAATAGCGTTTGCTCTCGGTCCCGGTGAATCTGAGCGACAACCGAGTAATGCGATTTATTACCTGATAAACATTTTTGAAAAATTTTTTTTTTCTTTTTTTTAATTTTCCAGGCACGTTTTCTTTTTCATTTTTATCAAACATTGATCGTGTAATTTCGGAGACTTTGTAAAAAAAAAATGGTTTGGGCCTCCCATGGGCTCAAATGTCTCGAAAAAAATAATTTTTGAGGTAGCCGAAGGCCCAGCCTCGTAGACCAATGATAAGTACCTCCCCAAAGCCCTCGAATTTCGCCATTTGATTAACATAGGATTTTTGGCACCTGATGGTTTATATTTTTTTTCTTCCGCAGTATTGCACCGACAAATCCGAAACTCCGCACATTTTTCACTTGGGGTAGTAGGTCTTCGATGGCAATTTAAAACATTTTCCAGTGATTGAATTAGGCGGGGAATCGGCAAGTTAAGATAGCTTGTTTCTTGAAAGCTCTGATTGATTTCGTAATAACTCGGAAACTATGTGAGATACGACGATAATGCAAATCACCTTTTTTGTAGGAAATTGAATTCTCTACAAAAAAGATCGAATGAGATTTTTTCATTATTTCCAAAGTTTTTAAAATATTTGAAAAAAATGAAGAAATGAACCCTAATTCGAGACTTTTGTTCTTCATTTCTTGGAATAAATACCTCTTTTCTACCAACCACTTTTGGGCTATTTTTTTCCGAAAGTACAATATTTCGAGACTGTCCAGTTAAATTTTTAGATTAAAATAACGAAAAATGCAGAAGTTTCGATTTTTTTTCGTAAAAATCGCTAATTTTGCGGGTTTTTTTTTCATTTCTCAATTTTTTTTCAAAGTAAATATTCAATCAAAACCGAATAATCTATGGCCCCTCTTGAAAGGGGCTATCGAAGAATACATGAGAATTTTCTGAAGTGAAAAGCATCAATTTATCACTCGCAGCAAGCCTTTTTGCGTTCAGGGTCGAACAGACCCTGCCAGCTAAGTTACACGCTGACGAGTGTGCCCCAGCTAGGGTTCAAGATGTCGAAAATTCGGGGTCATTCAATCCTCACCGAATATGGATTGAAAAAAAAAATTCTTAATTTTTACAAGTTTGAAAAGTGGGGACATTTTTCATAGTTATTGGATGAAAATCGTTTGTTTCAGTTGTGTTGCAGCATCGAAGCGACTCGAGCGATCACGTAAGTGCCATTCCAAGTGCAAGTCGCGGCTGAAGGATTGATTCGAGGCACGTGAGAAAAGAAAAGAAAAATTCTGGTGAACGTGAAACGTGAGAAAAATATGATTTTCGTGGAATAATGTGGATTCGTTGAACCGATTGTATATTACCCTTGAGGGGTCATCGATTCGTGCCTCATACACAGTCGAATAAGTGAGCTCGAACAAGTGTTGACCGAGAATTAGTGACGAAACATTGAGTAGGACACACCGCGGACGAATATTCAACGACAATGGCGAGCATCAAGGACGATCCACAGGCGGAGAGGATCAGAAAAATGTTCAGTTGGAGCAGCGGTGTTTTGAGGTATGTTCTTTGGTGTTCATAATAATCTCATGAATTACCACGAAATGTGATATAGACTTCTGTGAAGTTAGCATAACAATGTTTATCGTTATCCCGAAAACTTTTATAATTGCTTGTATCCAGCTACATTGGAAACTAGTTCGATAGTTCCTGGATGGGCTTTAACGATAGTTCCATTGATTTGAACTCGAAGTCGGAATTTAAAAAATAGGGGATGTCAACTTTGAACTCGACTTTACGAGCATTGAAAACATGAAAACTGCGTAGTTCTAGATGCTGAAAGATGTTTTAACAATAGTTCCGTCGATTTTGAATCGATGTCGTGATTTTGATAATGGGATGCCAACTTTACACTCGACATCCGACAGCATCTCATCGAAATTCGACTTTTCGAGCATTTGAAACATGTGAACTGCATAGTTATACATGCTGAAAGATGTTTTAACAATAGTTCCGTCGATTTTAAATCGAAATCGTAATTTTGATAATGGGATGCTAACTTCACGCTAGACATCCGACAGCATCTTATCGAAATTTGACTTTTCGAGCACTGGAAACATGAATATTGCATAGCTATACATGCTGAAAGATGTTTCGACAATAGTTCCGTCGATTTTAAATCGAAATCGTGATTTCGATAATGGGAAGCCAACTTCACGCTAGACATCCGACAGCACCTCATTAAAATTCGACTTTTCGAGCATTAAAAGGATGTAAACTGCATAGTTCTACATGCTAACAGATGTTTTAACAATAGTTCCGTCGATTTTAAATCGAAATCGTGATTTTGATAATGGGATGCCAACTTCACACTCGACATCCGATAGCATCCCATCAAAATTCGACTTTTCGACCATCAAAAAGATGAAAAGTGCATAATTATACACGCTAAAACATCTTTCCTCGTGTAAACAGCGATTGTAACGCTTCCGCGATCGGACGGCGGATCTCGGCGGCTCAATTCCCGGACCACTAACCCGGGCCTTTCACCCGCGACGCGCTATTTCCATCGCATCTGAACAAGTGGAAAAACCCAACGATTCTACGTTGTTATTTACGATCCACAATCGTAAAATCGCCAATCTACGAATTTTCGATGTGTGACGTTAGCATCTTTCAACGTCATTCGAAACTGTTGTCAGAATTTGGCAAGAGTGAAGAAAAAAAACGCAGGAGAAAAAAAATAAAAATAGAAAGTACAAAACCGGTTTCGAATCTTTTGCCATCTCATTCAACGTGATTCGGGAATTGCTTGTGTCCAAGCTTGAATGAAAAGATTGCTGTTGAGATATTTAATTCGGTTGAAATAATTAACGAAAATACGTTAGTCAATTTTTTTTCTTTTCTTCAAATGTGTTCCGTTCAGTCTTATTGCAAAAAAAAAAAAATATGATACCCTACACTGTGGTCGCTAGTCGTACTCGCACTTGACCTGGTTTTTTTAATCGCCATTATTGCCCCGACGTATGAAAATATTTTGTTGGTACGGTAATTTTCTGTTCTAATTTTAGCCTGACCTGAAACTAGATGTACGCAGATGATATTCTTTTTTTTTTACCATGACCCGATCCTGCTTGAGATTTGAGGAAAATAATCTCCGGTTTGGAAAAAAAAAAACAAAAAAAAACGGTCCCGCCAGATTTATAATACCAAACGAGATGCGAAGAATAATTGGCCGCGGTTGAGGTTGAATAATTCAAGAAAAATTATTTTCATGCGGATGACGAGTCTGGTAAAAAAAAAAAATATAATGGACGATCATGATAATTGTGAACTTGTGAATAGAATTTTTCGTACGTGAGGGGGTTGGCTGCAACCTCCGCCATGAATTCTCGGATTTGATGACGAATAATCGTGACGGTCATTCCGTCAGAATTTATCATCCGTCTTTCGTGTCTCGTATCTCACCGAATCTCGTTCAATTTTTGAAGATTGTCTGTCGCAAAAATTTCCAGTGAATTATATACAATGATAAGCAGAAAAACTATGCAAATTAGAACCTTGCACATTGATTCCTCAGAATTTTTTACCGTTTTTAAATTATTCACTTTGCACTTTTTTTTTTTACTTTCGTGACGTTGAGAGCACCATGTGAGTGTAATCTGAGTCGAAATCAATGTACATATGTGTATGGGGCAATTCGTGTCAAATTTGAAAAATTATAATTCCCATAAAATCCGAACGTCCCGATGGATTTTCCTCAAATTCGATACCAAACATCTTTCGATAGTAGTGCAACTTTGTACCAAATTTTAGCCCGGAATCTCGAAAATTGTGGAAGCTAGAGCACCTACGTTGATTTTTGAAAAATTTCAAAACGACATAAAATATAAATGGCTCGCTGGATTTTGCCCAAATTGAATCCGAAACATCTTTCGATAATAGTGCAAGTTCAATGCAATGTTTCATTGTGATTTTTCTATTTTTATTCGTGAATCATTACAGTCTCTTCTCGAATGAGTGGAAAAAAAATCTGGCGTATTGCAAAAAACTGAATTGATTATCTGAGATTTCGTAAATGAAACTTTATCGGTTCCCAGAAAAATTACGAAGAATTTTCATCGAAATTTGGGGAAACACTGTGGTGACGAAAGAGTTCGAATTCTAATTCCAATTTTGTTATTTTCATCCGAAAAAATCACTAACGTTAATTTTCGGTTGAGTGAAATGATTGTAAAATGTTGACAAAAAAATTTCGCAGTCATTCCGTAGTAGCCATTCACGAAAGATGTAATCTCCACAAAATTCGTTAACGCAAACTTTTGATTTTTATTATTTTTCGTAAACCTATTTTTGCCACGGTGTTCGTTATAATTTCGATTGAATGTAATAATTAAAAGCTACATTGTCGATTTTTTTCCAATTTTTCGGATTGATAGTTTGGGAATTAGCGGGGAGTGGGGTCAGACACTCCGATGACGACTTTGAAAGCGAATATCTCGCGACCGAAGGGTTGAAATGAAAAATGTCCCGAAGCACATGAAATTGCATTCGAGGAGACCTATCGAAAGACACCCCACTCGATGGGGTGAGCAAAAAAAATTTCGAGTTCACTTTTTAATCTGTGGGAAGGGGCATCAATTTTTTTTTTCGTATATTCAATGTTATAATTTCTGTTATTGGGTCAATCCTACAAATGTAAATCTAATATTCGATAAATTTTGCAATATTTTCATATTATTCATTGCGACGGACGATTATCTGACGATAGTATTATGAGATTCGTAAATCGCAATGTGCGACGAACGACGCTGCCCCCTTGATGACCGATGCGAATACACAGACCACGCGTTCTCCCAGATGACCACTGACCTCGATATTCATTGCGTCATTCATTCGGGGACATTTCGATCCCAGAATCGTTTAATTCGTCGATAATTGCGACAATGATTTTGCAACGTCAGTTGAATTTCATTGAAAATCATATAAATAAATAAATACATTCCGTCGTATGCGTGAGATTGTTTGTATTATTAATTTCATCGATCGACTGTTGAAAGTTTTGTATTGTAAATTCAATTTGCCTCCTGTTTCTTGGATCACGAGAAATTTGCCATTGCAATTGATATGTTCCGACGGATTGGTCGATCGATGAACCAAGATAGATCATCTGGACCACGACGAAATTTTACTAAAACGCAGATTCATCGAATGGGAAAAAGAATTGAACGATCTTTACGACAGCTTCATAAGTTTTCTCCGTTGGGCTGTTTGTAACGATGGTGGTTAGAAATTAACTCTTTTTTTTTTTTTTAATTTTGAATCGAAATCGGGATTTTGATAATGGGCTGCCAACTTCGCACTTGACATCCGAGAGCATCTCATCAGAATTCGACTTTTCGAGCATTGGAAACATGAAAACTGCATAGTTTTACATGCTGAACGATGTTTTAACAATAGTTCCGTCGATTTTAAATCGAAATCGTGATTTTGATAATGGGATGCCAACTTCCCACTCGACATCCGACAGCATCTCATCAGAATTCGACTTTTCGAGCATTGGAAACATGAAAACTGCATAGTCTTACATGCTAACAGATGTCTCAACAATAGTTCCGTCGATTTTAAATATAAATCGTGATTTTGATAATGGGATGTCAAAAAAGTAATTTCGTTTAGGAAATCAATGAAGGAAACACGAATCATTAACAAAAAAATGTATTGCCGTAATCATTAAAATCAGAAAAAAAACGCGTTTTAAATTCGCGGAATTTTCCGTGCGCTGTAGCGAACGCCGGTTACCATTTTGTCACAGCTGATTGTGTCTCCGTTTCGTGTCGAATAAAATAAATATATTTTTAGCCAATCGTTATCTTCGAATTCAAGTAGTCGAAAATTACCATTTTTTAAATTACAAAACTCCACAACTATCTCATTCAAATCTTAAATTGCACGGTTTGAGGGTCGCAAATCGCTGCTCCTTCCGATCCGCATATTCCTTCGTCATCGCGTCGATCCTATCGCGAGATGATTGAATTAAATTTTCGAGTTGTCGTTTGATATCTAGCCACTGGTCATAAGAATGCAAGGCCAATCTCTTCGCTCGTTCCGTCTGTTGAGAAAATTTAACATTAGGTAATGTAATTTTGTAAATTTGTAAACTTTAAATTTATAATGTAATATAAGTATGAGTATCTTATTGTCGTCGTTCTAGTTACGATTCAGTGTATATTGATACATTTTTAGTCCCAAAAGTATGTGCAGTGACCCGAAAGAAGCGCAAAACAATTTTTCAGCGTAAATTAAATTTTCAAGCTGCCATAATAATCGAGCCATTATGGTTTTGGGAGTCGACACATTTTTTTTTTGAAAGTACGCATATTTTCGATGAAGAAAGCCCATTGAACGAATTTTCATTATGTCGATATTTCAGCCATGATAAATAAGTTAAATTGAACAGGTCATGCTATTTATTCGTGAAACTTAAAAATTTCACAGGCGTGGTTGAATTTTGAGATAGGTTTGGGGGTCTCAAAGAGGTGTTTTTGAAAATTATTTGGAACCTATGTGGGGAGGGGGGGGGTTATCCCATTTTAATTAAAAAATGAACATTTAAGGGGGAAGTAAGGTTAATTCGATACAATAAGAAAACATATTTTCTATAATTTTTTTTTCGACGACACAGTTAATACAGATCAATTTCTATAATTACTACATAATAAAGTAATATTGGAAGAATATTCTATACTTGGAGTTTTACTTGCACAACTCTTTGAGTTTTTTACAAGGTTAGTCTCCGTTATATTCGCGTTCCCCATGAAAATCCTAAAATGTGCTCTCCCCTTTTGCGTCTGCAGACGACTTTACCTACCGCTGTACCGCATTTGCCTTGGACACGGGGAAACTGCAGAAAACCCGTGTCGGTACAGTCGGCCCCTGTTCTTCTGGTTTCGTGGCGTATGCGCAGAAGTAGCACTTTAGCGCAGGCACCACCGGCGGCCCCAGAAGGACTGGCCTCCCGCTCACCGATCGATATGCCAGCCAGTGCACGGCTAAGCGGTCACCCATCCAAGTACTGGCCGCAAGAAATTGCTGCTTAACTTGTGGGACCGCCGAAGCCGTACACCGACCGCACACCTATCGGTGTCGGTTAGGAATATTCTATAAAATTTTCATTGATTTTTATAAAGAAATAATCCATTGACAGCGAATCTCCGCGGACGCCTAAAAAAAAAAGTTTCATTGTAGTGCCCCTCCCAACTCATCACTGGATCATCTAAAATCGAAAAACCAAAATGATTCTATTAGCTGATAAGTTTCTGTAGATAACAACGTCCAGTTTTTTTTAAATTGATTTTTCAATTTTTTACGGCAGTTTGAAATCAAAATACTGACTTTTCATCAAATTTTTTTTTCTTCATCATTTGGACTTCTGTGCTGTGAAAAATTCTAAAAATCAACCAATAAAAAAATCTCGACGTTGTTAAATGCAGACACTCATCAACTAATAAAATAATTTGGGTTCTTTGATTTCAGATGATCCAGCGATGAGTTATGAGGGGCACCTCAATGAAACTTTTTTCAGACGTCGAAGGAGATTCGCTGTTAATGGCTCATTTCTTCATAAAAATAAATGAACATTTTTAAGAATATTCTTCAGATGTTACTTAATCATGTAGTAATCATAGAAATGAATATATATATATCAACTGTGTCGTAAAAATAAACTTGTCGAAAATACGCTTTTTTTTGCATATCGAATGTCACTGCCTCCTTAATTAATCTAGGATGCTCAAATTTTGCATACATGTGGTGCTTCTCAATCACCATGTCATCTGCAATTTTCTCAATAATTAAAGCAGCCGCTCGGGTTGTTATGACATTTAAAATGTACATTTTATGATAATTAACTTTTTTTTTTTTTTTTCAAAAAATCATCTTCGTCGCTCTGGCTAACGTTAACTTCGACCAATTTGAATTCCAATTCTCCAGAAGTCAGGGAACATCATCGAGCCATGATACACATGAAACTTGACGATGATCGATCAGACGTATAGGATTCAAAATCGATTCAAGTTTTTTTTTTTCAAGAAACTAATTGTGTGCAGTTAACTTACCACCGATGAACACTGTTGAAATAGATCTCTCAATGTCATTTTATCCCATTTACAACTGATTATTATTTCGTCGAACTTTATCCGGTTGTCGCATAACTCTCGCTTCGCCCTGTCTTCGAGTAGATACATCTTATCCACGACCAACTGTGTCAATGCCAAGGGCACGCGAACGAATCGGTCAAAGGCATCGTCGTTCTGCGTGGAACACGTTGGGATGATAGTCGTGTTTGACGCGAGTGAAAAAACCTGTGGATTTTATTATTTCAAAATCTACGTGTCGTTATTCTTGGGATAGTGGCTACTTGACTTCCGCAAGCTTACCTCTTCCCAGTTTAATCTATTCCCAGTTCAATCCATCCCAGTTTACCCTCGCGTTGCAATGGTGTTGTATATATAGTTATTAGGGTGGTCCTTATTTGGGTTCAAACAATTTTTTAGCCCTCCCATGGGCTCAAATGTCTCGAAAGAAATTAATTTCAACGTAGCCGAAGGTCCAACCTCGTAGACCAATTCTAAGTACCTCCCCAAAATCCTCGAATTTCGCCATTTGATTAACATAGGATTTTTGGCAACTGATAGTTTCTATTTTTTTTCTACCGCAGTATTGCACCGAAAAATCCGCAACTCCGCACATTTTTTACTCAGGGTAGTGGGTCTTCGATGCCAATTTCAAACATTTTCCAGTGATTGAATTCGGCGGGGAATCGGCAAGTTAAGATAGCTTGTTTCTCAAAAGCTTCGATAAATTTCATAATAACTCGGAAACTATGTGAGATACGATGAGAATGCAAATAACCTTTTTCGTAGGAAATTGAATTCTCTACAAAAAAGATTGAATAAGATTTTTTCCTGTTTCCAAAGTTTTTGAAATATTTGAAAAAAATTGAACGCTTCGTTTTTTGATCCAATGGAATGCAATTGAATTTGATGTACCAATTGAAAGCTAGCTTTCAATTGGCACATTCAATAAAAATAAAAAAGCTGCAAGTTGAATCTTGCAATTTGCTTCCTCTGAATTGTAAGTAGTGAACGAAGATTCCTTTATGAGGAAGCAATGTGATGCTTATGGGAGCGCTATGAGGAAGCATTTTCGTTTTGGCTTCCTCATAAAGGATTCTTCGTTCACTACCTACGATCGAAAAACTTGAATTTCTGTCAAAACCGAACCATCAAACTGATCTTCGCCAAATTTAAGATACAGCACGGCTGAATGATTTTCTATACTTTTGTGAAGTTTGAGCTTGATTGGTCAAAGTTCACAAAAGTTATAGCGACAAATTTGATTTTTTGAAAAATTCAAAACATCATAAAATCAAAACTTATTGATGGATTTGGCCCAAATGCAATACCAACTAACCTTGGGTACGTATCTCTTTGTCAAGAACTATTTAGACGAGTATCTCAAAATTTGCGATCGCTAGAGTGATAACGCCCTTTTTTTGGGAATTTGAAAACGACATAAAATCTGAGTCGCAGCTTCAATCATTTCGAAAATTATAGTCAAAGAAGTGATTACGGAGCTGCACATGTCTGCAAAATTTGGGGGCTGTAGCTCAAACCGTTCTCGAGTTATGCAAGTTTGAATTTTGGGAGGCCATTACACACATACACACACACACACACACACACACACACACACATACATACATCCGGACATTTTCTCCAAATGTGTTTTCTCGACGTTTTGGAACATTCTGAACATGGTGACATGAAGATCTCGAAAAAAAATTTTCCCACCGTCACAAAGCTTCCTTTATGAGGAAGCAAAATGAAAAATATGGCAGAAATGGATTTACAAAACTACGTAATGACTACGGGAACCCGGATCGTGTGTATGCCCAACTTGACTTGTAAGTTTTTTTCGTGAGTCGATGATTCGACGAAAATTTGGGTTGGACTCCAAACTTGGAATGAGCAACGTTTGGAAAGGTCAAAATTCGGGACGCCCAGTGCTCGGGATGAAAATGCTCGGAATCGTCAAAATTCGGAATTTTATATATAGGTATAGTTGGGTACCTCATCCGCCGGCCGCGAGACAACATTGCTCGACCTTCGAGCCTTCCTACGCGTAAACTATCGATGCTAGATAGATGCCGTCAGGAACTTTTTTCTAGGAAATTTAATTCTCTACAACATTGTTCATGTAAACTTGGTCTATATAGCGTTGTTTAGCCAGCGTTTGGACAGGAAGATAAAAATATATGCATTGATTCAATACTTTTTTATCTTCCTGTCCAAACGCAGGGTGAACAACGCTACATAGACCAAATGTTTACATGAACAATGTTGTAGAGAATTAAATTTCCTAGAAAAAAGTTCGTAACGGCATATATCTAACATTGATAGTTTACGCGTAGGAAAGCTCGAAAGTCGAGCAATGTAGTCACGCGGCCGGCGGACGAGGTACGCAACTATACACCTAAATACCTATATATAAAATTCCGAATCTTGACCGTTCCGAGCATTTTCGTCCCGAGCATTGCGCGTTCCGAATTTTGGCCTTTCTGAACGTTGCTCGATCCGGGCCCAAACCGAAAATTCTGATAAACTACCTTATCCGAGATTTCTCTTTGCCCATGGTCCTGAAAATCCAGGAGTTCGCTGTCGATTTCAAATATTCGATTGCTCCAATCGTCTATTTCGGGCCCGATCTTCAACAATAAGAAGAAAATTAACATTCAACGTATTGAAATTAATAGAAAAAAAAAATCGTTCAACGAATGCGTTGGGGTCGAAATCCAGAACGAGCATCGTTTAGAAAGATGAAAATTCTGAACGCGCAATGTCCCGAACGCTCATGCTTCGAATAGTCAAAATCCCGAACGGCTACCGGTCGGCGCGGTTTTCATCATCTCCCGATTTTCGAGCTTTCCCCACGCGTAAATTATCAAAGTTAGATGTATGCCGTTCAGAACTTTTTTATAGGAAATTCAATTTTCTACAACATTGTTTATGTGAACTTTCGGTCTATATAGCGTTATTTATCCAGCGTTTGGACGGGAAGGTAAAAGTGCATTGATTTTTTTGTTTTTACCTTCCCGTCAAAACGCTGGATAAATAACGCTATATAGAACAAAAGTTCACATAAACAATGTTGTAGAGATTTGAATTCCCTACAAAAAAGTCAGTGACGGCAAATATGTAACTTTGATAATCAACGCGTGGGAAAGCTCGAAAGTCAGAAAATAATTTCAACTTTTCCTGACTTTCGAGCTGTTCAAATGTTTTCACCAATTTCTCGACTTTCGAGCTTTCCCACGCGTTCATTATCAAAGTTGGATATATGCCGTCGGTGACCTTTTTTATAAAAAATTCAATTCTCTACAACATTGTTCATCTAAACTTTTGGTCTATATAGCGCTGTTTATCCAGCGTTTGGACGAGAAGCTAAAAACAAAAAAAATCAATGCACTTTCATCTTCCCATTCAAACGCTGAATAAACAACGCTACATAGACCAAAAGTTCACATAAACAATATTGCGGAGAATTGAATTTCCTACGAAATAGTCCCCGACGGCATATATCTAACTTCGATAACCAACGCGTGGGAAAGCTCGAAAGTCGGGAGAAATGTTGAAAACCGCGACGACTGTTAGGCGTTCGGAATATTCGTACGTTCGCTACAATGTCATTCTGAATTTCCGAGGATTCGCCGCAATGTCATTCGAAACATTGGGCGTTCGGGATTTTAGTCCCCAACCCCAACGAATCGCTTCGGCTTAGGCCGTACTTACCGTAGAAAAATATAACGCGTACACGAGAATGTTTCTGGGGTCCTCCATGTTTCTGACAGCGTTTGATGTTGCACGGTCGCGAATCTTGACTCGTTTGGTTCTTGAACATCGAGTTAAACGATTTTATAGAAAAACCACAGCCCGATCGGTGACGGAAACGAGATTTGGGATCGAGCGACACGTGCCCCATGGGGCACGTGTCGACCGATCCGGCTACAGAAAGGTAATCGACAGTTCAACGTCATACGACTCGTGAATGACTATATATATATGAACACAAATTTACTTAACTGACGATAATCGGTCTGATACTATCTGGCAATAGTGTATGTGACGTCGTGTACATTAAATATCATGTGGACTATATTTAGGGTGAGGCACATAAAGTGTTACAGGGCAATGGCACTCAAACTATTGATAATATCCAAAAACTTGCTAATCGCTTCCTCATAATTCAAGGCAAGCTGCAAGTTGAATCTTGCAATTTGCTTCCTCTGGATTTTAAGTAGTGAACGGAGATTCCCTTATGAGGAAGCAAGAATGAGGAAGCTATGAGGAAGCATTTATCCTTCGGCTTCCTCATAAAGGAATCTTCGTTCACTACTTACAATTCTGAGAAAGCAAATTGCAAGATTCAACTTGCAGCTTGGCTTAAATTATGAGAAAGCGATTTGCAAGTTTCAACTTGCAGCTTTTTTCATTTCTAATCGATCATAGTATTCAATCTTCGAATATAATTTAAATTGAAAAACCGTTTGGGAACTAAAAAAGTGTTCAGATTTGTAAAGAGAGCAAGCAAATTGCAAGTTTCAACTTGCAGATTTTTCAATTGGCCAGGGGATTATAATCGACGAAACTTGAATTCCTGTCAAATTCGAACCATTCAACCGATCTCCGCCAAATTTGATATACATCACGGCTGAATGATGTTCTATACTTTTGTAAGGTCGGAGCTCGATTGGTCAAAGTTAAGGAAAGTTACAGCGACAAGTTTGATTTTTGGAAAAATTCAAAATATCATAAAATCAAAACTTATCGATGGATTTGGCCCAAATGCAATACCAACTAACCTCGGGTACATATCTCTTTGTCAAGAACTATTTGGACGAGTATCTCGAAATTTGCGGTCGCTAGAGTGATAACGCCCTTTTTTTTTTGGAAATTTGAAAACGACATAAAATCCGAGACGCAGCTTGAATCATCGCGAAAATTAGAGTCAAAGAAGGGATTACGGAGCTGCACATGTCTGCAAAATTTGGGGGCTGTAGCTCAAACCATTCTCGAGTTATGTATGTTTTAATTTTGAGAGGCCATTAGACACATACATACATCCGGACATTTTCTACAAATGTGAAAATAAAAAATTTCCCACCGTTACATAGCTTCGTTTACGATGGAGCAAAAATAGGGTGGTTCAGTACGACGGCCTTCTCGAACACTTAAACTTTTGTCCGAAACATTTTTGGGACATTATCAATAGTTTGAGTGTCATTGCTCTGTAACACTTCACGTGCCTCACCCATTATATAGTCCGCATGATATTTAATCCACACGACTTCAAACACACACTATCGCCAGATGGCATAAGACCGATAATTGTCAGTTGAGTAAATTTGTGAACTTCTGTGTTACAAATTATTACGTGGCTGAGACAAGAAATTATTTCGCTCCTGACGGAATTTCTTATCTTCAATCTTAACGTTTTTAGAAACCTTCGACATGTCAACTGTCGATCCGTCCGAAGAAAATGAAAAAGTAGAAAATTTTAACAAATTCCTGAGATACAAATTTGTTTGTATCACGGACAATAAATTGCTCGTTAATCCGTCGTGGTCACTCAGGGTCCGCTGGACCCTGGGCCAACTTCGTGGTATTTGTGCAATCAAAAATACCGATTTTTCAACATTGATTTTGTCCATCAAAACGTATAACTTAGATTTTTCGACATCGACCCAAAAGTCGAAGAGTTCAAACTTCAAAATAAATATCAATCTTTTCAAAGTCCATGAAAGCTCTATTTTTTTTTCAAAACTATGATATCTCAAGAATAAAACGGCGTGAGATTTTTTACCGTACGGCAAAAAATAAACTTTTCGGGAATTTTTTTGTAAAGAAAGTCAGATTTCGTGAATTTTTTGTTTCTCATCGTGTTATGACTAGTCAAAAATCTTGAATAGAAGACAACGACTATTGGATCATTTGGAAAACATGTTAAATTGAATTTTGGCGCAAGATTCACGTCGATACATCGAAAAGAACGCAGATGGGTTCGGTTTTTGCGAGTGGGATTCGGTGGACCCCACGTGATCGATGTGTAATTATTCGGAGACGTGACCTCAACGGGTTGAAAATTACCAAATTTTTTCGGAAATTGAGGACACGAGCGAAAGTTGACGGATATTCAATGAATTACCTTTAAAATAAATCTTGAAACGTTTAAAAATGATCACAAAACTAACATCGAATATCGATTAATTGCGTCGGCAAATATTAAATTGCATGTTACGAAAAAGTTGAGGAGGAAATCATGAAACAGGTGCAATATTTTTTTTTTTTTTTCGATATTTTTCACGACAATTCAAATTCAATCTGAAAATTATTCCACGATTCCCCGAAAGTATGAATCATGGTTTCGAGTACGTGATAATTTTCGAATTCTGCATTGAAACGAACAGTGCAGTCGTCAAAAAAATGTTCCAAATAAAATAATCCACAGTCTTTTAAAAAAAATATAAGAAAAGGTCGATCATTTATATTTTTTACTTTTGGACTTACACGACACAAAAAACTTCTCCAAGTATCATCGATAAGATCACAGTCTGTGTTCGGATAACTCGAAGACAATTATTGTTCATGACTTATTTTTCGGTCATATTTCTCATTCCACAGACGGAAATGATGCACATACGCAAAGAAACTCAAACTTTTTCAACGACAAGAGAATGTTCTGAATAATAATTTCATGGAAAGGGTCCACCAAAGTGATTCATTTTGTAGAAAACTAGGGAAGTAAGATCTCGAGTATTCCACATGTCGAAAATCATGTAATTATCATCGATTATCTTATGTCAAATTACTGTATTCCACATTTTTGACCTTGCAAATGAACCGTCATTGAATTATCTAATACATTAATGTGAACACACCATTTTTTTTCTATATTTCATGCAATTGAAATTTTGTTGAATTTAGTTATGAATACAAAGTCGTTTTCATGTTTGTTCAACCCTAGGTCCCTAAAATTGCTGCAGTTATTATTGCTTTGAGTTGGTTTTTCACAACTGCTTACATGGCTAAATCCACTAACTCGTATTTTTCTTCGCAATGAAGATGAAAAATGTCGGTCAATCGGTGTTACCTAATGTTTCACGCCAATCCCAAAACTCAATCGTGTTAAACAAAATTGACCCTCAGTCCGTAAACCAGGGTCGTTTTCGTCCTGTTCATAATCAAAAGTTGTAACTTCTCGAAAAGGCAAGAAAGGTCGCTACTAGGCTTCTGTAAAAAATCTTAGGCACCCCAAGGACCTGTCCACCAAGTTTCAGCCCGTTAGTTCTCTTGTGGCCTTCATGTCAGGTAGTCGAAGTTTGCTCCGGACGAAATCGACCCTGGTTTACGGAGTACATTGACTGAAACTGCAAGTAATTTTTTTTCTATTTTCCGTTTTAAAGTGGTCATTGTGACTGTAAAAGTGGCAAAAAAAATTGGGACCACGAAAAAAAAATATAGAAACATTTTTTTTGTCTAGTTCTGTGACAAAGTAGCGCAGCGTACAGTAAAGAAGTCTCCCGGATATTGACTGTAAAAGACTGTTACATCTTGCCCCCCACGCAAGTGTTACTTTTCATACCAAATGATTTATTCAAAAGTTTGTAAAAAAAAAATAAAATAAAATGAACAAACACGTGAATATATCGCCGAAATTATGTGAAACCAGTCTGTGGATAGACAACACTTGAAAATGTGGAATTAATCGGATGAATAAAACGTGAAATATTCAGCTTTCAGTCGAAAAAGTGATTCACGGAGATTCTACAATTATATCGGTTTTTTTTTTTTCACGAAACGTTATAATAAAAAACGGTGTCGACGTAGACACGGCTGCCGAGGAGGCACGTGCGCAGTTGTTCAACGAACGTTCACGAACTTGAACCATACATCTCACTTCCTTATTTGAACAGATAACGCACTGTTTTACCACCATCCCCTGTTACTTCTGGCCCCGGTTTCCTTAATCCATTTAAATGGATTAACGATTCTTCCTCGTGCAAAAATATTAATCTGGGCCATTGGTCGATATAACCGTTAGTCTGTAAAGGTGGGTCGTTTTCGTCCGAGCATAACTGAAATATTGTTGTAACTTTTGAAAACGGCAAGAGAGGTCGCTACTGTGGTTTTGTAAAAAAACGTTAGTTACCCCAAGGACCTACTTATCAAGTTTCACCTCGGCGGTCTCCTTCTGGTCTTGTTGCCGAACGAGTACACATTGCTCGGGACAAAATCGACCCACCTTTACGGACTACGTTGATTCGGGCTCGGACGATAACGAACCACCTTTACAGACTACGTTGATCGAAACGGTTAGTACTCGGACGAAAACGACCCATCTTTACAGACTACGTTCATCGAAACGGCTAGTACTTTTTTTTCTATTTTCTGGTTTAAGGGTCATTGTGACTGTTGAATTGCCACAAAAATATGCGACCACGAAAAAAAAAAAATTACAAACATTTTTTACGTACAGTTTTATGAGAAAATGTCGCAGCGGTCGAAGGACGAAGTTTCTCGGATGGCTTATTTATTACAATTCATTAGGTAGCAAAATTAAGCATCTAATTTCAAAATAATTGAATGCGATATTTTTTTTATAAAAGCTACACTATTGCCCCTTCAATATCCATTTTGAATCATTTCGATATCATTATTTTTCATAAAGTTATGATTTTTCAAGTAAACCAATGACTTTGTCCTCAGTTGTCTTATATTTTGGATAAAAAACATATTAAAATTTTTTAATTTTTTTCATTTTATAATTCGGACTTTAAATTAAAGGTTTGAAGAACCTTTGTGAATTTTTTTCAGATTTTTCGCAGCACTTTGACAGTTTGGAAAAAACGTTAGGACGAAAACGACCCACCTTTACAGACTGAGGGTGCCAGAGGAACGTTTACAGACTAAGGGTCAACCGATTAATATTTCTGGGTCATGTAGATCGCTTGACTAGCTTTCCATCCGATACCAACTCCTGAATGCTACGCATCCGAATAATTCATGATAGTTAAAATAAATTAATTCTGACGGATAAACAGTTTTCGTTCAAAGATAATTCGATATTGTTGAATGAAAAAAAAAATCTATACTTTTGGCACTCACAATGATCGAACATTGATTTTTAGTGCTACGATATAACTTGCCGAAATGCAGGTTAACACGTAGCAAATTTCCACTTTTATGAGTTTGGCACTACTAGCGCGACGACCAGTCTTCGACGGCGACTGATAAAAAAAAATTATGATCACGAAGTTTTGGAAGTTAGGTTAAATATCGACCGAATGCGAAAAAGGCAAATTCATTGATAAGTCGGTGTTGATTAGACATGAAAAAAAAAAGCTGCGGAAAGTCTGGCCAGAATGAATTATCACCGACAAAGTGGAGAACCTGCGCAGCTGGCAGAGCCACGCGCAGCGCACGTTTAGTGCCCATGGTTGACGCTGCGCGTCGCCTCCGTCAACGTCTCTCGACACCTAAACGAGGTGTCGTCATAAATCAGTTTCCCGGAAACGAAATTTTGAACATCGACTAACAAATGCATTGGCTTGCTTATTGTTTTTGCCTTCCGGTACAAACGCTGGATAAACAACGCTATATGGACCAAAAGTTCACATAAACAATGTTGTAGAGAATTTAATTTTCTATAAAAAAAGTCCTCTACGGCATGTATCTAACTTTGATGATTTACGCGTGGGAAAGCTCGGAAGTCAAGGAAATGTTTTCAACTTTTCCCGACTTTCGAGCTGTTGAAATGTTTTCAACATTTCCTGACTTTCGAGCTTTCCCGTGCGTTCATTATCAAAGTTAGATATATGCCGTCGGGGACTTTTTTTGTAGGAAATTCAATTCTCTACAACATTGTTTATGTGAACTTTTGGTCTATATAGCGTTGTTTAACCAGCGTTTGTACGGGAAGGTAAAAACGAAAAAATCAATGTACTTTTACCTTCCCGTCCGAACGCTGGATAAACAACGATATGTAGACCAAAAGTTTACATAAACAATGTTGTAGAGAAATGAATTTCCTATAAAAAAGTCCCGAACGGCATATATCTAACTTTGATAATGAACGCGTGGGGAAAGCTCGAAAGTCGGGAAATGTTGAAAACCGCGGTGACTGGTAGACGTTCCGAATCCTCGTACGTTCGCTACAATGTCATTGTGAATTTTGACGATTCGCTGCAATGTCATTCTACGCCGCGACCGTTCGTAACATTGTCATCCGAAGCATCGCGCGTTCGGAATTTCGAGCCTTCTGACCTTTGCTATTTATATACAGGTCTTGAAACTTCGACTATCCGGCTAGTAGGGATAAATAAAATTTTGTTGTTTCTCGTAACCGCCGCCAGTGAGGGCGCCACCGGAACTAAAGTGACGCGGAAGAGAGATGGAAGCAGATTGTCGATCTCTTTGTCATAATCGTCACATATCGTCAGATAGAAGTTATTACACCTTGTATCATGTTTTTCAAAACCTTTTCCAAGCATGTACGAACAGATACAATCCCAGCCAAAAGTACGCTAATAAGATAAATCTCGATTGTAACTGCTTTGTGAATGCCAGATAAATTCATAATCATGAAATATCGTCAAATAAATGTTATTACATCTCGTATCATGTTCCATTTTGTGTCCGAAAAAACTTTTGAGTGGGCTAATTTTCTATACTTTTGCGTGCATCACTCGAAAACCAGACTGACGATCGATCTGAATTTTTTTCGTGGACATTCATCAATCTTTATTCCACACACTGAAATTTTTTCAAAATTTTCTTAATGCCAGTTCCATGCGTTTATCGTCAACGATAGCCTCAATGGCCTCAATTCCCATAAGAACACACGTTAAATTTCATACATCTGTGAGCTGCCAAACTGGACGGACGATCGTTTTGAAATTTTTCATGTTGTTTCGAAATTATAAAAGCTAACTGACAGTAAAAATTTCCGAATTTTTTTGATACTTTTACACATGTGTCATACATTCTTTAAGTCGTACACGTCGGGCATAACGATTATACGAGTGATTTTTATTGTGACGCGATCGTACGCTCACGGAATATTCATCGAAGACCTCCAAATTTGTACGAGAGGCCACAATCATCAGTGTGTGTGTGTGTGTTTGTGTGTTTGTGTAATATCGATTGTTACGCCGATTGTTGCGATGACACATTGCAATGCACGCTTGTGGGATGACAAAATATGTTTCAAACCGATGCATACGGCTGTTTGATATACGATGAATGAATTTTTGTTGTGAAAAAAAAAATATATGTATAAATATATATATTTTTCTAAAGTTCGAAAGTCTTGAAGGTTAAAAGTTTTCGTTCGACGATTAACATTTCAATTATTGTGTTGCAATGTTTATTTCGATGTTTCAATCATGTTGTATAACAATTGAAACATTATTCGTGAAACCGCAACCCAGTTACGGATATATCATTGAATGGTTGCACTCGAATATCTTGTGTCAGTGAAATTGATAAATAAATTCAACTAAAATTAATAATTTTTAACGGGGGGAGTAAGGTTAATTCGATATATAAAAAAAAACATATTTTCGATAATTTTCTTTGTCGATACAGTTGATATATATTTATTTCTATAATTACTACATAATAATGTAACATTTGAAGAATATTCTTCCCAAATTTTCATGAATTTTTTTCGAATATTTCAAAAACTTTGGAAAAAATGAAAAAATGTTATTGAATCTTTTTCGTAGAGAATTCAATTTTCTACAAAAAAGGTTATTTGCATTATCGTCGTATCCCACATGGTTTCCGAGTTATTATGAACTTTATCGAAGCTTTTGAGTAACGAGCTATCTCAACTCGCCGATTCATCGCGGAATTAAATCGCTGGAAAATGTTTTAAATTCGCATCGAAGACCTACTGCAATAAGTGAAAAATGTGCGGAGTTGCGGATTTTTCGGTGGAATACTGCGGAAGGAAAAAAATATAAACTATGAGGTGCTAAAAATCCTATGTTAATCAAATGGTTTTTTAAAAAATCGATATAACCTTACTCCCTCCTTAAAGTTAGTTTGCGATTTTTTCGTCATTCGATCGAACTGCAGAGACGCTAAGAAAGATTTCTCGTTTGACGTTTGACGGTCTTTCGTACCGACGACGGATGATTTTCTCCAAGTCGACACGTCTTTGCCGATCTTCGTGGCAAACAATCTGCGAGATGGCAGCACAAAAGCTATACATTCGAACGGAAACGAGCACAAAGAGAATCTCGATGCGTGTGCGATTTATTCGCGAAAGCCTTGAACCATGAACTTGAATCTTTAATGCATGAACATCAGACTCGAGAAATGTTTCGAGCCTGCGTGTACTACTTCCTTCATCGAAAGTTTTATTCTTCGGTGGGATTCATCATTTTTATCCTAAGGGGACATGTATAGCGTGGGGGCCCTGAAATTCGATAATTTTTTCTGACCAAACGA
This sequence comes from Diplazon laetatorius, assembly GCA_963662125.1. Taxonomy (NCBI): domain Eukaryota; kingdom Metazoa; phylum Arthropoda; class Insecta; order Hymenoptera; family Ichneumonidae; genus Diplazon; species Diplazon laetatorius. The sequence goes on along the minus strand of OY759153.1, from coordinate 20,587,376 downwards.
ATAATGATATTGACGATTCATTTTTTTTTTTTTTTTTTTTTCATTTTGCTTCCTCATAAAGGAAGCTTTGTGACGGTGGGAAAATTTTTTTTCGAGATCTTCATGTCACCATGTTCAGAATGTTCCAAAACATCGAGAAAAGACATTTGGAGAAAATGTCCGGATGTATGTATGTGTGTGTGTGTGTAATGGCCTCCCAAAATTCAAACTTGCATAACTCGAGAACAGTTTGAGCTACAGCCCCCAAATTTTGCAGACATGTGCAGCTCCGTAATTACTTCTTCGACTATAATTTTCGAAATGATTGAAGCTGCGACTCAGATTCTATGTCGTTTTCAAATTCCCAAAAAAAGGGCGTTATAACTCTAGCGATCGCAAATTTTGAGATACTCGTCTAAATAGTTCTTGACAAAGAGATACGTACCCAAGGTTAGTTGGTATTGCATTTGGGCCAAATCCATCAATAAGTTTTCATTTTGTGATATTTTGAATTTTTCCAAAAATCAAATTTGTCGCTATTACTTTTGTGAACTTTGACCAATCAAGCTCAAACTTCACAAAAGTATAGAAAATCATTGAGCCGTGCTGTATCTCAAATTTGGCGAAGATCAGTTGGATGGTTCGGTTTTGACAGGAATTCAAGTTTTTCGATCGTAGGTAGTGAACGAAGAATCCTTTATGAGGAAGCCAAACCGAAAATGCTTCCTCATAGCGCTCCCATAAGCATCACATTGCTTCCTCATAAAGGATTCGTTGTTCACTACCTACGATTCCGAGGAAGCAAATTGCAATGCTCAACTTGCAGCTTGCTTAAAATTATGAGGAAGCAATTTGCAAGTTTCAACTTGCAGCTTTTTTGACATTTTTTACCTCATTTTTCGTTAGTTTTCTCATAAATAAAACGAGACCATTTTTTTTTTTTTCAGTGGACTTCGGTTTTTTTCAGTGGACCTCGAGATATCTTGACTAACGATTTTAAAATGTCATTTCGAGATAAACGCGTAATTAAAATTTAGAAACGATTCAAATTTTTCTTTTTTTTTTTTCGAATGAAAGCTCATAATATTTCGCACATGAGTAATAGCCACAGGTTTCGAGAAAAATACGCTGGTAATTATGCAGTATCGCGGCTTTTCCGAATTTCACAGTTTTTTCATAATTTTGATTTTCGAGGATGTGTATTCGGTCCTATAGATGAATAATCAGGCGGGGGAGGTCAGAAAATGTCATTGGAAATACTTTTTTACGTTTTTTCGAGAATTTTATATTTTTTTATTATTTTTTTCTAATTTTCATTACCTTTCATTACTTTTTTCATTACCTTTTGTTTATTCATCAAAAAAAAGTGAAAAATGATAATCGCATTGAATTCCTCAATGCGATTATCAGGAAATACTTTTGAATAGTTATTCTTGCCGAAAATGTAAAAAAAAAAAAATAATAATGGATTTTTAGCTATTTTCGTGATATATTCACGGATATTTTATCTTAAACAAAAGCTCTTCATAATTTTCATAAAAAAATCGGATTTTTTCATATCTGCTATTTCGAAACACAAATAAATCAAATGGCATTTTAGTTCACGTGTTAGTTACACATGTACGAACTAGAATGCCATTTTTTTCACGCACCAGCGATGAAAAAAAAATTTTTTTTCACAGTAATGAAAAAAAAAAAAAAAAGTTTCGATGAACCTTACGATTGCAAAGTGGGAACGTCTTTGCTGACGTTCGGAAAACACGAAACAAACGTAATCACAATTATCCGGCTCGTCAGACCGGTCTAATGTTTACCGGATTATGACATTCTTCGATATATAACCATCACGTGCGTTGCAAGTTGCAATATTGCAACGCACGTCATGCAACAATCAAAAATTGGATATTCGAAACAAAATCGTAATATATTGTTAACAAGGTCATTCGGAACTCAATTTATAATGACGTTAAATTACTAAAAAAAACTCGTAGTGCCCATTTTTTTTCGGTCGAAATTTTTTTTTACCAAAAAAAAAAGTAAAAAAAAAATGTTGAAAACATTATAAAAATCTCAAAATGTTCAACTAAGAAGATTTTTTCACCGTGATAATTGAGCCCGAACTCAATATTCTACGAGTTTGAGCCGCTCAAATTATTAGAGGCTCGACCCAAAATGGTGAAAAAAAAAAATTCCGAAGGAAAATTTTAAAAAAATTCCAGTCGATTCAACATGATTGTCCGCAACTTCTTTTCCCTCTTGACAATTTTCTTTCAACCTCAAAGTTTTTTAGTTGCGCTGCCTTTTTCAAACATGGTCGTTTCTAAGTAAAAACAATCATAACTCTATCAAAAAAAATCGCATGAAGTTTTCTAAAAAATGAAATTAAAGCTATTGGTTATCGTTTCAAGGATATCCCAAACAAAATTGACGAAAAAAAAAATCTAAAAACCGGTTTCAACACAGCTGAAAAAAAGTAAAAAAAAATGGCAATTTTCAAACCGGTGGACCGTGCTAAAAAAAAATTGCAAAAAATGTTCCACGGAAGCAAAATCAAGCCTGATATGTCCTTTTTAAAATGCCGCTCTGGAATTTCGATTATCTTTATTTTTCACTGAGTTATCGAATTTTTCGTGCGGCTCGGAATTTCGTGAAGTGGTTCCAAACTTTTGGCCGGGAGTGTATATTATTGCCGCTTATTGGCCACCTGCAAATTGCTACCCTCCAGTAATAAATTCCGTTCTTGAATTATGAGTTTTTCTAAAAAAAATAAAAAAAACTACTCGACTGAAATGGACCAAAATGGCGTCATTAGTTTTAGAAAAATCGTTAACGATAAAATTGATCACATTCCTACGTACATACGCACACACGAACACACACACACAAACATTTTGCTCAAAACAGGCTGAAATGAACCCAATGACCTCGAAACGTGAAAATCTGCGAACAAAAAACAAAAAACGATTTTCGATTTTCGAGGTTATCACAATAACTTCCCTATAATCGGAAAGTTCAACCTCAGTCCGTAAACCAGGGTCGTTTTCGTCCTGTCCTCATCTTTTGTATAAAAAATATATCAAAAAAATTAATTTTTCATAATTTTATGATTGGGACTTTTAATTGGAGGCTTGAAGAACCTTCGTGAATTTTTTCAGATTTTTTGCAACCGTTTAAATGTTTAAAAAAAAAAAATGCCGGACGAAAACGACCCTGGTTTACGGATTGAAGGTGCCGAAAAAACGTTTACGGACTAAGGGTTGAAAAAAAATACTTTCAAAGTCATGAGGTGGTCGAGCTATTTGGAATAATTACAACAATATGCGATACGATCGATCAATCATTTTCCATTTGTTTGCCATTCATTTTTTCATCGATTATTCTATATTCGTCCAACGAAATATCGAAATATTTGAAAGCATTATCATCACACTCGAGTCGAACGATGAATTATGCTCGCCCGTACCGTCGTTTTATATAACCCACAGGCTCCGGAATAACCGCTTTCACGTTCTCCCGACAGATTCTGGTTCCTCTTCTGCGATAGACACACTTAGACGTTCTCACAATGACTCGACTCATCGAAATTGAAATATAAATATGAAAAATATTAAATTATCACGTAACTCATTGTCGATGAATGTGCACGTTTTTCTCTTTTTTCTATGTCAATAATAACTCGATTATAATAACAATAATTTTATACGTAATAACCAATAAATTAGAATAACAATATTCTGACTCAAGTGTAATAGGAGGAACTATGTGTCGACAAATTTTGACCTCCTCCTGGAGGAAGCTTTGGCAAATGTGTAAAATGATGAGAAACCCATGAGCAAGGTTCTACTTTGCATCTTGATAATTTAAAAACGGTGAAAAACAAATATGAGGAAGCCAATCTGCAAGGTTCTACTTTGCATCCTTGTTTTTCGTATAAAATCCGCTCGTAAATATATCGAGTCCGAAATAAATGTAGGGGAAATTTCGTGTGAAATCTAAAAAATTGAAAATCGTATTAAATCCGAACGTCAGGATGCAATTTTGCCTCAATTCAATACCAAGCTGGTTTTTTTTTCTCGTGAACCCACGAGAATCTATAAAAATCCTACAACGATGCGACGTAAAATAACAATAATAACGAAAAATCATGAATAATGCGAAAATATTTTATTGCGAGTGTGATGTGAGTCGAAATCAACATATATGGTGCAATTCGTTTCAAATTTGAAAAATTCGAATTCGCATAAAATCCGAACGTCTTGATGGATTGTGTTCAAATTCAATACGAAACGTCTTTCGATGATAGTGCATCTTTGTGCCAAGTTTTAGCTCGATATCTCAAAAATTGCCCAAGCTAGAGAGCGCGCGACACTTTTTGAACCAATTTCAAAATTCTCTAAAAACAAAAGCACTCCATGGATTTCGCTAAAATTCTGTACCAAGCATCTCCCTTGTAATAGTTCAACATTCTACTGAATTTTAGCTCGATATGTCGAAAATTTTGCGAGCTAGAGAGCGCAAAATCGATTTTTGAATAATTTCAGAGATCACGTCAGAAACAAAAGAAAACTGCGTGGATTTTTCCAAAAATTGAATGAAGCAAGACGCCTGAAACGCCCTTCGCATGTGTTTGTGATAAGTTTCATCCGGACATTTTTCCCAAATGTTTATTTTTAAACGGCTTGGGACATTCTGACTTTTTTTTTTTTCATATCGATGTAAATAATTCGATTGCTCTACGTTTTCTATTGCTTCTTCATAGAGGAAGCTTTGTTTTGGTGAAGAAAATTTGTTTTTTTCCACATTTTCAAGCAACAAGATTTCATGAAATTTGTTCTTTTTCCAGATTTTCATGAAACACGTTTTCATGAAATTTGATTTTTTCCAGATTTTCATGAAACACGTTTTCATAAAATTTGATTTTTTTTCACCAAAACAAAAAGCTTCCTCCATGAGGAAGCAAAATAAAACGTAAAGCAATCGAAATATTTACATCGATAAAAAAATTGAAAAAAAAAAAAAAATAAATAAAAAAAAAATGACGTTAAATTGTGAAACAACGAAAAAAGACGTTTCGTCGAATTACGATTTAACGGTGTGTGTGCGCATGTGTCCGCCGGAGGCAATGGGACCGGATCTCGAGCGCCGAGGTTCCGACATTCCAACTTCTCGCGTTGAACAACCCAACCGCTTGCGAAGCGTGTGTGTAGTTGGCGTTGCGTTTGCGATCACGCTCTCAAGCACATAATGCCGCCGCACCATTGGCACAAACGTATTGGACTTTCGCTTTTACCCGAACATCATCGACGTGACCAGCGTCTCTCGGTTTTCCGGTAGACCTTGCCTGTTTAAGGACGTATGACACGTACAATCACAGCCAAAAGTACGATAATCCGAGAAATTCACGATTACAACTGGTTTGTAAATCCCAGAAACCATTCATAATCATTAAATATCGTCCAAATTGATTTTATTGCATTTTTTTTTTTTTTTTTTTTTTTTTTTTTTTTTTTCATATCGATGAAATTCATCGATCTACATTTTTTTCGTAGACATTTATCGATGTAGCATGTAGCTTGTGTATAGTCCTTGTATAATCTATATACAGACTATATAGTTTATGTTTAGTCGATATATATATATATATATATCTATTAGGGTGGTCCTTTATTTGGGGTCAAACATTTTTTTGTCCCTCCCATGGGCTTAAATGTCTCTGAATGAATAATTTCCAAGGTTGCCGAAGGCCCAGCCTCGTAGATCAATTCTAAGTACCGCCCCAAAGCCCTCGAATTTCGCCATTTGATTAACATAGGATTTTTGGCATCTGATAGTTTATATTTTTTTTCTTCCGCAGTATTGCACCGAAAAAATCCGCAACTCCGCACATTTTTCACTCATCGTAGTAGGTCTTCGATGCCAATTTGAAACATTTTCCAGTGATTTAATTCCGCGGTGAATCGGCAAGTTGAGATAGCTCGTTCCTCAAAAGCTTCGATAAAGTTCATAATAACTCGGAAACCATGTGAGATACGACGATAATGCAAATAACGTTTTTTGTAGAAAATTAAATTCTCCACGAAAAAGATTCAATAAAATTTTTTCATTTTTGCTTCCTCATAAAGGAAGCTTTGTGACGGTGGGAAATTTTTTTTCCGAGATCTTCATGTCACCATGTTCAGAATGTTCCAAAACGTCGAGAAAACACATTTGGAGAAAATGTCCGGATGTATGTATGTGTGTGTGTGTGTGTGTGTGTGTATGTGTGTAATGGCCTCCCAAAATTCAAACTTGCATAACTCGAGAACGGTTTGAGCTGCAGCCTCCAAATTTTGCAGACATGTGCAGCTCCGTAATCACTTCTTGGACTATAATTTTCGAAATTATTGAAGCTGCGACTCAGATTTTATGTCGTTTTCAAATTCCCAAAAAAAGGGCGTTATCACTCTAGCGATCGCAAATTTTGAGATACTCGTCTAAATAGTTCTTGACAAAGAGATACGTACCCAAGGTTAGTTGGTATTGCATTTGGGCTAAATCCATCAATAAGTTTTGATTTTATGATGTTTTGAATTTTTCAAAAAATCAAATTTGTCGCTATAACTTTTGTGAACTTTGACCAATCAAGCTCAAACTTCACAAAAGTATAGAAAATCATTCAGCCGTGCTGTATCTTAAATTTGGCGAAGATCAGTTGGATGGTTCGGTTTTGACAGGAATTCAAGTTTTTCGATCGTAGGTAGTGAACGAAGAATCCTTTATAAGGAAGCCAAAACGAAAATGCTTCCTCATAGCGCTCCCATAAGCATCACATTGCTTCCTCATAAAGGAATCTTCGTGCACTACTTACAATGCAGAGGAAGCAAATTGCAAGATTCAACTTGCAGCTTGTTTCCAAAGTTTTTGAAGTATTCGAAGAAAAATGAAAGCCTAAGCCATTGCCTGAATTAATTTGGAAAAATTTCAAATGAATTCAGGCAGTGCTAAGGGTGAATCGAAAAATCGGAAAAAAATATGGAAATTTCTTTTTCATGGTCTAGAATCATTTGGAAGATGGGTAGCAGCGATGCTTTTGTTTTTTAGGCTAAATAAGAATCATCCTAATGTATAATCTATAATATATAGACTGTATAATTCATGTATAGTCTATATATATATAATCCTATATAATTTATGTATGGTCCATATATATTCTATACATAGACTAGATAAGCCCAGTCCGATGTACATTTTATACATAATTATTTTTTTTTTTCACTTCGGTAGCTGTGAAAATTTTCCGTAATTTTCTCGATATTTTGACACACGTGTCATACATCCTTAAAACCACGAGCTGACTGACGCGCGAGTTTGAAACGAGTCAGCCAACTTCGACGAAAGTGGAAACTTTTTAGCTTCGTCGCGGAGGCACGATTTCAACCTTGAAGTCTTCTTCGCTCTTTACGCATATTTTTTTTATTTATTTTTTATTTTTAATACTTTTTTTCTTTTCTTCTTTTTTTTTTTCACTTTTTCTCGCGACGAGTTACCTGTTCTTTGTCTCGAGTTCAAAGCTCGTTACACGCCTGACGAACGTTGGAATGTCAAATTTTGTGGCAATTCTTTGTCATTCAATTATTTTGCAACGTTGGATTGTCGAAAAATAAAACATTCGAACATTTGGTTACTTTATAAATAGTTCGGTTCATCGAATTGTCTTGTTTGGCGGAGACCGTTTTTTTTTTGGTTATTATTTTTTTATTACTCGTTACGTTCTTCGTCGTGGGTCAATAAATTCTCACGAATTTAAGTGAGCTGTCACCTAATTTTTTTTTTTTTTTTTTTTTCGTGACACGATCAATCCTAATTCAAAATCGATTTAACGAGCATTGATTATCATTAATTTCCCCTTCAAGGAGGCTTCTGAACTCGCGTAAAGCGACTGGACCACATGAGAAAAAAAAATCAAACTGAAAAGAAGCTATGAATAAAATCGTTAAAATTACGTATTACCAATTACCGATCCCACAATATAAAAAATACCAAAAATTCGTTTTTCGTATTCAGAATTTGGGGGAAACTTTGAAAACTAAAAAAAACGAGTGCATTTTTTAAGAAAAACAGATATTTTTGCATATTTTACCGTGAAACGGACGTTCAACTTGCCCAATAAAATCTAAATTAATTTTTTTCCGAAAGCCCATGAAAAGACGCACATTTTCGTTTTTCACGAATGTAAATACGTCAAATCCTGTCCAAGATACAGCCGTTTCAATGGAAAAATTAAAAAAAAAGTTAATTAACACGTCAGAAAATTTTTAAAAACGTCTGCACTCGGTGAATATATATTTCAATAAAATAACTCAATTTTTTTGAAATTATTTGTATAAATATATATATTTTTTTTTACTGGCTGAAGTGATGTGGAGTGCCTCATGTATATAAGTGCATCGAAAATTAAACCAAAGAATCCCGAAGAATGTGTAAAAAAAATAAAATAAAATAAAATAAAATAAAAACCAAAAGGAAAGAAAAAAAAAATAATACAAAAATTGTTCCACGCGCAGATGGTTTTCCATTATTTTGCCTTGAGGCGCTTCCGTTCGTGTATGAAGCACAAAAATTGAACAATGAGTCAAGTTGTCCATTAGCCCGAGGTTCTTCGACGCGCTCAGGACAACAAGCCAGTGTGGCCAATTTGTTGCGTGCGCGGTTCCGGTTGTTAACGACGATCAAATTAAAACTTGGAATTAATGTTAAACGCACGGTATTTATGATACTTATGAGATTTGCGTTGGTTCGGGAAGCGACTGTTATGGCTGGCCACGATTGTCGTGACGCGAGACCGCGTTGACAGCAGGAAAGCGATTTTTATTTTATGGTCAATTATTATGAAAGTGAGACAAATTCATTGATCGTCATGTTCAACATGTGCACATCAATGAGCGTCAACTATCAGGTCGCTCGTGATCAAAAAATATATTTTCGATGCAAAAAAACAAAAACAAAAGTAGAGCCTTGCACATGGCTTTCTTATTTCACACATTTGCCAAAGCTTCCTCTATGAGGAACTATGGTACGATCGGTTTCGGCTTTCTCATTGAGGAAACTTTGGCAAATGTGTGAAATGAGAAAGCCATGTGCAAGGTTCTACTTTGCACCTTTTTTTTTACTTTTGTGACGTTGAGAGCATCATGAGAGTGTAATGTGAGTCGAAATCGATGTACATATGTATATGGGGCAATTCGTGTGAAATTTGAAAAATTATAATTCCCATAAAATCTGAACGTCACGATGGATTTTGCGAAAATTCGATACCAAATATCTTTCGATGGTAGTGTAACTTTGTACGAAATTTTAGCCCGGAATCTCGAAAATTGTGGAAGCTAGAGCACTCAAGTTGATTTTTCGAAAAATTTCAAAACGACATGAAATATGAATGGCTCGATGGTTATTGCCCAAATTCAATCCGAAACATCTTTTGATAATAGTGCAACTTCGTGGCGAATTTTAGTCCGATATCTAGAAAATCGCGCCAGCTAGAGTGCGCACACCGTTTTTTCACACCTTTCAAAATTTCTAAAAACAAAAGCACCCCATGGATTTTTTTCAAATTCAGTAACAAGCATCTCCCTGTAGTCGTTCAACATTATACTGAATTTGAGCTCGATATCTCTAAAATTGTGGGAGCTAGAGACCGGAAACAAATTTTAGAATTTTCTAAAAATCGCGTGAAAAACGATAGATCTGCATGAATTTTTCCCAAAATTTAATCACGCTACGCGCCGTGAACCCTTAACATGTGTGACAAGTTTCAGCTTGATATCTCGAGCCGTTCTCAAGTTATGAACGTTCAACCAATTTCACACACACACACATACATCCGGACATTTTTTCTAAATGTGATTTTTAGATGTTTTGGGACATTCTGAACCCGTTTCAATGAACATCTCGAAAAAAAAACAATGTCACGAAAACAAAGCTTCCTCCACGAGGAAGCTATATAAAACCGTTATCGGTAATTCTTCAGCCGTTCGTTATTGCAACGACACTCGAAGTCATATATACTACCGATGCATCTATAAGCCGCATGTGTCTGACATGTTATTATCCATCAGGTTTAACCCATGTCACCCTCTTGCCTCACGCTTGCCGTATCGCACGATACGGACATCGAGTTTTTTCGTGCAGAACATAAACGAGTTCTGCAGTCATTATGCGACGGTTGCTTTCGAAAAACGCCATTTTAAATTTTTTTTAATTTTTTTTTTTTTTTTTTTCATGAACGCGCATCGACGACGCGTCGCGACGATTTTTCTCATCCCGTCTTAACCGCAAATTAAATCGGGAAATAAAACAAAACGAAAAAAGAAAGACCAAAAAAAAAAAAAATGGAGGCTTGAGTCTCGTTGCTGTTTGTAATTACGGAATAAGAGTTTGCAACGAGACGGGGAACTTTGAAAATATTCGAAGCGTTTCACATGCAAACGTTGGGGAACTATCGATGTACTAGTTTTTGCGTGGTTGCGGATCGGAAGTTTTTTTTTTTTTTTTTTTTTTTTTTTTTTTTTTTTTTTTTTTTTTTCATGTGCTCCAGTCACTTTACGCGAGTTCAGAAGCCCGCTTGGAAGGGAAATCAATGTTCGTTGAATGAAGGCGACTGAAGCACATGAAAAAAAAAATCGTGAACTACAAATTCGTCGTTAGGATGGTGAAAAAAAAATAAAATAAAAATAATGGCAAGGTCTGGGTATAGCGACGGACCCGTGAAATTGGGTCAGCCAATGACCCTAATGTGGAGGTTAACCCGGGGGTGGGAAAGTCAATCGAACGCGCGAAAGTCGAAGTGTAGAATCGTGGTTGGGCACTTTCGCTCGCGATTGCCGAACGCACAGACCGAGTTTGTCGAGACGAAATCGAAGGCCGTCCGGCAACAAGGCTTTTGCGCGTATGTGTGTACATCGATGATTATCCAAATCGTGAATCGAACTCCGATCGTTGCATCGTACTGTGAAACTCAACCGTCTAACGCACGTGCTCTCCCGTACACGCGAGTCGAAATTTTCCACCTTCACATTTCAACTTGTTCTCCACTTAATGTGTCCGAATTAAAAGTTGAAGTGAGGCTGGAATATTTTTTTCACCTCCGTATCCTTCTGTTCGTGTAGTGTCGAAATTTCGTTTTCACCCTCCGAACGACGGTGAAGTTAGTTTTTTTCAATATTCAACCTTCGTTTCACCTTCCAAACTTGAATAATGGAAAATAACGACAAGTTTTTAGGGTGAAATAAAGTTAAAATGCACATAAGAATTGTTTTTAACTTCGTCCTACTTTCAACTTTCTTAGCCCTGAAAGTTATGTTGAAATGAGTTAAAATAAAGCGGAAAATTTTGACCGGAGTCGAAATGTTCATCTTACATTTCAACTTATTTTACTTTGTGTGTCTGAATTGAAAGTTGAAGTGGGTTCGAGCTTCGTTTCAATCTAAATGTAGTGTCGAAATTTGTTTCACCATTGTTTCACCTTTCAAACTTGAATAATAGGAAATAACTGCAAGTTCTCAAGTTGAAATGAAGTTTGAACGCACAATAACAATTGCTCCCAACTTCGTCCAACTTTCAACCTCCTTCGCCCTAAAATTGATGGTGCAAATAAGTGAGGGTAAACAAATGTATCTTTAGTTATGTCACTTTCGTTTAACCTTTCAAACTTGAATAACAGGAATAACTGCAAGTTCTCGAGTTAAAATGAAGTTGAAACGCACAATAAAAATTGCATCCAATTCGTCCAACTTTCAACTTCCTTTGCCCTAAAATAGAAGGTGCAAATTAGTGAGGGTGAACAAATTTTTCGTTCGTTACTTCACCTTCGTTTAACCTTGCAAACCTGAATAATAGGAAATAACTGCAAGTTCTCAAGTTGAAGCTAAGTTGAAACGCACAATAAAAATTGCTTTCAACTTCGTCCAACTTTCAACCTCCTCCGCCCTAAAATTGATGTTGAAAATAAGTGAGGGTAAACAATTTTCCCGGTCGTTATTTCACCTTTGTTTCACCTTCCAAACTTGAATAATAGGGAAATAACTGCAAGTTCTTAAGTTGAAACCAAGTTGAAACGCGCAATAAAAATAGCTTCAAACTTCGTCCAACTTTCAACCTTCTTCGCCTTAAAATTCATGCTGCAAATAAATGAGGGTGAACAAATTTTTCTGTCCTTATTTCACCTTCGTTTCACCTTCCAAACTTGAATAATAGGAAAATAACTGCAAGTTCTCAAGTTGAAATGAAGTTGAAACGTTTCGTTCGTCTACATTTTTGTGACCTCACCGAACAACGAAAAGGGTCTCCGTCGATGCGTTTGGGTTTTTGTTTTATTGTCGTTTTTTCTCTTCGCAACGCGCGTTCGAGTCACGAACCGCACGTACGTTATTCAATCGACATTTCGTTACATCATTTTTCGGTTCGGTGTTGAAGCAGTTACAGCAGGAGCACCAATGGCGACCGCAACGCCATCGGCTCAACGGTAGCTCATCGAACACCGATTGCGCAATAGTTGGGGAAAGTGACGACGACGACGACGACGACGACGACGTCTTGACCGCTGTGCGCATTTGTTTGCGGGTGTTACGGTCGTCATACGTCGCGACCCAAAACGAAAAAACGGTCGGCCGCGTGTCACACGATTCTTGGCACATAAAACACATTGGATCGTCGGCCGCACATCGCACAGAAATGGACGGATTGTTCGAGGTCGATAATCCGCAGACGCAACAAGTCCGATGAATTTTTTTTTTTTTTTTTTTTTCGATGCTACGATGAATACTTGATAATGTGTGACTTGAAACACAATAACGGCTGAATTGAAAGTTGGACGACGTTGAAATATCTTTTTCACCTTCGTTTCCACCTCTCAATGTGGTTCCGAAATTTGTTTTCATCTTCGTCTCACCTTCCAAACTTGAATAATGGAAAATAACGACAAGTACTTAGGGTGAAATGAAGTTGAAATGCACATGAGAATTGCCCATAACTTCGTCCTAATTTCAACTTCGATAGCCCTGAAAGTGATGCTGAAATGAGTTGAAGTAATGGTGATAATTTTGACTCCAGTCGAAATTTCCACCTTACATTTTAACTTATTTCACTTCATGTGTCCAAATTGGAAGTTGAAATGACGTCGAAATATCTTTTTCATCTCCCTTTCCACCTCTCAATGTGGTTCCGAAATTTGTTTTCACCTTCGTTTCACCTTCCAAACTTGAATAATGGAAAATAACGACAAGTTCTTAGGGTGAAATGAAGTTGAAATGCACGTGAGAATTGCTTATAACTTCGTCCTAATTTCAACTTTCATAGCTCTGAAAGTGATGAAAGTTGAAATGAGTCGAAGTAAAGGTGAAAATTTTGACTCGAGTCGAAATTTTCACCTTACATTTCAACTTATTTGTACTCCGTACTTATTTGTACATTTGTACTCCGTACTCTAATGCTCGCCAAGTCCGGAGTACATTTGAGGGGTGAAGGTACCAAAGGCGCTGACCCACAATTTTTCAAAATGCGTTTTTTTGCATTTTCGGAAAGTTTTGAGGTTCCCCAATACGTAGCCGTTTACAAAACATCAAAATTGTTGATAGTTTTTTTTATTAAAAATCAAGGAAATCGTGGAAAGTCGTATCTGCAGGGTCGCGGAGGTACCAAAGGCGCTAACTGCTTATCGGGTCTTATGGAAAATCGACGTTTTTCCGTAAAGATCCGAGTTTGTAGAAAGAATGGCTGAACGGAAATTCGTTTTACCGACTGTCTCTGAGAGAGGTAATTCAGCCGAAGTTTTCCACCCAAGATATTTTGCTTACGGTGAAAAGTACGTGATCGAGCCGCATAAACGTGGGCCCGCGCTGTTGTTGTTATTCCGTGTTCAAGTGATTTTTTCGTCAATGAATAAAAAGTGATTCCCAATTTTGCAAAAACCCATGACACTCGTGAACGTGTGACGAATTCGACTGTCAAAACCGCAATACCATAAGACGGATTATCGGCGTAGATGTGCCACGGAACACGCAAGCGCGCGAGAACCGGCGAGCAATACGTGACGTAGCATCGGGCGAACAGCGCTCGCGACTTGCAGATGGCGCCTTCGTTACCTTCGCGCAACCTGCAGTTTTCCCCTAGCCACCTTTGAAACGCTATAACTTTTCAACGGATTGTTTTTTTTTGGCTGAAATTTTCAGGGAAGACGTAAATTGGATTTCCGAAGGAACCATTTTTTGGTTTTAATAAATAATGCAGTACTTTTCGAATGCGAACGTTTCTTCGCCTTCCGGTAAAATGTGTGCTTCGTGGGTTAGCGCCTTTGGTACCTTCGCCCCTCATTTGGACTCCGTACTCCGTACTCCCGGAGTCCGGAGTACATTTGTACTCCGTACTCCCACGCTTGCCAAGTCCGGAGTACATTTGTACTCCGTACTCCCACGCTTGCCAAGTCCGGAGTACATTTGTACTCCGTACTTCTACATTTCCTAAGTACGGAGTACCGAGCATTGTCGTACCGAACATTGCTCGTTCGGAATTTCGAGCCCAACCCGAATGGTTCAATGCGATGGTTGTCAATCTTGTTTGTCCGTGATGGCTCATCGGTACATCGGTGTACGTGTTCCATCGCAATTTTTTTTTTTTTTTTCGAAGTCCATAATGTCATTGGGCGTAGTTGACGTAGCTGATATAAGAGGTTTCATGCGACTCACACACGACACGCATACAAATCGAAGTTACGCCGATACACGGCATACACGCATGTATGGGGCGTTCCATGTAATTTCCATTGTTTCGTCCGTATCGCGTTAAAAAAATCTTTGCTATCGGATCCTCGTTAATTCGATGCCTGTTTTTCGAACCTTCGACGATATGATCCTCGGAAATAAGATTCCCGTAAATTAGAAAAAAAATCAAAGGGTTTTTTTAAATCCTTTTAGAATTGATTCTTTCTATGAGGACTTCAAATCATCATTTTATAAATCATTTTGTAAATCATTTTCATCGTTCTATGTAGTTTGGGTTAGTTTCTTGTTTCATTTAATTTCAGTTTGTTTGTTTATTTTTTGACATAGCATTTTTTTTACGATAAATCAGACACGACATTAGTTTTTTGTTCCGGTTTATCGTGTTCACGATAACGCAATATCTACTGGATCAATCGTTTTGAAATTGTGCACACTAATTTTTCACATAATTCACTAGGTACTGTCGAGAGCTTTTTTCAACCCTCAGTCCGTAAATCAGGGTCGTTTTCGTCCTGTCGATAATGAAATGTTGTTGTAACTTCTCAAAAAGGCAAGAAAGGTCGCTACTAGGCTTCTGTAAGAAAACTTAGGCACCCCAAGGACCTGTCCACCAAATTTCAGCCCGGTAGTCCTCTTGTGGCCTTCATGTCAGGTAGTCGAAGTTTGCTCCGGACGAAAACGACCCTGGTTCACGGAGTACGTTGACTGAAACTGTGAGTAATTTTTTTTTCTATTTTCCGTTTTAAATTGGTCATTGTGACCGTAAAAGTGCCAAAAAAAAATTGAGACCACGAAAAAAAATTAGAAAATTTTTTTTGTCTAGTTTTGTGACAAAATAGCGCAGCGTCCAGTAAAGAAGTCTCCCGGATATTGCGTCCTCGTGAGGACAAAATAAAAGACACATCAAAAAAGAATTATTGTTGATTTTATTCGTAATTTTTAAGGAATTAGATACTTTTCACTGTCATTTCTACGAAATAAGAGGTTGATTTTTACCAAATTTGACATAGAAAAATTAAGCATTTTTTTCCAAAATAATTGAATGGCATATTTTTTTCATAATAGCTACACCATTCCCCTTTAATATCCATTTTGGAACATTTCGATATCTTCATTTTTCAAAAAGTTATGATTTTTAAAATAAACTAATGATTTTGTCCCAGCTTGCCTCATATTTTGTATAAAAAATATATTTAAAAAATTAATTTTTCATAATTTTATGATTGGGACTTTTAATTGAAGGCTCTAAGAACCTTCGTGAATTTTTTCAGATTTTTTGCAGCCGTTTAAATATTTAAAAAAAAAAGGCAGGACGAAAACGACCCTGGTTTACGGATTGAAGGTGCCGAAAAAACGTTTACGGACTAGGGGTTAATCATTATCAATTTTACAGCTAGAAATTAGCTGATTTTTATAGCAAAAATCGTTTTCTTTTTGCTTCCAAGTGCTACGAAAAAATCAAAAATCAAGAAAAAACAAAATCCCATTGTGATTACCTGGAAAAACATTTTCTTTAACAAATGCATTTCGATTGTCTTTGTTTTGGATGATTCTTCTGCGAGTTATGATGAACACCGAAAATTAACTTTTTTTCGAGGCCCCTCCGGAGATTCACTGTCACCCGCATAATTTTTCAATATTTTGGAATTAAAATTTAAAAAAATATCGTTTAAATGTTATATGATTATATGGGATTTGATTGGATAAATTTACACTACTTTTTATCGCCAGAAAAAAAATCTTAAAAACATGCTTCTTTTTCACCGAATTAACCTTAATCCGCCCTTAAAGGTCGAGGGACTAAAATTCAAGTCCATACGTGGATAATTTGACACGTAATGATCCATATATGTTGATTCTGTACTCTGCAACGCGCAGTGGTTGCAATGGCGTGTGTGATATTGTTATAACAGACCAGAGAGAGAAAGAGGGAGAGAGACAGGCAGAGAGAGGAGAGAGAGAGAGAGAGAGAGAGAGAGAGAGAGAGAGAGAGAGAGAGAGAGAGAGAGAGAGAGAGAGAGAGAGAGAGATAGAGCAGCATATTCAATGAGAAGTCCGTGACGAATACCCGTCGTGAGATGAAATCTAAGAAATTATTTCTCGTTGGACATTGCACTTTGGGTTCGCGTAGTCTCACCAGTCGTCAGTCCTTGAATTAACGTTCGGTTTTTCCATTCAAACGTTCGAACATCAAGCAAGTTGAATGTGAATGATTTTTCAGTGGGCGGTCGAGCTTGTCTCGTTTTTTAGCTTTATTTTGTTCCATCTGTATATTTTTCTTATCTATATTTGTTGTATTATAATATATAGTTTTATATATATTATATATATATATATTTTTAATTATATAGGTATATATATAATAGGGTGGTTTTTTTTCAAAAAGTGTCGCTACCCACTTTCCAAATGATTCTGGACCATGAAAAATGAATTTTCATATTTCTTTATGATTTTTAAATTTACCCACTGTATTGCCCGAATTCATTTGAAAGTTTTGAAAATCATTTTTTTTTTTTTTTTTTTCACAAAAAAGGTCGGGAAAAGAATTCTGCAAAAACATATATATTGCAAAGGATTATACCACAAAAACCCCGAAAAAATATTGGCAACTATCCGTTAGATATAACCTGAAAAATAAAAATAAAAATGATTCTTCAATGTTTTTTTTTTCATGAAAATGTATCATTTCCAAAAACAAAATGGGCGAAACTAATACGACGGTTTCAAAATTGAAAATGAATGAAATTACGGTGAAAACTTGTTTTGTACTTTTTTTATTTCGGGTCACTGGACATGAATTTGGGACTCGAAATGAAATATACACCAAAGTTCTGATATCCATTATGACGACATGAAATACAAAAACTTGGATTGTAACGTGCATTAAAAGTTTAAACGAAAACTTGAAATACAAAAACTTCATGAATTAAATTCGGCCACTCTGTGGTTTTTGGGGGGTTGAAAAAAAATCATAAATAAAAGTGGTCGAATTTAATTTATGAAGTTTTTGTATTGTCACAATAGTTCGACTTCGGTGTATAACGCATTTTAATGATGTTCAAATATTGAAAAAAAAAAAAAATTATTCCACATAAAATCATTTGAAAATTCACTGATCATCATTTTTAAGGGCCACTCGAATGTACATAATGCATATAAATAAATTGAACGTATAGCTATTAAATGTATTATTTTGATATATATTTACCATATACTGACATATATGTTGATACATGTACTTTGATATGTAAATTGATGTTAATTTTTTTTTTTTTTTTTTTTTTTTTAAATTATCTTCATTGACCTCCCTGACGCTCCGTCTTATACTCGTTTAGGCACTTATATGGTACAAATAATAGCAATTAATCGCAATTATAGATCGGAACGCACGATGTAGAGTTTGATCTTCTGCACTTGTCATACGTACCAGCTCCATGACAATTCCCAGACGCACGACAAACCGGTGACATTATTACAGCAATATTATATATCTCACAGACATCGATGAAAAATTTGCATTATATCGTCACGTTTATGTTAAACATGCCAATCGTCTGAGAAAATTTTTTATTCACATAAATAACTCGAATACGAAAAATTATGTATTTCATCACGTGTGCTCGTGATAATGTCTCGTTGTAATATCGGTTGAGCCCATATTTCACCTTCATTTCTCTTGGATAAAAAAAGTGCATCGAAATTTTTACGATAACACGATCAAAATTTTCCAAAAAACATCCAAGAATCATATTAGCAAAAAAATGTCCAAATGTTTGAGTGTGTGTGTGTGTGTGTGTGTGTGTAAATTGAAATTTTTCTTTCAAATTATGGAAGAGAATAAAAAACGAACTTTAGCATCGAGAACCTGAAAATCTTTTTTTTTTTTTTCTTTTCGTTAAATGATAAAAAAGGACTTTTTTGCGAAACGTTTCGCATGTAATAGAAAAAAACTTATTGGCAAATGTGTATACTGGACTGGCTCTGAAGAAGAGCGATTTTTTTTTTTTTTTTTTTTTTTTGATAAAAAAAGATCTTTTTTGCGAAACGTCGCATGGATAAAAAAAACCTTATTGGCAAATGTGTATACTGGACTGGCTCTAAAGAAGAGCGACATTGTTTTTTTTTTTTTTTTTTTTTTTTTTTTTTTAAGAGGAATATAGACGACAGCATATAGTTGCAGGTACGAATGCGCGTGTGCATCGCGATTACGGATATCACTGCAGCGAATGACGCGTGGATTTTCCTTCACCTTGCTAACCCGCGACAGTAAAAAAAAAAAAAAAAAAAAAATCTACAACCGCAGATGCAGCAGCAGCAGCATCAGATAGCAAGGACGTTACGATCGAAAGTCACGAATAAAAAGTAGTTGTTGATCGATTTGACGGTGAAAACAAAAAAAAAATATCGTCGCCAATGTTTTTGCCAGTCGAGAACACAGAATCGTCGCGTGGAAAATGATAAAATTTCATAAAAGCGAAAAAAAAATAATAAATATAAACAGATGATTTAGGACTAAAACATTTTTTTTTTGGACATTCAAATTCGTAAAATAAAAATGGTGCAAAATTTCATACAAGCAAAGAAACAAAAAAAAATAAACTGATGATTGAGGACTAAAACATTTTTTTTCGGGACATTTCAATTTGAACAATAAAAATAGTTAGATTTCATACGAGCAAAAAAAACATGAAAACCGATCATTCAGGGTCGAAACTTTTTTTTAATAATTTTCAATTTGAACAATAAAAATGGTGAAATTTCATACAAGCAAAAAAAAAACGATGAAAAAAATGTAAATTAAAGCTGAAACATTTTCGTAGAAAAATGGACATTTTCGATGATCCTGTAGTTCAAATGCCATTTTAATCTATCGAATTACAAACGTCTACACGATATATCCATCCTCGTGTGTGTATTACACTCGAATATTCGGTTATTTATCGGATTGTACATCCATTCGCATAATTCAGTCATTCACAATTGTCATTAAATTTGATACAAAATGCTTTTTCGTTGAAACAAGACAAATCTTTGTAGGACAAAAAATGTCTTGTCAAGTAAAATCAACGTTTCTGAATAATATATTTCATTCCTGAAAAATAATAGTCATCCAGTTTATCTTTAAAAATCCATTTTTAAAGATTTTTTTTTTTATTTATCCTGAAATCCACGCGAACACGAGATAAGATTTTTTTTTGAACTTTTTACGATGCTAAGGTACTTTGTTGAACTTTATCGACTGTGTCTGACGTATTTGCTTTTTTTTTTTTTTTTTTTTAATTCCAATTACTTGCACGAAGACGATGGCAATTTGACGTTGACCGTTTGAATATGTTTTTTTTTGTCCATTCGTTCGAACCTTGTTCTTGCGTTCAAAAAATTCTGAACCACGTGTGTGACAGACGAATCAATCACAATTATTCATGCGTTTATGCAACATCTGCGTGGCAACTCTTGTCGTCTTGTCTTGTAAGTATATAATGCAACCCGGAAGTCGTGAATCTCAAGACCAGAATTATCATCGATACATTACATACTTATCACGTTTTCAACACCTTGTTCACGCAGTCGAAGTGTCTCGGGGTCGTGGGTTGCGACTCGTCGAATGTTCGTGGAACACAACTCGTTCACCATTCAACAAAAATCCGACGGGATTTCAACCAGATGAGCGCTCATTGATTTTTAAATATACGTCATTTGTAACTATTGTCTCGAATTACTTACGCAGGATCAATTTTTTTGTTCATTTCGAACAAAGGCAGGCGATTTGAAAACACGAAACGTTCGCCCTCGCTTTTTTTTTTATTTTCTTTCAATGGATTGCAGTTAACGTGACCACGACATTTGTATTTTCGTTGTGATTTTATTGTCACTCTAGATCAGCTAGAAAATTTTGAGGAAAATTGGATAAATCTTTGTAGCGTGGTTTTTGAAGTCTCATTTGTGTATACACAGATTGCACGAGATAAATATGCGGCCGAGACGTTTTTTTTTCATCTCCAGATGAGATGTTTACATTTTGTTACGGTGGATAATTATTACAGACACATAAGGTGAAAATCGATTCAACAAATGTGGAGTAGCAATGAAAATTATTTGTATTTATCAGCGTGAAATAATGATAGCGATGTTGGGAAGCACTCAGTACATTTGTAATTGACTTATGAAATTGATACAAAGTATATTTGTAATTTGGACTTGGCAGACGTGAAAGTACAAAGTACATTTGTAGTTTGAACTTGGGAAACGTGAAAGCACAAAGTACATTCCGGATTTGGACTTGGCAAACATGAAAGTACAAAGTACATTTGTAATTCGAACTTGGAAAATGTAAAAGTACAAAGTACATTTGTGATTTGGACTTGGCAAACATAAAAGAACAAAGTACATTTGTAGTTTGAACTTGGCAAAGTCAAAGTACAGAGTTCATTTGCAGTATGAACTTGGAAGAAGTCAAAGTACAAAGTTCATTTGTAATTTGGACTTGGTGAACGTAAAAGTTCAAACAACATTTGTAATTTAGACTTGGCAAACGTGAAAGTACAAAGTATATTTGTAATCGGACTTAGCGAACGTGAAAGTACAAAGTACATTTGTAGTTTAAACTTGACAAAGTCAAATTTTAAAGTTCATTTGTAGTTTGAACTTAGAAAAGTGAAAGTACAAAGTTCATTTGTAATTTGGACTTTTGGCAGACGTGAAATTACAAAGTACGTTTGTAGTTTGGACTTACCAAACGTGTCAAAGTACAAACTACATTTGTACTTTGTGCTTGGAGCTCAGACAAATACAAAGTACTTTTGTAATTTGTACTTTGAGCTCAGATAAATACGAAATACTTTTGTACTTTATATTTAGCTTAAAGAAAAAGTATTCCTCACTAATTCACGAATTATTTATCGATATATCGATAACAGATTGTTCCATTCAATTCGATGAATTAATTCATTTAAAATGCGAAAAAAAATTGTTAATTACTCTGTAGTTTCATGGAACATTTCATCGGATAACTGCATTTCATCAAGCTGTAACAAGCCAACAATTGCAATACTTTTAATAAAATCGATTAATCATTTTTATCCCTTAGTCCGTAAACCAGGGTCGTTTTCGTCCTGTCGATAATCAAATGTCGTTGTAACTTATCGAAAAGCCAAGAAAGGTCGCTACTAGGCTTCTGTAAGAAAACTTAGGCACCCCAAGGACCTGTCCACCAAGTTTCAGCCCGGTAGTCCTCTTGTGGCCTTCACGTCAGGTAGTCGAAGTTTGCTCCGGACGAAAACGACCCTGGTTTACGGAGTACGTTGACTGAAACTGTAAGTATTTTTTTTTCTATTTTCCGTTTTAAAGTGGTCATTGTGACCGTAAAAGTGCCAACAAAAATTGGGACCACGAGAAAAAAATAGAACATTTTTTTAATCTAGTTTTGTGACGAAATAGCGCAGCGTCCAGTAAAGAAGTCTCCCGGATATTGCGTCCTCGTGAGAAGGACAAAATAAAAGGCACATCAAAAAAGAATTATTGTTGATTTCATTCGTAATTTTTAAGGAATTAGATACTTTCCGCTGTTATTTCTACGAAATCAGAGGTTGATTTTTACCAATTTTGACATTGCAAAATTAAGCATTTTTTTTCAAAATAATTGAATGGCATAATCTTTTCAGGCAAGCTACACTATTCCCCATTAATATCCATCTTGGAACATTTCGATATCTTCATTTTTCAAAAAGTTATGATTTTTCAAATAAACTAATGATTTTGTCCTGGGTTGCCTCATATTTTGTATAAAATATACATTTAAAAAATTAATTTTCCATAATCTTATGATCGGGACTTTTGATTGGAGGCTTGACGAACCTTCGTGAATTTTTTCAGATTTTTTGCAGCCGTTTAAGTGTTTAAAAAAAAAAATGCAGGACGAAAACGACCCTGGTTTACGGATCGCAGGTCCCGAAAAACGCTTACGGACTAAGGCTTATCAATCCAATTGATCATACATTATTTTCTCGAATATCGGTGATCAAAAATTTTTCAAGCGACGCAATAATAAAAATTTCAAAAAATTTTCGTTCCAACTTGCCAGGTATGTCCCTCGACGGATTTTCCTCAACTGCATAGCGTGATTCTCATTCGCCTCATGTACTACGAATAAAACTTGTGTGTTCGTGTGTGGCTATTGGCCGAAGATATATATCACGAAACTGACGTGACACGTGATACGCTGTTTCCCATGCAAAATTGCTTTCCCAATTTATTCGTCGTCGTTCGAGATGGCTGAAACGTCGAACACACGATGGAACGTAACGTCGTCGTGACGATGCCGTTTTCTCAACTCATTTCATTGAAATTTTTCCAATTTTCCGAATAGTCGTAACAGACAAAAAAAAAATAAACAAAAACAAATGACAATTCAACGTTCGACGTTCGAACTGTGCGGCAAAATTTTATCTTTTTGTTTTTGTTTTTTTTTTTCATATCAGTTGTGGAAAATGAAAATTTCTGGGCTCCGACAACATGTCGTATGCTCGGTGGTGACTGGATTGTGACCACTTGAGACGTGACTGAATCATTCAAGCAATAGCAGGTGCAATGCAATATATATTTATATATGGGGCATTCCACATCACTTCAGCCAGTAGACAAAAAAAAATTCCACAAATAATTTTTAAAAATTGAGTCATTTTATTGAAATATATATTCATCGAGTGCCGAAATTTTGAAAAAAATTCTGACGCTTTTTTCGTTGATTAACTTTTTTTGTTTTATTTTTCCATTCAAATGGCTGTATCTTCGGCAGGATTTGACGTATTTACATTTGTGAAAAACGTAAATGTGCGTGTTTTTATGGCTTTCCAGAAAAAAATTAGATCAGATTTTATTTAAGGAAGTTGAACGTCCGTTTCAGGGCGAACGATGCAAAAATATTTTTTTTTTTTTTCTAAAAAAATGCATTTTTAATTTTTTTTTTTCAAAATTTCCTCAAATTCGGAATACGTAAAAAAGAATTTTTGTTATTTCCTATATCGTGGGATCGGTTATTGGTAGTGTGTAATTTTACCGATTTTATTGATAGATTTTAATTCAGTTTGATTTTTTTTTTTTTTTTCATGTGCTCATAAAATGCTTTCATGTGCGAAAGTTATGGTTGTATGAAATTTAACACGTGAGCGTATGGAAAATGAGGTCATTGAGGCCTATTATCGACGATAAACCCATAAAACTGGCATAAAAAAAAATTTTTGAAAAAATTTCAGTGCGTGGAATAAAGATCGATGAATGTCCACGAAAAAAATTCAGATCGATCGTCCGTCTGGTTGTCGAGTGATGCACGCAAAAGTATAGAAAATCAGCCCACTCAAAAGTTTGTTCGGACACAAGATGAAACACGATGCGAGATGTGATAACATATATTTGACGATATTTCATGATTATGAATTTATCTGGCATTTACAAAGCAGTTACAATCGAGATTTCTCATATCGGCGTACTTTTGGCTGGGATTGTACGTGTCATACATCCTTGAGGGGACTGAGTCACCTAAAAAATTCGAAAATTAAATTTTTTTTTCCGTGACACGGCCGATCCAAATTGAAAATCGATTTTACCCTTACGAAGTACGTATACTTAGCTATCATTTCAAATTTTTCCATAGCCGTATGAGTTATCTAAATGCTGTGAGATTTTTCACTTGTCGCAACTTTCGGACCGCACCGATGAACGGATTTTGGATTCCGACGTCTCATTTTGTTCCAAATCGCAGTCATTCTCGG
Source organism: Diplazon laetatorius (assembly GCA_963662125.1). Taxonomy (NCBI): domain Eukaryota; kingdom Metazoa; phylum Arthropoda; class Insecta; order Hymenoptera; family Ichneumonidae; genus Diplazon; species Diplazon laetatorius. Next base: position 20,562,877 of record OY759153.1, on the reverse strand, counting down.
ATGAGTGTAGAAATTTTGGATGCGAGGTAAAACGAATTTATGGTAACCTGTTATTCAACCGGTTTTTCAAAAAGTTACAAAAAAATTGTTTTTTTTTTCACATTATATAGGTCGCCATAATTTCCAGAAAGCAGATAAAAAAAAATCCCACACTCATGCGAGAATGAGGTCTGTTACGAAGAAAATGAGACGTCAGAATTGAAAATCCATTGAGTCGCAGGGTCCGAAAGCTGCGACAAGTGAAAAATTTTGTGAAAAATCTCACAGCATTTAGATAACTCATACGGCTATGAAAAAATTAAAAATGATAGCTAAGTATACGTACTTCGTAAGAGTAAAATCGATTTTCAATTTGGATCGGCCGTGTCACGGAAAAAAAAATTAATTTTTGAATTTTTCAGGTGACTCAGTCCCCTTAAACGGTTGCCCGGAAACGCCACAAAAAAAATAAGGAATGCAAGGAAAAAAAACGGAACTGTTCAAACTCGGTACTGTGAATTATAACCCATAAAAAATAAAAAAATTATAATAATATATCTAGCGAAATTTGTAACCGTTGGCTAATCGATTATTTCATTGGAAGTACATGTGGGGAGGGGGGGGGGGGGCACTTCTGTGCAATGCTGTTATTGCGAAATGAATGTGAAATAACGTGTACCACCGCAATATTGCAATTACCGATAGCGTAATAACGTGACAACTTGTCTCGAATGATCCGGCCACACGTGATATTCGTTCCAGATCGAAATTATTTGCTCGCTCTCGGTTCGCATGTGGTTCGTTCTGATGAATAATTTTGTACAGGGAATGCGAAAACGTTTGAGTGTCATGTAAAATATATGCTAATCGTAACTATTGTCTTGAATTAATTACGCAGGATCAATTTTTTTTTTTTCAATTCGAACAAAGGCACGCGATTTGAAAACACGAAACGTTTCCCCTCGCTTTTTTTATTTATTTTCTCTCAATGAATTGCAGTTGACGTGATCACGACATTTGTATTTTCGTTGTGATTTTATTGTCACTCTAGATCCGCTAGAAAATTTTGCGGAAAATTGGATAAATCTTTGTAGCATGGTTTTTGAAGTGTCATTTGTGTATTCACAGATTGAACGAGATAAATATGCGGCCGAGACATTTTTTTTTTAGCTCCCGATGAGATGTTTACATTTTGTTACGGTGGATAATGATTACAGACACATAAGGTGAAAATCGATTCAACAAATGTGGAGTAGCAATGAAAATTATTTGTATTTATCAGCGTGAAATAATGATAGCGATGTTGGAAAGCCCTTAGTACATTTGTAATTGACTTATGAAATTGATACAAAGTATATTTGTAATTTGGACTTGGCAAACGTGAAATTACAAAGTACACTTGTAGTTTGAACTTGGGAAACGTGAAAGCACAAAGTACATTCGTGATTTGGACTTGGCAAACATGAAAGTACAAAGTACATTTGTAATTCGAACTTGGAAAATGTAAAAGTGCAAAGTACATTTGTGATTTGGACTTGGCAAACATAAAAGAACAAAGTACATTTGTAGTTTGAACTTGGCAAAGTCAAAGTACAGAGTTCATTTGCAGTATGAACTTGGAAGAAGTCAAAGTACAAAGTTCATTTGTAATTTGGACCTGGTGAACGTAAAAGTTCAAACAACATTTTTAATTTAGACTTGGCAAACGTGAAAGTACAAAGTACATTTGTAATCGGACTTAGCAAACGTGAAAGTACAAAGTACATTCGTAATTCGACTTGGCAAACACGTTAAAGTGCAAAGTATATTTGGAGTTTCGGTTTTGGCCAAACGTTGAAGTACAAAGGTTATTTGTCATTTTGGACTTGGCAATATTAAAGTACAAAGTTCATTTGTAATTGGACTTAGCAAACGTGATAATACGAAGTTCATTTGTAATTGGACTTAGCAAACATGAAAATCCCAATTACATTTTTAATCGGACTTGGCAAACGTTAAAGTGCAAAGTACATTTGTAATTTTGCACTTGGCAAAGTTTAAGTACAAGTACAATTTTAATTTGGACTTTGCAAACTTAAAAGTACAAAGTACTCGAATGATCCAGCCACAATTTTTTTTTTAATTTCTTTCGGGTCAAAATTATTCGCTCGCTCGATTGAGCTGTGTTGTTTCTGATAAATAATTTTGAATGCGAAATGCGAAAACGTTTGAGTATTGAATAATATTTATTTCAAACATTCAAAGACATTCAAAAGCTCATTGATTTTCCATGGGAAATCGGTATCTCGTTGACCCGAATGAATTAATCGCAAATAATAATAATAATAATAATAATAATAATAATAATAATAATAATAATAATAATAATAATAATAATAATAATAATAATAATAATAATAATAATAATAATAATAATAATAATTTAAAAATTAAAAAAAACACCGGTTGAACATTTTTTTCGTACCGAAACGACTTATGTCGGAGATGTCGGTGGATGCAGCGTGGGCTTTCACTTTTACTCAAGCTCAACGTATCTCGCTCTCGGCTATTCCGTAAAACACGACGTTGTTGCCAAACTCAAATTCCTAAAGTCACCGGTTACATTCTCGAATCGAACGAATTATCGGTCTCACGTGGTTCGCTATCGACTCGTGAAATAATTTTCGTGAAAGGTGCGTAAAACTTTGCACGCCGATGTGGTAAAACAATAACCCGAGTCGAAATTTTTAAATCTTACATTTCAACTTGTTTCACTTGACGCGTCCGAATTTGAAGTTAAAGTGATGTGTGAAGATTGATGAATATATTTGAATGTTTTCAACTTCGAAAGAAATTTTTTAAAAATTTGAAACTTAAGATTTTGAGGGCAAATAATTTTGTTTTTTTTTTTTGTTTTTGGTTATTTTACCTTCGTTTTAACTTTCAAATTTGAATAATAGGAAATAATTGCAGAAAGATGTTAAGTGGAAATGAAGTTGAAACGCACAATAATAATTGCTTCTAAGTTCGTCCCTACTTTCGACCTTCTTAGATCTGAAAGTCACGTTGAAATAAGTTGCAATAGAGGTGAAAAATGATTCCAGACCGTGAAAGAGGAATTTTCATATTTTTTTACGATTTTTAAACTTACCCGCTGCATCGACTGGAATTCATTTGAAAATTTTCAAAATTATTAATTTTTTTTTTTTTTACGAAAAAGGTCGGGAAAAAATCTGAAAAAAATAATGTATATTGTAAAAAAATATACCACAAAAACACCGAAAAATTTTGGCAGCTATCCGGCAAACATAACCTAAGAAATAAGAATAAAAATAATTTTTTTTTTTTTTTAAGGTTATGTTTGCCGGATAGCTGCCAGTATTTGTTTGGTGTTTTTGTGGTACAGTTTTCTATGGTATACGTTTTTTTTTCCGATTTTTTCTTGTCGCTACCGTTTTTGCATTAAAATCGGAAATCATGACACGAATGATTTTAAAAACTTTCAAATGGATTCAGCTAATAATTTTTGAAAAAAGTTCCCTAAATTTGCAACGCTTAATCTTCGAAATTGGCCATTACCAGAAGGGTTCGGTTTTCCCTATTTGAAATACACAGATTTTTTTTTTTCATTCCTAAATTACACGCTCGTTCGATTACATTAAAATCTTCCTCAAAAATACAAAATACTCAACGAGTTCGTATCACGAAATCGGAAACAAAAAAATTTAACACTGGAAATATTAATCCTCGTACTGAAAACACTGATCTTGAAATCAATATCGGTAATTCCGTCTCGAATGTCGTTCTTTCGATGAAAATTATTCGGAAAACTCGACAAAAAAAACGATGAAAAAAGAAAAAAATTGTTCGACGTTCGGATAACAGTTTGATTGTATTTTTATGGACGGTTTCGAACGATTTACCAATGATGAAGGAACTATTCAACCGCCCATCGAGTTTTCGAGATTCTGGATTGAAGCGACGAACCGTAAATCTCGTGTAACGGTTTCACGGTTCGGTCAGCTTTTTTCTCCTTTTTTCTACGTTACGACCCATCGCGGAGAAATTTAAATTACATCATGGTCCCGTCGCCCTTTCCCCCTCGTGACAGTGTGACAAAAAAAAATGCCACAAATTCTTTCATCTTCCATTTATTTGTTTATTTATTTATTGTTATTTTTAAAAAATTTTAAATATATATATTTTTTTTACAAAACTTACAACTTTTCAACTGTACATTTATCTTCCATTTATTTATTTATTTATTTATTTATTGTTATTTTTTAAAAAAATTTTTAATATATTTTTTTTTTCATAAAACTTACAACTTTTTGTAAGGCAAGTTGAGATAGCTTGTTCCTCAAAAGTTTCGATAAGTTTCACAATAACTCGGAAACTATCCAAAATACGACGATAACGCAAATAACCTTTTTTGTATAAAATCAAATTATCTAAAAAAAACATTCAATAACATTTTTTCCTTTTTCCCAAAATTTTTGAAATATTCAAAAAAAATGAAGCGCTTCATTTTTCACATTCAAACAAAAAATTCGTCAACATACCTCAATGTATGTACTTTCGAATAAAACCAACTCGAATTGAATCCGACGAACACTTTTTGAGATGATAATTCCCAAAATTCACCGTATTTTTCCGGCCATCTGCATAAATGGTACCCCCTTAAGGGGACTGAGTCCTAACCGACCTAAAAAATTCGAAAATTAAATTTTTTTTTCCGTGACACGGCCGATCCAAGTTGAAAATCGATTTTACCCTTACGAAGTACGTATACTTAGCTATCATTTCAAATTTTTCCATAGCCGTATGAGTTATCTAAATGCTGTGAGATTTTTCACAAAATTTTTCACTTGTCGCAGCTTTCGGACCCTGCGACTCAATGGATTTTCAATTCTGACGTCTCATTTTCTTCGTAACAGACCTCATTCTCGGATGAGTGTGGGATTATTTTTTATCTGCTTTCTGGAAATTATGGCGACCTATAATGTGAAAAAAAAACAATTTTTTTGTAACTTTTTGAAAAACCGGTTGAATAATAGGTTACCATAAATTCGTTTTACCTCGCATCCAAAATTCCTACACTCATCCGAGAATGACTGCGATTTGGAACAAAATGAGACGTCGGAATCCAAAATCCGTTCATTCGGTGCGGTCCGAAAGTTGCGACAAGTGAAAAATTTTGTGAAAAATCTCACAGCATTTGGATAACTCATACGGCTATGGAAAAATTTGAAATGATAGCTAAGTATACGTACTTCGTAGGGGTAAAATCGATTTTCAATTTGGATCGGCCGTGTCACGGAAAAAAAAATTTAATTTTCGAATTTTTTAGGTGACTCAGTCCCCTTAATGGTCAAGCAGCCATCGTCCTGAAAAAAAATGTGTAAACGTCAAAAGTTCATTGAAAACTATGTGAAAGAGCGCGAGAGCCCGAGTGCAGACACGAGCAAGTGAAAAGTGGTGAGGGAAACGGAGAAAGACTGTTGGAAAAAAGAGAGAGAGAGAGAGAGAGAGAGAGAGAGAGAGAGAGAGAGAGAGAGAGAGAGAGAGAGAGAGAGAGAGAGAGAGAGAGAGAGAGAGAGAGAGAGAGAGAGAGAGAGAGAGAGAGAGAGAGAGAGAGAGAGAGAGAGAGAGAGAAAGAGAGAGTGAGAGCGATTGTGTCGTGAAGTTCCGTGCACGAGCAAGAAGAGAACTCCACCTGGAGGCGTCCGGTGAGCTCGCAGGTTGAATCTGGCCATTCGATTCCGGCCCGATCAGTCTTGCGGCAGGACTCGAAAGTCGTGGAGGGTCCATCCGTATACTGTCGCCCGTCATCCGAAACGTTTTTTTTTGTTAGTTTTTTCGGTTTTTTAAAATAAATTTATTGTTGTTGTTGTTGTTGTTATTTTTTTTTGTTTAAATTAAAACACGCGCTCGCGCCTAAGTTCGTACGTTTCGAACGCAATTCGAATTAATTTCATCTGCGTATAAACAACTTAACGAAATTTCGACCGTCCGAATCATTAAAAAAAAAAAAAAAAAAAAATTAATAATTGAAAAAAATAATTGAAAAAGCCAAAAAAAAGAAAAGAATAACGCAAACGTGCTATTGACGAATAAAGTAATTGGTTCTTGTTTTCTTTTTGTTAAGAAATCATTCAGGATTTAAAGAGAAATAAAAATAAATAATTGAAAATAATTATTTTCGTTAATTACGTTCGAATAAAGTGTGTGTTGTGATTGGGGATTATTACGATTGATTCGATGGTGCGGTACGAAAAATATTCATTGGATTCGATGAAACCCGACTTGACGTGATCGCTATTAATTTTTGGGAATAAATAATTTTCTGTGGATTACGAATAATAATAATAATAGTTATAAAAATAATAATAATAATAGTAGATAATAATTGAAATTCGTTTTATGTGTGAAGATTCGTTCGTTCTGTGTGAGGAGAAACGAAAATTTGGATCCTGAGGTTTCAATTTGACGTCCGAAACTAATCGAAGGTACAATAGGAATTTAGAATACCGTTTTTTACTTTTTTTTTTTTTTCAATGGAATTTTTCGGGTCCAGTGGTCGTCAACTTGATCGTCGTTGTAAATCTTGACGAAGATGAAAAAAAAATGATTGGTATAAAATTTGAAATTTTTTCTCAAATTTAAACGTGTGAGTGGATTTCCACCAGATTTAGTACGAAATGACCTGTGACTGTTGATTCGTGTGAATTCATGAGATTAAGCATGGCAAGCGAAATATTTTCGAATCGGCAGAGGCTCAAAATTGGAAAAACTTGAATTTTCGTCAAATCCGAACTATTCAGCCGATCGCCGCCAAATTTCATGCATAATCACGGTGGAATGGATGTTCCGTACTTTTGGAAAATTGGAGCTCGATCGGTCAAATTTGACGAGAGTAATATCGATAAATTTGATTTTACGAAAAAAAAAAAAAAATTCAAAATATCGCAAAATCGAAAAATTCCTCGATGGATTCGGTCCGAATGCGATACCAACCGACCTTGGGGTACGAATCTATTCGTGAATAACTATTCGGAAGAATATCCCAAAATTTGCGATCGCTAAAGTGTAAACGTAGTTTTTTTGAAAATTTGAAAACGACGTAAAATCCGAGCCGCAGTTTGAATCATGACGAAAATTACAGTCAATAAAGGTATTACAGAGCTGCGCATGGCTGCAAAATTTGGGGGCTGTAGCTAAAACCGTTTTCGAGTTATACACGTTTGAATTTTGGGAGGCCATTACACACACACACATACATCCGGACATTTTTTCCAAATGTGTTTTCTCCATTTTTCGGCACATTCTGAATATGGTGACACGAAGATCTCGAAAAAACAAAAATATCCCGCCAGAAAATAGCTTCCTTCGTGAAGAAACAAGATGTGAGCATAAAAAAAAAATATAAAAATAAGAAAATAAATAAAAAGATTAAAAAAATGAACTGAGATTTTTCCGGCCCAGTGAACGTCATCATCATCATCATCATCGTCTCGGCAAGATGAAAGTTTCGTGGCAAGTCGTGACAACTTTGTCCACAACATCGTCCAACGTTTCGGTCCAAGACACTCGAACATAACGATTAAATATTATTTTACCCGCCTCTCAATCAATCTCACCAGCACGCGTTTTCGCGTCTGCTACAATACTGCACTCTCGAACGCCATCTGTGATTCGAAATCTGAATCCGATCCGAATCTTCGTACGAATTGACCCGTTGCGGTCACTTGGGGTCTTTTCGGACCCCAGTGGGGTCCACTGGGACCCCAGGCCGACTTCATGGCCCTTATGCCACAAAAATACAATTTTTCAACATTGATTTTGTCCATCTGAACGTACGCACTTTCATTTTTCGACATCGACCAAAAGTCTCGAGTTCAAACTTCAAAATAAATATTACTTTTTTTTTTTCAAAGTCCACGAAAGCTCTACTTTTTTTTCTCAAAAATATAACATCTCGAGAGTAAAACGGCGTAAGATTTTTTACCATATGGCAAAAATTAAATTTTTCACGAATTTTTTTTTGTAAAAAAATTCAGATTTCGTGAATTTTTTTTTCTCATCGTGTTTCGACTACTCGAAAGTCTCGAATAGAAGACAACGACTATTGGATTATTTGGAAAATACGTTGAATTGAATTTTGGCGCAAGATTTTAGCCGAGTCTCTTATTTCGAGAGCGACCTCGAAATAAGAGACTCGGCAATAAGAGACTTTTCCCAGATTTCTCACTCGAGCGCTTCCCCCACTCCGACTCAGACTCCGAGCTCTCGAGAATTTCGTGGGCGGACCTGTGGTTAAGAGACCAGCCTGGGAGAGATTATTCGGGCAAATTAGAGTGAACCTGTCGTGTAAATTGATGTGCGCATGCGTGCTCGAGTTTGTGTGTGTGCGTGTGTGAATGTGACACAAAATATCGAGAGTTTTTACTTCGGGTTTTTACTTAGGGTTTTTACTCTCTTTCAAAATTGTCTTCTTTTCCTCAAACGTATATCGATTACGTTTGGCAGTACAGCCAGCTCCTTTGTTTAAGGGGACTGAGTAACCTAAAAAATTCGAAAATTAAATTTTTTTTTCCGTGACACGGCCGATCCAAATTGAAAATCGATTTTACCCTTACGAAGTACGTATACTTAGCTATCATTTCAAATTTTTCCATAGCCGTATGAGTTATCTAAATGCTGTGAGATTTTTCACAAAATTGTTCACTTGTCGCAACTTTCGGACCGCACCAAATGAACGGATTTTGGATTCCGACGTCTCATTTTGTTCCAAATCGCAGTCATTCTCGGATGAGTGTAGAAATTTTGGATGCGAGGTAAAACGAATTTATGGTAACCTATTATTCAACCGGTTTTTCAAAAAGTTACAAAAAAATTGTTTGTTTTTTTCACATTATAGGTCGCCATAATTTCCAGAAAGCAGATAAAAAAAAATCCCACACTCATCCGAGAATGAGGTCTGTTATGAAGAAAATGAGACGTCAGAATTGAAAATCCATTGAGTCGCAGGGTCCGAAAGCTGCGACAAGTGAAAAATTTTGTGAAAAATCTCACAGCATTTATATAACTCATACGGCTATGGAAAAATTTGAAATGATAGCTAAGTATACGTACTTCGTAAGGGTAAAATCGATTTTCAATTCGGATCGGCCGTGTCACGGAAAAAAAAATTTAATTTTCGAATTTTTTAGGCGACTCAGTCCCCTTAAATTATCACATTGTGGCACAGATTCTGCAATATTTTCTTCGACTTCTGTAACCACAGTCTGATTTATTACGCTTTTTCACAGTTTCGGTCATTATATGACGTGAATGTACCAAGTTGGAACTCGGTGGGAGCGTGTCTCTTGTTGACAGGATCGCATGCGGGAAAGAGTAAGAGAGAGACAGACAGAGTTAGCGAGCGTGGAGAGCGCGACTGGTGGGGGTATGCGATTTCCGAGACAAACTCTTCCCCTCGGGGTCTTTTGGTCTCTTATTCCAAGGTCGGACTGTATGCGACTCGTTACTGAAAAATCAAATTTCCAAACGATCAGACGAGGTGTGGAAAAAAAAAAAATCCAGACTGGTCTGTGGATTATTTATTTTTTTTTTTCATTGATTACAAATGTTAAATCAAACTGTACAAAAATTATACGAAATGTTGTGAAAAATTACAAATGTTGTAATATTTAAAAATTGACGTATTCGAATTTGCGAAAACATTTTTAATGTGCCAATTAGGTGGGTTCTCAATGTGGGGTGAAAGTCTGTGGCCTATGGAAGGACTCTTGTTGGTAGCTCGATCTTTTTTTTTTGTTTTGTCCTTTGCTTTTTCTTTCATGAATTTTTTTTTGACATATATCGAATTTCTTATTTTGTATATTTTGCTGACTCGCCTTCGACCGGCTCGTTTCGCGAGGAATTCTCGATTGGGGTTTTTCAACGGGAATCCCTGCTTGCGTCACTCATCGAGGTTCAACATGGCCGTAGAATGTCTGAAAAATAAAATATATATATATATATACATATATATATATAATGCTGAATGATCGGTAAACGTGCCAAGGCCGTTCATCCTTGATCAGCAATATTTGCAAGTCTCGAAAGACTGTGAAATAAATTTGAAACAAATTAAAACTCATAATTAATTTTTGCTTCTTCTAAATATCTAAATATCGTAGGTGATGAACGAAGATTTCTCTATGAGAAAGTATATATATTTTTTTTCTTCTTAAATCTTTGGCTTTCTCATAGAGGAATTTTCGTTCATTACCTTATGATTTGAAGGAAGCAAATATCAAGTTTCAAATTGCAGCTTGTTTTTGATATTCAAAATATTCGTCGGTGGGTGTGAAAAATGTCAATTTCTCATGAAATTTAAACGTGTGAGTGGATTTCCACCAGATTGAGTGCGAAATGACATGTGACTGTTGATTCGTGTGAATCCATGAGATTGAGCGTGGCATGTGAAATATTTTCGAATCGGCAGAGGCTCAAAATTGGAAAAACTTGAATTTTCGTCAAATCCGAACTGTTCAGCCGATCTCCGCCAAATTTCATGCATAATCACGGTGGAATGGATGTTCCGTACTTTTGGAAAATCGAAGCTCGATCGGTCAAAGTTGACAAGAGTAATATAGATAAATTTGATTTTACGAAAAAAAAAAAAATTCAAAATATCGCAAAATCGAAAAATTCCTCGATGGATTAGGTCCGAATGCGATACCAACCGACCTTGGGGTACGAATCTATTCGTGAATAACTATTCGGAAGAATATCCCAAAATTTGCGATCGCTAAAGTGTAAACGTCGTTTTTTTTGAAAATTTGAAAACGACGTAGAATCCGAGCCGCAGTTTGAATCATGACGAAAATTACAGTCAATCAAGGTATTACAGAGCTGCGCATGGCTGCAAAATTTGGGGGCTGTAGCTAAAACCGTTTCCGAGTTATACACGTTTGAATTTTGGGAGGCCATTACACACACACACACACACATACATCCGGATATTTTCTCCAATTATGTTTTCTCGACGTTTTGGCACATTCTGCCAACCTGGTGACACGAAGATCTCGAATAAAAAATGTCTCCAATTTCTTTATAAATTAAAAAAAAAAAAAATCTAAAACCGCCTCGCAACACTATCTAAAATGCGTCTTCTTGTTCATATAACTGAAATTCTTTTGCCGGTTCAACACACGTGTGATCATACGGTATTATCGTACGAGACACACACACACACACACACACACACACACATACAAACACGTAGACGAATAATAAAATACGGTCGGGTTAGTGGTCGACCCACTTTCGTTATAAGGGGCCCCACTCACTGGGCCCACCCGAGTTTATTAATCGACTATATATCCGAAGAGTACTCGCGCTTCGCTCTCGGTTCGACACGCTCACCAAATCTCACGATTTCCATAATTACGATTTTGGGGACATTCTGTGAGCATCGTTTTCCTCGATGTCCAAACTTGACGCAGCTTCGACAAAATCGTTAACGAAACTTCGTTCCCCCCCCCCCCTCCCCTCTCGCTCCTGAAACACGGAATATTAAATGAAAAAAAAAAAAAAACCAATAATTAATTCGTCGAAGAATATTTATTCCAATGGAAAAATTTATCGCGTGATAATTGTACTTTTTAGCTCATTTAATATATATTTTTTAACATATTGAAAATTAAATTTTGGTTATTGTGAAAATTTGTACTCGTAGAAAAAGACTTGAAATAATGTCAGAATTTTTTTAAAAAATCATTCGATTTATGGCAACATTTTTTTTGTTGCAATTTAAAGTTGCTGGGGTAAATTTTGCCCGATGTGTTGTTGTTGAAATTTATTTTAATGGAAATTTTCTATTGCGCCATTGGTGTACTTTTTAGCATATTGAAACAATTTTTTAGCATATTGAAAATTAGATTTCGGTTGTTATAACAATTTTTACCTGTAGAAAAAATCTTGGAATGTTCTCAGAAATTAAAAAAAGCTGCAAGTTGAAACTTGCAATTTGCTTCCTCTGAGTTGTAAGTAGTGAACGAAGATTCCTTTATGAAGTAGCAAGAATGAGGGAGCTATGATGGAGCACTTATCTTTTGGCTTCCTCATAAAGGAATCTTCGTTCACTACTTACAACTCAGAGGAAGCAAATTGCAAGTTTCAACTTGCAGCTTTTTCATTTCTAATCGATCATAGTATTCGATATTCGAATGTTATTCAAACTTAGGAACTGAAAAAGTGTTCAGATTTATAAAAACTGCGTCCACGTCGCGAGTTCCAGTTCAATTAGAGCAGCTCGTTCATTCTACTGTTTATTGACACTATACCGCGTATATAAAATAAAGTTTTATAAAATTTGAACGCGTCGTTCAATGTCTACCAAATTTGCTTACGAATAGAGGTGAACGTCTATAAATTTCACCACGGTCCGTCAATTATTTTTGAATTTGCAAAGGTTAGAACTTCAAAATTTCCGATTGCTCTAAAATGCGATCCGATTGGTCGATCTTCGCCAAATTTAATATGTATCACAGCTTAATGATATTCCATAGTTGTAGAGAATTTGAATCCGATTGATTGAAGTTAACGACAAATAAAGCGAAAAGTTCATTTTTTGAAAAATTCAAAATATCATAAAATCAGAACTTCTCGACGGATTCGGCTCAAATGCAATACCATACATCCTTAGGTATAACTCTATATTTGAAGAACTATTTAGACGAATATCTCAAAATTTGCGGACGCTACAGTGGTAACAGACATTTTTTTGAAAATTTCAAAACGCTGTAAAATTCGAACGGATGCGTCGATTAATGCAAAAATTATACAGGACATACAGATTGTATGACACCACATGCGTGCAAAATCTGAGCGCTGTAGCTTGAGCCGTTCTCGAGTTATAGACATTTGAATTTTGGAGGGTCGATCCACACACACACACATACATACACACACACACACACACACACACACACACACACACACACATACATCCGGACATTTTCTACAAATGTAATTTCTGGATGTTTTAGGTCATTTTGAACCTATTGACATTAAGATCTCGAAAAAAAATTTTCGGACCATCACAAAGCTTCCTTTATGAGGAAGCAAAAAAATTATTTTATTTTAGTGATTACTCAGAGATTTTAATAAATTTATGGTGCCAATGTAATCGTAAAATTTCACGTCGAATGTTTCGCTCTGTCAGAACGACATTTTGTAATCTCTCTTTTGGTGCTGTCTCTTTTGCGCCTGCGTCTAATGTCGTAATCGTGAAAATTACACGAAATTAAATACGAAATGAAAATATTCTGGCGAATACAAGATGGAAGAGGAACCTTCGGTTTCAAGAAAGTCAACAAATATTTCATAGACCGGAAATGATTCACCAATTTCCCAGCGATGAAATATCGATCAATTTTTTATCGATAAAAAATTGAAATAAAGATTATGAATCAGTAAATTAAATTAAATTAAATTAAATTAAATTAAATTAAATTAAATTAAATTAAATTAAATTAAATTAAATTAAATTAAATTAAATTAAATTAAATTAAATTAAATTAAATTAAATTAAATTAAATTAAATTAAATTAAATTAAATTAAATTAAATTAAATTAAATTAAATTAAATTAAATTAAATTAAATTAAATTAAATTAAATTAAATTAAATTAAATTAAATTAAATTAAATTAAATTAAATTAAATTAAATTAAATTAAATTAAATTAAATTAAATTAAATTAAATTAAATTAAATTAAATTAAATTAAATTAAATTAAATTAAATTAAATTAAATTAAATTAAATTAAATCAAATTAAATTAAATTAAATTAAATTAAATTAAATTAAATTAAATTAAATTAAATTAAATTAAATTAAATTAAATTAAATTAAATTAAATTAAATTAAATTAAATTAAATTAAATTAAATTAAATTAAATTAAATTAAATTAAATTAAATTAAATTAAATTAAATTAAATTAAATTAAATTAAATTAAATTAAATTAAATTAAATTAAATTAAATTAAATTAAATTAAATTAAATTAAATTAAATTAAATTAAATTAAATTAAATTAAATTAAATTAAATTAAATTAAATTAAATTAAATTAAATTAAATTAAATTAAATTAAATTAAATTAAATTAAATTAAATTAAATTAAATTAAATTAAATTAAATTAAATTAAATTAAATTAAATTAAATTAAATTAAATTAAATTAAATTAAATTAAATTAAATTAAATTAAATTAAATTAAATTAAATTAAATTAAATTAAATTAAATTGAATTGAATTGAATTGAATTGAATTAAATTAAATTAAATTAAATTAAATTAAATTAAATTAAATTAAATTAAATTAAATTAAATTAAATTAAATTAAATTAAATTAAATTAAATTAAATTAAATTAAATTAAATTAAATTAAATTAAATTAAATTAAATTAAATTACTACTTCATCATACTTACTAGCACGCGGTGATGAAAATTCGTCGTCACGGATGAAAATGCATTTTCATCCGTGTTCTACCTTGCTTTGCGATAATAATAATAGTAAGAATAATAATAATAATTTTGTCGAGGTTCGAATAAGTAAGTGCTGTACGTGTGTGTCCCAGAGTGTATGTCGCAGCCGATTTGGCTGACCAATCGAAGGATTGATTAGCAGGCCGGACGCGTGCGAATTGCGCGACGAATTTGCCGTCGTTTTTTTCTTTGTATGAATTACAAAACGCCAAGCGTTATACCACATGCAATCGGGGTGGTCCTTTATTTCTATGGTTTAAAATAAATTTTCGAAAATATTCTTAGAAATTTGAGATCCCTGTCTCAATTCTTAACCATGCCGCCAGTCCCCCAAATTTTGCCATTTCAATAACATAGTGTTTTTTTTTTTTCATTTTTAAGATTTTTTCTTTTATCATGACTGAAGTACTGCACTGTGGATGATACTGTAGATTATAAACGATTATTTATTTCGAGTTGTTTTACATTAAAAATATAGTTTTTTCTTTTTTTTTACTGACATGAAAAAAAAAAAAAATTGTCCAGTATCTGTTAAGAATTCTCGGTATTAGTCCTATAGTTTTTAGAAAGCTCACGAAGTTGAACTCTTCTAATAATTTATTTCGAACCATCTTCAATAATATGTTTCATACATATTCAATAATATTTATTTAATAGATTTTCAATGATACATTTAACATATTTTGTCCAATTTTCTGGGAGCTCCCAAATGAAAAAAAACAACTAATGAAGCGATCGATATATACCTCGATATATATATGTATATCTACTTCCTATATACTTTTGTTTTTGTGTTACTAGGGAACGTTGCGTGTTGTTTAGTAATAAATGAGAGAAGTTGTAACCGAAGAGCGGTGAGATGAATGAGACACGAAAAATAAAGCTGTGTTAATTATTTTTTCAAAAAACTCGAAGTTTTGCTTAAATGAAAAATAAGAGCATAATAAAAACAAAGAAGAAGAATTGCCACACTGAAACAAGGACCACGCTAATGTGCAACCCCATGTTAGTCTCTCTTTAAAAGTCATGTTGTTGGAAAAAAAAAAAAGCTGCAAGTTGAAACTTGCAAATTGCTTCCTCATAATTTTAAGCAAGCTGCAAGTTGAGCATTGCAATTTGCTTCCTCGGAATCGTAGGTAGTGAATGAAGAATCCTTTATGAGGAAGCAATGTGATGCTTATGGGAGCGCTATGAGGAAGCATTTTTGTTTTGGCTTCCTCATAAAGGATTCTTCGTTCACTATCTACGATCGAAAAACTTGAATTCCTGTCAAAGCCGAACCATCCAACTGATCTTCGCCAAATTTGAGATACAGCACGGCTGAATGATTTTCTATACTTTTGTGAAGTTTGAGCTTGATTGGTTAAAGTTCACAAAAGTTATAGCGACAAATTTGATTTTTGGAAAAATTCAAAATATCATAAAATGAAAACTTATTGATGGATTTGGCCCAAATGCAATACCAACTAACCTTGGGTACGTATCTCTTTGTCAAGAACTATTTAGACGAGTATCTCAAAATTTGCGATCGCTAGCATGATAACGCCCTTTTTTTGGGAATTTGCAAATGACATAAAATCTGAGTCGCAGCTTCAATCATTTTCAAACCTATAGTCAAAAAAGTGATTACGGAGCTGCACATGTCTGCAAAATTTGGGGGCTGTAGCTCAAACCGTTCTCGAGTTATGCAAGTTTTAATTTTGGAAGGCCATTACACACACACACACACACACATACATACATCCGGACATTTTCTCCAAATGTGTTGTCTCGACGTTTTGGAACATTCTGAACATGGTGACATGAAGATCTCGAGAAAAAAATGTTCCCACCGTCACAAAGCTTCCTTTTATGAGGAAGCAAAAAATCACAAAATAAAAAATTTGAAAAAATTAAAAAAATGCTCGTGGCTCGGTGTTTGTAATATTAATGACGTTCGGATGCGGATGCAACGAAAATTGCTCTCGGGCGTCGGGTAGATTGCGAATCATTCTGTGCCGACACAACCGGTAAACCAATTTATGCCGTCGTCAGTCCGTTTGTTCAGTTCCCCCGTGAATTTCTCCGCGGAAATGTGTTTTCTACTTTTTTTTTCGTTGTATCTTTTTTTTTTTTTTTTTTTTTCATTCCGCTGCATCGGAAGTCGGTCGGGGTCTTCTTGGCGTTGAAGAAGATCTTCAGCGTCGTTGTCTTCACGATGTGAAAGACCTTCTCGAGATCGTTACGTTTTATATCGTGATTCGCTCTCGGATCATTGTGCCCGCGATGGTGCATCGAAAAAAAATAAACTTTCGAAGCTGACGCCGGTTGGGACGCGTTTTCTCGGTGCATTGCAGAAAACGCAAGCTGGACGAGCGAAATTATATCAATGCAAATTCGAACGAAATCGATGCATCGATCGGTCGATGCGGTTTTTTTTTTTTTTTTAATTTTTTTTATTGTTTTTATTTATATTTTTATTCCACCACCGATAGATCGCAATTATCACAACTATTTTTATTATTGTTGTTATTGATTTTTTTCATTTTTTTATTTTATTAAATTTTTATAATTTTTTTCGTTCAAATTTTGTTTTTTATAATTTTTGTATTGACTATATTTATATTTCTATTATTGTATTATAACGACGATTGTCGATGTGATTTTGAAATTTGGATGAGAAATTTTCTTTGAAAATTTTATTCGCGACAGTGAAATAACAAACGAAGTTATAGCTTCCTGTGATAAAGCAGATATTTTTTTCATCAACTTCACTGTGTATGTATATTTATTAGGGTGTGTCGTTAATGCGGGTGTTGACAAATTTCGACAAGTGCACCCCCCAGATAGGTTCGAAATGAATAAATAAAAATATTTGCGAAACCCCAGCACTGTGGTCCAATGAGAAGACGTGTCTGTGAGCTCGTTTTGTTTCCCCGTTTGAATAACATGGGATTTTCCGACTAATTCAGTAATTATTTTTTCGAGTCGTCCCTAAGCACGCGAAAAATTCTTTATTCACACAGATTTAATGATAATGGGTGTAACTACTCGTACATTTTTTTACAAGACCTCACCTGAGTATTATCGATAACGGCGAATCGATTAACGATGGATAACAACTGATAAACCATTTCAACACAAATTCGAAATTTATTTGTGTCAATGTCTCGTAAAAAAATCGTACGAGTAGTTAAACCCATTGACAATAGATTTGTATGAATAAAGAATTTTATTGCGTGCTTAGGGACACCACGAAAAAATAATTACCGAATTAGTCTGAAAATCCCATGTTATTCAAACGGGGAAACAAAACGAGCTTACAGCCACGTCTTCTCATTGGACCACAGTGCTGTGGTTTCGCACATATTTTCATTCATTTATTTCGAACCCATCTGGGGGGCGCACTCGTCAAAATTCGTCAACACCCCCATTAACGACCCACCCTAACAAATATAAACATACATACACTACACAGTCGATAAAGAAATTATCTACTGTATCACAGGCAGGCGAAAAGAATTTCAAAACACCCCGCCTCATTGACTGTTACGAAAACAAAACAAAAAAAAATCCCATTCACGTTCTACACAAAATTCCATAAAGCGAAGAACACAAAAAAAAAAAAAAAAACATAAAAAAGAAGGAGGAAAAAAAATCGAGAAAACAAAAAGGATAAAAAAAAAAAAAAAAACAAATAATGTGTTACCTCACGAATGTTGGAAATATCGAACGTTTATAATTGCACAGCGACGGAAGATAGCAAGAACTACGATGTGAAGTCGCACATTCTTGATGTATTCACAATTTTTTATTTATTTCTTATCTGTTTTTTTTGTGTTTTTTTTTTTTTCAATTTTTTTTCCCTACTTTTTCTAAAATGAGAATCTCAGGTTTGCCTTGACCGAAGGACACTGAGGATGTTACTCGAAAGGACGTCACAGTTGAGTGAGAGAGAGAGAGAGAGAGACTCACTGTTGAACGTTTTTGCTGTATGCGCTTGTGATAAGTGATATATATATATTTATATACACACACACATATATATATATATATATGTATATATATTTATTCGTTTTCCCGAAGAGGTTGAGAATTTAATAGCCATCGTGCAAAGTACAAACCGGTTAACCGTGCGACTGATATATATATATACCAAGTATATACATATATATATATATATATATATATATATATATATATATGTATATATACCAAGTCGCGAAGACTGCGAATGCGCAAACGTTCGAATTTTTTTTTTTCATTTTTTTTTTTTTTTTCATTTTTTTTTTATTCCTGCGCAAGATCGAGGGTCAAAGTCTTAGACAGGTGAACGCATAGTCCGTCGTTGTAAATCCCCCCAAGAACATTATTCGTGTGCGTTGACGAAACGTTTTTCTCGAAAAACAATGTACACGAGACGATTGAAATCATGAGAATGAAAACTCGTAACTTCCGGTTGTGGCTCACGAACGCGTGACGCCCTTTTCTGACCGAAATAATCACTCGACAACGAGATAATCCAAAATTCGCGAATCAATCAACGAAATTATTGCGTTGAAAAAAAAAAAAAATAATAATTATAATGAGATTGAAAAAAAAAAGAAAACAAGGATGCAAAGAATCTTGCACATTGATTTCTGATAATTTTGTATCGTTTTTTGAATTATCGAGATGTGAAGTGGAACCTTGATCATGGGTTTCTCATCATTTTACACATTTGCCAAAGCTTCGTCTGTGAGGAACCGATGTGTCGATCAATTCTGGCTTCCTCATGGAGGAAGCTTTGGCAAACGTGTAAAACGATGAGAAAGCCATGAGCAAGGTTGTACTTTACATCTTGATAATTTAAAAACGGTGGAAAAAATTATGAGGAAGCCAATGTGCATTGTTCTACTTTGCATCATTGTTTTTCGTATAAAATCCGCTCGTAAATATATCGAGTCCGAAATAAATGTAGGGGAAATTTCGTGTAAAATCTAAAAAATTGAAAATCGTATTAAATCCAAACGTCAGGATGCATTTCGCCTCAATTCAATACCAAGCTGTTTTTTTTTCTCATGAACCCACAAGAATCTATAAAAATCCCACAAGGATGCGATGTAAAATAACAATAACAACGAAAAATCATGAATAATGCGAAAATATTTTATTGCGAGTGTGATGTGAGTCGAAATCAACATATATGGTGCACTTCGTTTCAAATTAAAAAAATTCGAATTCGCATAAAATCCGAACGTCTTGATGGATTGTGTCCAAATTCAATACGAAACGTCTTTCGATGATAATGCATCTTTGTGCCAAGTTTTAGCTCGATATCTCAAAAATTGCGCAAGCTAGAGAGCGCACACGACACTTTTTGACAAATTTCAAAATTATCTAAAAACAAAAGCTCTCCATGGATTTCGCTAAAATTCTGTACCAAGCATATCCCTGTGATAGTTCAACATTCTACTGAATTTTAGCTCGATATGTCGAAAATTTTGCGAGCCAGAGAACCAAGAATTTCTGACATTTTTTAATATCCATTCGGTAATACCATTAAGGTGTTGTATGAAAAAATTTCAATCGACCGATACGACAATCCATGAGTCATTGTTTACAGCCAAGGACAGACCACAGGATGAGTTTCAATGCGTTTGGTTGTAAATTTTTGCTTATTAGGAATTTATCGAATTTAATCGCAAATTCAAACAACACGCAGTGGATAGAAACGTTTTATTATTTCATTGCCAAGTGTGATGTACACCGAAGGTTGTGAATATATCAATCGTAATTTAAAAAGTTAATGTTCGTTCACGTGAGCCATTGTCAATGAGATTCTCGCCTTGAATTAAAATAAAAATTTTGAAAAAAAAATTTACGAAACATCGTGGAATAATTATTTTTCAAACTAATTTTACAACATGTACATTAGGGTGGTCCTTATAAAGGGCTCGGACGAATTTTGACTCGTTACCTCCCCTCTCCGCCCTCGGATTGGCTCGAAATAATTTTTCAAAAAGTTCCCTAAATTGGCAGCCTGCAATCTTTGAAACCGGCCATTACCAGCAGGGGTACATTTTTACCCCTTGAAATAAACAGGATTTTTCGACTCTCCAGTAATATGCCTATTTGGGTCTTTTGAAATCATCTTAAAAATGCAAGAAGTATCTCAATGAGTCTGTGACACCTTTGTGCATGAAAAAAAAAATGTTATGGTTTGACTTTGAAATGGTAATGGGTCATTCCACGCCGACATTTAAACACGTTTTTCGGTTTCTTCTTATTTCCAGATAATTTTGTCCGAAGAATTTTCGAATTTGAAATTTCAATCCGAAAATTTGAAAAAAACTTATCCTGAAAGGCATATCGGTCATTCCGACTCAATTCCCTTTTTTTTACATTTTTTTTTAATCGAAAAAAGAAAAATAAACAAATTGAGTCGGAATGACCGATATGGCTTTCAAGATAAGTTTTTTCAAATTTTCGGATTGAAATTTCAAATTCTAAAATACTTCTGACAAAATTATCCGGAAATAAGAAGAAACCGAAAAACGTGTTTAAATATCGGCGTGGAATGACCCATAACCATTTCAAAGTCAAACCATAAGATTTTTTTTTTTTCATCCACAAGAGTTTCACGGACTCATTGAGATGCTTCTTGGATTTTTGAGATGATTTCAAGAGACCCAAATAGGCATATTACTGGAGAGTCGAGAAATCCTGTTTATTTCAAGGGGTAAAAATGTACCCCTGCTGGTAATGGCCGGTTTCAAAGATTGCGGGCTGCCAATTTGGGGAACTTTTTTTACAATCATTTCGAGCCAATCTGTGGGGCGGGAGCGGGGTAAGGGGTCAAAATTCTTAACTTGCGTTTGTCGGATTGCGCAAATCGTTCCCAAACGGGAATCATCATCAATGACTTTGATTGCATTGGCTGTAGTCGCTAATTGCATCGACCAAAAACGTTCGCTGATTTCGCAATGTACACACAATGCACACAAACTTCCTGTATTGTTTTTTTTTATTTTTTTTTCTGCATTCGGTCGCGCGAATGATGAATCATTGTCGGACAATTTTGTGCAGAAAGAAAGTGACATGGTATTGCATGCAAGCACATGAAAGTAACGCCATGTTGGATATATTCTAAATTTAATCAATTCTCAATTAATATTGTATGTATGCTTTACATTAGACCGTTTTTCACAGTGCTTCAAAACGAATAAATAATTTCTTTCTTTTTTCTATTCTTTTCTATTCTAATTTCTTTTTTTTTCTATTTTTTATCATAATTTGATGGGAAAATTGAAAAAAAAAAAAATTATTGGCAAACCAAGGCCAAGAAAGAAAAATCTGCAAAAAAATATGGGAATTAGTTCTTCATATTTTTGAACTCTAGGAAGGTTGGAGAACGTGATTTTTTTGTAAGGATCACCCTAATATATATATATATATATATATATATATATATATATATATATATATTGGGCTGGTTCTTATTTGGCCTAAAAAAAATAGTCTTTCTTAAAAAAAAGTATCGCTACCCACCTTCCAAATGATTTTAAACCATAAAATAAGAATTTTCATATTTTCTTCCGATTTTTAAATTCACCCTCTGCATCGCCTGAATTCACTTGAAAGTTTTTTAAATCATTTTTTTTTTTTTTACGAAAATGGTCGGGAAAAGAAATCTGAAAAAAATATATATCGTAAAAAAATATACCACAAAAACACCGAAAAATGTTGGCAGCCATCCGGCAAACATAACCTAAGAAATAAAAATAAAAATTATTTTTATTTTTTTTTTTCAGGTTATGTTTGCCGGATAGCTGCCGGTACTTTTTCGTGTTTTCGTGGTATAGTTTTTTATGGTATACGTTTTTTTTCCGATTTTTTTTTTCGCCACCGTTTTTGTATCAAATTCGGAAATATGACATGAATGATTTTAGAAACTTAAAAATAAATTCATGGCAGAGGGTGAATTTAAAAATCGGAAAAAAATATGAAAATTCCTTTTCCATGGTCTAGAATCATTTGGAAGGTGGGTAGAGATACTTTTGTTTTTTAGGCCAAATAAGAACCACCCATACATAGATATATATATATATATATATATATATATATATATATATATATATATATATATATATATATATATATACAGTTTTACGGAGACGTAACTACCGGTACAGGTGCAACGCCGAGACTCGTGACCCGAGAGTGCGAGCCACGCGGTGAAAGGTTTTTTCGATTCACGAGTTTCCATTTCGCTAACCGACCGGAGAAAAGAGCCATGCGTCTCGGTTCATTCCCATCAACGACAATGGAATGAAAGTGAGAAATGATTATTATTTTTTTTTTTATTTTTCCTCGTAGGTACAGTGTGCGGGGGTCGCGCTTCCGCGAGCGAATAAAATGCTACGTTTGCTTATCGCATTGAAGCTCATATGGCTCACGATTTTTCGTGTCATTAACATTTTGCCTGTGAATTTTTTTTTTTTTTTTCAATCGTCAAAAACGCTGATGACAACTATAAATAGCAAACGTTTCGACAATTTAAAATTGCTTTTTTTTTATGATTCCACAAGGTTTTTTTTTTTTTTTATCGTATAATTACTTTTTGCTCCAAGTCTCCAGCTGCACGCGAAAAAAAAAGAAATTAATATTCGTGGTCAAAATTGGGCTGAAATAGAAAAAAGAAAAAAAATTAAGTAAAATAATGAGAAAAATATTTTTTAAAAAATTGAAATTGTAATAAATTCTCAACTCATAATTATTAATATTGAATTTTTATGATAGCAAGAACATATGGAACAAGATAAAATAAATAAATAAATTGTATAGAAATCATTTGTATTAATTATGAGCTATATAGTTTGAAAAGAACATTGGTCATGTTAATTGAAATTGAATAATATTTCTGACTGAAATTAGACTGAAATTATAGAAAAATAAAATAATTTTTTTTTAAATTAATATTCCTGGCCAAAATGAGGCTGGAATTATTTTAAAAAAAATAATAAAATGAAATATTATTTTTAAAATAATATTCCTGGCCATAATTAGGCCGAAATTAAAAATAAAATCCTGTCGATAAAAAATATTAATAAAAAAAAAAATAAAGTAGAATAATTATAGAAATATATATTCATGGCCGAAATTAGACTGAAATAAAATTTAAAAAATTAGAATACAATTCCTATGTGATAAAAAATATTACAAAAAAAAATGTTAAACGAATTATATTCACACTGCTACGATGGAAATTGATGTACGTCGAGTTCCCCATGCTGGACGGTATAATGCATGACCCAAAATTCCGAACGCAGAATTGTGCAAGCCCGAAGGCGATGAAATTTTTTTCGGTATGGGTCGTCGATCGTCGCGACTCGTTTTGCGGATACGTTAAGGACGTATGACACGTACAATCCCAGCCAAAAGTACGCCAATCCGAAAAATATCGATTGCGTATCCTTTGCGAATGCCAGAAAAATTCATAATCATCAAATAATCGCCGAATCAGATGTTATTACATCTTGCATCATGTTTTTTTTTTTTTTTTCAACCTTTTTCAATCACTTATATTTAATATTGAATTTCGAAGGTCGATCGATCTGCATTTTTTTGCATTTCTTTCACATTTATCAATCTGTATTCCACAAACTGGTTTTTTTTTTCAACTTTTTTCAAAAACTTCATTTTATTTCGATTCGTTCTTCATATTTGCAGCAATGTGGCTAATTCACATGAGAACACACGTTAAATTTCATACAGCTATGACTTTCAAACGTTTAGGTTGAAGGGATTGAGTCACCGGAAGAAATGGAATTTTTTTTTTTTTTCGTGAAATGATCAATCCAAATTTAATCAATGAAAAAAATTAGATTAATCGTGTCACGATAGAAATAAATAACTTCAAATTTTTTAGGTGACTCGACACCCTTAATCGTTTGGGAAATTTTGCAAATTTTTTCGAAATGACAAAAGATACGGGGCTGTGAAAATTTTAGAATTTTTTTTTTATATTTTCAACACGTGTCATACATCCTTAACGTAATCCGGTGGTTTTGCGATGTCGAACGATTGTGTGGGCATCGATGGAAGTGGGTCAACCGTCTGAGTTTCAAATTAGTACGATATATATATATATATATATATATATGAATGAATTCAAATATTTATGACCTTTCTAACGGTGCTTCAAAAAAGTTTCTATCTTTATTTGTCGCGAAGTTAGCGACGTTCAAAGACAGAAGTTATTTCTGCGAGCACCCCTCGCTAGTGTCCTGATAATATCCGACGGTAGTGTATATATATATATATATATATATATATATATCCGGGTGGCTTGTCCTAAAAAAAAGTATCTCTACCCACCTTGCAAATGATTTTAGACCATGAAAAAGGAATTTTCATATTTTTTTCCGATTTTTAAATTCACCCTCTGCCATGAATTTATTTTTAAGTTTCTAAAATCATTCATGTCATATTTCCGAATTTAATACAAAAACGGTAGCGAAAAAAAAAAATCGGAAAAAAAACGTATATACCATAAAAAACTGTACCGCAAAAACACCAAAAAATACCGGCAGCTATCCGGCAAACATAACCTGAAAAAAAAAATAAAAATCATTTTTATTTTTATTTCTTAGGTTATGTTTGCCGGATAGCTGCCAAAATTTTTTGGTGTTTTTGTGGTATATTTTTTACAATATATATTTTTTTCAGATTTCTTTTCCCGACCTCTTTCGTAAAAAAAAAAAATAATTGATTTTAAAAACTTTCAAATGAATTCAGGCAATGCAGAGGGTAAATTTGAAAATCGGAAAAGAATATGAAAATTCCTTTTTCATGGTCTAGAATCATTTGGAAGGGAGGTAGCGATACTTTTTTGTTTAAGAACCACACTAATATATATATATATGTATATATATATATAGATATATGAGTGTGAGAACGTTAGAACGAGAAACGTGATTAAAACTGGTTTATTTTAATTACGAAAGAATCGTAAATGCCATAAGACTCGAACTTTTTTTCTTTTTTTTTTTCAACTTTCTCGATTACGTGTATCTGTATCGGATAATTAAATTTATTATAGTTTTACGTTGATCCCATGGGACTCGTGGTGGAAAAATCATGTGAGAACATTGCCCAACGTGTGGGGAAAACGTTTTTTTTTTCTTTTAGAAAAAAAAATGATTTACGATATTCCGGACGCAAGAATGATGATTAAATCGATCGTGGGATATTGAAAGGGGAACAGAGTCGTCGTCATCAGCATCACCATTTTTTTAAGGTTTCCTTAGAAGTCTGGAAACCCTTATGATTTCGGTCAGTCGATAAACAGAAATTGTAACATTGAATATACGAAAAAAAAAAAATTTGACCCCCTTCCCACAGATTAAAAAGTCAACTCGAAATTTTTTTTGTGCTCACCCCCATCGAGTGGGGTGTCTTTCGATAGGTCTCCTCGAATGCAATTTCAAGTCCTTCGGGACATTTTAAATTTCAACCCTTCAGTCACGAGATATTCGCTTTCGAAGTCGTCAGAGTACGTCCCCGCCTCCAATTTCTAAACTATCAATTGAAAAAATCGGGAAAAATTCCAGAATGTGGCTTTTAATTAGTACATTCAAACAAAATTATAACGAACACTGTGGCATGAATAGTTTTGCTGTCGAAATTTTTCGTAACTTTGAATTGCGAGTGGGGTCACGTGTAACCCCACTTGCCCGTTCCATTTAGAATGTAGCGATATAAAAATTGGTTTTTTTTTAAATACGTTCATCATCGCCAAAGATTCAAAATAACAAATCCATAGATTTTAAATTTAACACAACTTATCCTGTAGATACGATTAAAATTACCATTGGTAATTTTGATCGTAATAAAAGGTAACTACCCCTCACCAATAAACAACACCAAGTTACCTTTCATATATTTTCATATTGACATATTTAATTTTGTCGAATGTTTCCTGTGTTTCATGTTAGATTACATTTTCAAATAAACATTAGATTGACTATTTTTCATCAACTTATCAGAATCTCACGAAGCATAAAAGATCATGATCATAAGTATTTCACAATAACTTTGCCAGCTGAAAGTCACGTAGTAGTTTGGTTTTCACGATAGTCACGTTCATCGTTTGGTCCTAATCAAATGCCATTGAGTTTGAACATCGTCGAAGAGTCGTCGATTTTATTTTATTTCATTTTATTTTTTTTACATTACTCGACCCTGTCAAATCAGAACTACAGCACGAACAACTTTTTTCAATTATGCAATTTTTGTCCATGATCCGCCTTGAATTAATTTGTTTCATTTTTTCGTCAGATATATGTGAACCCGTAGAATGAAATTGACCGACAGTTATATTCCATTTGTTTCAAGCACGAAATCATCCTGAAAAACAATAAACAAAAAACCATTTCTTTGGATTTTACGAAAGATGTTTGTTGATGTTTTGTGAATTATGCTTCCGAATTATACGTAGAAACTTGTGAAATTCACGAAAACACAATGTTTTCTGTAAAACAGCATTAGGTGCACTTCAATGTGTCAATATCAGTGAATTTAAGAAACTACCTCAACTTTTGACCTCTAACGGTGAAGACTTTTAGAATTAAAAAAAAAAAATTATTTTAATTTTATTTATTTTATTTATTTTATTTATTTTATTTATTTTATTTATTTTATTTATTTTATTTATTTTATTTATTTTATTTATTTTATTTATTTTATTTATTTTATTTATTTTATTTATTTTATTTATTTTATTTATTTTATTTATTTTATTTATTTTATTTATTTTATTTATTTTATTTATTTTATTTATTTTATTTATTTTATTTATTTTATTTATTTTATTTATTTTATTTATTTTTTTTTAAATTTTTTTTATTAAGAAAAAATGTGTTTTATGTTATTCTATTCTTTTCTATTTCATTTTATACTTATTTTTATCATTCGACGAGATGCAAAATAATTGCGTATGCTTTATCACGTATTATACTATTCGTTCGGTATTCATTGTGAATGTAACAAGCGGTCCATCAGAATGAATCTCATTCGAAATGAATTTGTGCGTCAGCAACGACGATCATACGTTTGTAATAGAAACGGCTTCATTAGTACGCATGAATTTTTTTTTTTTTTTTAACTACGTTGAGCCGTTTACACGGCACAGTCTGACTTTGCATATTTTGTAAAAACTGTCGAACGTGAGTCACAGAAAAATGGCGACTGAAAAATGTCGTCGGACCATTAATTCTAGAATTATCTCGAAAACGGGATATTTTTTGGTGTAGGTCCAGTTTTTGACCACATTCCTTCCCCGTATTTATGTCGTGCTGCTTAATTTTGAAAAAATATTTCATTCGATCGATCGAACGCCGAGATCCCGTTAACGAGGGCGGGGTTTGGATTTTCCCGTTCTAAATTATTCAATTCGCTTATTATGAATAATTTAGAATGGTTTTAATGGCAGCCAACCTTAACACAAAATTAAGACATGGTTGAGAGCACCATGGGACAATTCGTGTCAAATTTGAAAAATTATAATTCACATAAAATCTGAACGTCACGATGGATTTTGCGAACATTCGATAGCAAACATCTTTCGATGGTAGTGCAACTTTGTACAAAATTTTAGCCCGGAATCTCGAAAATTGTGGAAGCTAGAGCACTTGAGTTGATTTTTCGAAAAATTTCAAAACGACATATTAAATATTAATGGCTCGATGAATTTTGCCCAAATTCAATCCGAAACATCTTTTGATAATAGTGCAACTTTGTGCCAAATTTTAGTCCGATATCTAGAAAATTGCGCCAGCCAGAGTGCGCACACAGTTTTTTTTTACACCTTTCAAAATTTCTCAAAACAAAAGCACTCCATGAATTTTTTGTCAAATTCAGTAACAAGCATCTCCCTGTAGTCTTTCAACATTATACCGAATTTGAGCTCGATATCTCTAAAATTGTGGAAGCTAGAAACCAAAAAATAAATTTTCGAATTTTCTTCAAAATCGCGTAAAACGAAAAATCTGCATGGATTTTTTAAAAAAATTTAATCATGCTGTGCGCCGTGAACCCTTAACATACGTAAAAAGTTTCAGCTTGATATCTCGAGCCGTTTTCGATGTTTTGGAACATTCTGAACACAAAAAAAAAAAAATGTCACGAAAACAAAGCTTCCTCTATGAATTTCCTCCATGAAGCAAAACGTAAATAAGCGATCACAGACTAGAAGTTGAATCTCATCCATGAATATTAAAAAAAAAATTAAAAATAAAATAAATAGAATGGAAGTTGCAACATTCAATATGCGTTATTCAAAAATATTATTTCGATGGGTTTCGATAGACTCGAATCTTTGTGAATCGAAAAAAAAAAAAAAAAAAAAAAAACGTTATGACACCGTTGAGGGTCGGTGAACTTTTTATTAACACTTTCGAGTAATTCGATTGGCCGATGGTTAGTGAGTCGCCTGTTTTTGATCCAATGCGAGACACAGCCATTATCGTGAATTGCTTCACGAATTCACTGGAACACGGTTACGCATCGCTGGCAACCTCCCCCCCCCCCCCCCTCGAGTGTCATGAGAATGTGAAAGAAAGTGCATACTCGGCTGTAATACGCGAGTCAAACTAACATAATGCGCCTCGAGCGGATCTATCGATCGCCAGCTGATCGAGCGTAAACCCGCGAAGCCCGAAGCCTCACGATCTCAACGGGGTTGGGCTCGAAATTCAAGGCTCCAAGATTCGGAAACATTTTTTTTGTCCCTCCCATGACCCTGAATATTTCATTAAAAACTTTTCCTCGTCCGTTTTATTTATTCGAATATCTCAAAAACTTTGGCAAAAAGCAAAAAATCTTATTGAATCTTTTCCGTGGAGAATTTAATTTTCTACAAAAAAGGTTATTTGCATTATCGTCGTATCTCACATAGTTTCCGAGTTATTATGAAATTTATCGAAGCTTTTGAGAAACAAGCTATCTCAACTTGCCGATTCACCGCGGAATTGAATCGCTGGAGAATGTTTCAAATTGGCATCGAAGACCCACTACGATAAGTGAAAAATGTGCGGAGTTGCGGATTTTGCGGTGCAATACTGCGGAAGAAAAAAAATATAAACTATCAGGTGGCAAAAATGCTGTGTTAATCAAATGGCGAAATTCGAGGGCTTTGGGGCGGTACTTAGAATTGGTCTACGAGGCTGGGCCTTCGGCTACTTCAAAATTTATTTATTTCGAGACATTTAAGCCCATGGGAGGGACAAAAAAATTTTCGACCCCAAATGAGGACCACCCTAAGATAGGTATAGTTGCGTACCGCGACCGCTGGCCGCGAGACTACATTGCGCGACTTTCGAGCTTGCCCACGCGTAAACTATCGATGTTAGATGTATGCCGTCGGGGACTTTTTTGTAGGAAATTTAATTCTCTACAACATTGTTCCTATCAACTTTTGGTCTACATAGCGTTGTGCAGCCAGCGTTTGAACAAGAAGACAAAAATGCATCTCAAAGGAACTCAATACATTTTCATCTTCCTGTCCAAACGCTGGCTGAATCGGTCTTCAATCTTTTCGAGCTACCAACACGAGCAGTTCTTGAAAATGTAGTTTTGAGATAAACGCGTTTACGCCGCTATTTTGTTGGTCATGCCGAAAAAAAATATTTTTCTCAACTTGAATGTCATAATAAAATATGTGTAAAAATTTGTAAATTGTTTCCACAATTTTATTCACTCTAAAAAAATTCCCGGAAAAAATAAAAATATTTTTCACGCTCCTAAAGTGATTTCTGGCCTTAATGAAGCTTCAAACTCGCAACATTCTCAATTATCGACAATGTTAAAATCTCATCTCAAAATGTCTGAGCGAATACGACATTTTTGTTCGTTCAATTTTTCAATCCGCATCGTTTGTCATCTCAGACGTTGAATAATATCCGGAAAATTTATAATGACACGATCGACGTAAATTAATCGTACTTGTTCGATGTTTAACTCTTCGTTGAAGACTCTAATGATGAAGCTAATGGACAATTATTAATCGTTTTTTTATTAACGAGAAAACATCAGCGTCAATGATAATTGCAACATTGTTCGATTGCAACCAATTAGCTGTGTTTACGAAGAAGTCAGTGTGCGAAACGATTATCCTGATAGGATGTGCGACAATTATCGTACATTTCATGAACGCAGAAATGCTTTCATGAAATTTTGTATTACGATATGAAATTAATTGAAATATGAAATAAATATTTCTTTTTCAAATGAAATTCAAAAAAGAAATATGCCCCATCGATTATGTCATTTATTTAATTTAAACCTTACATTACGTCTGTAAAACGTTTTCTAGGCACCTCTAGTCTGTAAAGGTGGGTCGTTTTCGTCCTGACGTTTTTTCAAACTGTCAAAGTGCTGCGAAAAATCTGAAAAAATTCACGATGGTTCTTCAAACCTTTAATTCAAAGTCCCAATTATAAAATGAGAAAAATAAAAAAATTTTAATATGTTTTTTATACAAAATATAAGACAACTGAGGACAAAGTCATTGGTTTACTTGAAAAATCATGACTTTATGAAAAATAATGATATCGATAATGATTCAAAATGGATATTGAAGGGGCAATAGTGTAGCTTTTATAAAAAAATGTCGCATTCAATTATTTTGAAATTAGATGCTTAATTTTGCTGCCTAATAAATTGTAATAAATGAGCCATCCGAGAAACTTCGTCCTTCGACCGCTGCGACATTTTTTCATAAAACTGTACGTAAAAAATGTTTGTAATTCTTTGTTTTTCGTGGTCGCATATTTTTGTAGCAATTTAACAGTCACGATGACCCTTAAACCAGAAAATAAAAAAAAAGTACTAGCCGTTTCGATCGACGTAGTCTGTAAAGATGGGTCGTTTTCGTCCGAGTACTAACCGTTTCGATCAACGTAGCCTGTAAAGGTGGTTCGTTCTCGTCCGAGCCCGAATCAACGTAGTCCGTAAAGATGGGTCGATTTTGTCCGGAGCAATGTTTACTTGTTCGGCAAAAAGGGCAGAAGGGGACCGCCGAGGTGAAACTTGATAAGCAGGACCTTGGGGTACCTAACGTTTTTTTTACAAAAGCACAGTAGCGATCTCTCTTGCCGTTTTCAAAAGTTACAACAACATTTTAGTCATGCTCGGACAAAAATGACCCACCTTTACAGACTAGGAAAAAAAATGTATTCTCGCGTTTGTTTGTAAAAAACAGATTATTTAAAAATAAAAGAAAACAATTGAATTATAAAGAGGAAGTCTTAAACTTCATTCTCGTAGAAGATTCAAGTCAATACATGAAAAATCATGCAAATGGCAACTGTTTTTCTGCGTAGGGTCCGCTGGACCCAGTGTGACCATTACGTAATTTTTTCGGAGGTGTGACCATTACGGGGTTCTTCAACAAAATAACGACGCAAATTGGTCGGACGTCTTGGCTGCAAGACTCGTCGCTCTCACTTTTTCTAACCTCAATCGGACGCGCATTAACATGAATTTCATAATTGCTTGGAGCCTAAACAGGAAAAGTAGTCCAGTCGGGAAGTTCATTTCACATGAAAAAAATTCGGGACCGAAATATTATACTTCCATTCGTTAGGGGGGGGGGGGGGTCATTGGTAGCCTGAATTCTGATTTGAGACCTCCTCACCTAAGCTACGACCGCCATCTTGAATTTTCAGGAAAATTTGTTTTTGTTCAATAACTCGCCCATTTTCAACTTTTGGGTAGATATGCGAAGAACCAAAGTTGTAGGCAATTTGATTCTCTACAACTTTAGTGATTACAATTTTTCGTCTACGATTGATGTTTTTCGTCCTAAGTCGAAAAATATCGCGTTAAATTTAATTATCGCATTAGCTCGTTTATTTTGAATTTTTACGCGTTAATTCGTAGGAACTAAATTGTAGGAAATAAAATTCTCCACAACTTTTGTCATTACAAATTTTTTTCTACGATCACGCGAAATCTCGAAGTAAACGAGATAATACGATGGTCAACATTTGACACCTATTTTTTCGACTTATATCGAAAAATATCAATCGTAGACGAAAAATTGTAACAAACAAAGTTGGGGAGGAGAAAATTACCTACAACTTTAGTTCTATGCGTTTCTACCCAGAAATTGAAAATGGAAGAGTTATTTAACAAAAAAACATATTCTTCGCTCGGAATTTTTCAGCAAATTTTATTTCAGACAGCTGATAGGTTTAAATAAAATAATTAGAGGTTTATTACATATATTAAAAATAATTATTTATATATTTTCAATGTGCCAGAGCAGTTGACGTCACGTCGAAAACCCTAGATATCAACATATTCAACCCAACCCTATGTACATCCACATACACAGTGAGCGTCAGTTGAAACTGAGATTCAGTAGAGAGCGCATGCGCGACCATACGCAATCACGATTGGCTGCGTCCTTCGGGCGGCGCGGAGCTGCAGGCGACGCAACTCTATGCACCAATCACATTGATGGACTTTCGCGCATGCGCAAATGACCGACAATAAATTCATACATATATATATATATATATACGATTACGGCATAACGAGAATTATGTTGGCGATCGTAACAAAGGTCTCGATGAGGATCGGCGGACCCGGCTAGACGAGTACTCGTGC
The DNA here is from genome assembly GCA_963662125.1 of Diplazon laetatorius. NCBI lineage: Eukaryota > Metazoa > Arthropoda > Insecta > Hymenoptera > Ichneumonidae > Diplazon > Diplazon laetatorius. Next base: position 20,529,747 of record OY759153.1, on the reverse strand, counting down.
ACTCCGGACAGTCTCAATGTTGCTCAATGGAGCTCAATGTTGCTCAATGGGGAGCTCATTGCTGTTGATCCTTGAGATATTGCTCGGTCCGCTTGCTCGGTATACAGTCCGTGACTAGTTATGGGGACCGGTGTGTGTGTGTGTGTGTGTGTGTGGTGTGTGATTGAATCGCTTTCGAGCGAGTCAACGAAAAAGAAAGCCATGACTTTTTCCTCGCTTCGACGTTACGTAACTTTGCCGAGTTCAGTTACACACACACACACGCGCATGCGCATGCGTCGAATTGACTCTTTCCAAAGCATGCAATCAACACTCAAGCCACGATTACGGGTACGAAGTTATTTCGGAATTCGAATTTAAATCGATTCAATACGATAATTAAGTTTCGACATTTTCATTTATTTTTATTTATTTTTATTTATTTTTATTTATTTTTATTTATTTTTATTTATTTTTATTTATTTTTATTTATTTTTATTTATTTTTATTTATTTTTATTTATTTTTATTTATTTTTATTTATATTCATTTATTTTTATTTATTTTTTTGTTCAGTATTTTTTAGTTTAGCCAACAAAAGCTTGTTGACTATTTACGTAACAAGAATTGACTGTACATAATTTTGTCACATATATTTTTTTTAACACCGTAGAAGATGAAATTAAGCGGAAAAAAACGCAAAATTGGCTATTTTCATTTTAAAAAAATCGAAACTTACCCACAATTCATTATTTCAAATCTAGGAAATTGAACTGGATACTTTCGAAATACTCTACTTTCAGAAACAAAAAAATAGCCCGACAGTGGCTATTAATAGCCACTGTCGGGCGTTTATTAGAATATTATTAGAACGACTATTATTAGAATTAATAATTCGCGGACCCCAGTGCCCCAGCTGAGATTTAAGACCGAAAAAAAAAAATTATTCGTTCTGAGAAATGAACAACAAATATCTCGAGTTAGGATTAATTTCGCTTTGGGGTCGTATTGGACCCCAATACGCACCCGAGGGTTGAGAACGTAAAAATAATTATTTATTCCGAGCAACGAAGAATAAAAATATCTCGTGTTAGAATTGATTTTGCTTTGGGGGTCGTTTTGGACCCCAACACACCAGCTGACGGTTAAGAACGTAAAAGTGGTGATTTATTCTGAGAAATTAACAATAAGCGTCTTTAATTCGGATTGATTTTGCTGTGGGGTCGTTTCGGACCCCAGCACGCGACCCGAGGGTTAAGAACGTAAAAATAGTTATTTATTCCGAGCAACGAAGAATAAAAATATCTCGAGTTAGAATTGATTTTTCTTTGGGGGTCGTTTTGGACCCCAACACGCCAGTTGAGGGTTAAGAACGTAAAAATAGTTATTCATTCTGAGAAATTAACAATAAACGTCTTTAATTCGGATTGATTTTGCTCTGGGGTCGTTTCGGACCCCAATACGCGACCCGAGGGTTGAGAACGTAAAAATAGTTATTTATTCGGAGCAACGAACAATAAATATCTCGAGTTAGGATTGAGATTTTGCTTTGGGGTCGTTGCGGACCCCAGTGCCCCAGCTGATGCTTAAAAAAATGAAAAAAATGAAAAAAATGAAAAAAAAAAAAAAAATTTAGATAATGAAAAATCCGTTGATAATCGAACGATGTGTGTTTTTCGTTTGGATTACAGCGACGTTGGTGCGGGAGGAGGAGTCGGTGGCGTTCTCAATCACAACTCAACGATAACGATGCAGAACGTGGACGTGGACGGTAACGTGTTGGCATCCGGAACCGTTCTCGCGACCCCGGGTCTCAACAATGCCGCGTGGAATCGTCAACAGGCCGTTAGCGTTCGCCACGCTTTCAAGACTTACGGAAGCAGCAAAAATCCAAATCATGTTTTGCAGAATCTCAACATGACAGTGGCCAAGGGATCGATGTGAGTTATTGTACATTGAATCCTAGATCGATTAACATAACGGGTACGTAAACGTTCGACTGGGGTCATTGAGGACCCCAGTGGCCGAGGGATCGATGTGAGTGATTGTACATTGAATCCTAGATCGATTGACATTGCCGGTACGTAAACGTTCGACTGGGGTCATTGAGGACCCCAGTGGCCGAAGGATCGATGTGAGTGATTGTACATTGAATCCTAGATCGATTGACATTACCGGTACGTAAACGTTCGACTGGGGTCATTGAGGACCCCAGAGGCCGAGGGATCGATGTGAGTGATTGTACATTGAATCCTAGATCGATTGACATAACCGGTACGTAAACGCTCGACTGGGGTCATTGAGGACCCCAGTGGCCGAGGGATCGATGTGAGCGATTGTACATTGAATCCTAGATCGATTGACATAACCGGTACGTAAACGTTCGACTGGGGTGATTGAAGACCCCAGACTTGTCCCATTGATGAATTTTTGGAAGAATTCATTAAGTTCTTTTGTTTTTACGCGATTTAAAAAAAAATCGAAAAAAAAAATCGGTTTCTAGCTCCCACAATTTTAGAGATATTAAGCTCAAATTCAGTATAATGTTGAACGACTACAAGGAGATGCTTTTTATTGAATTTGAAAAAAATCCATGGAGTGCTTTTGTTTTAAGAAATTTTGAAAGGTGTAAAAAAACGGTGTTCGCAATCCAGCTGGCGCAATTTTTTAGATATCGGACTAAAATGGCACGAAGTTGCACTATTATCAAAAGATGTTTCGGATTGAATTTGGGCAAAATCCATCGAGCCATTCATATTTTATGTCGTTTTGAAATTTTTCGAAAAATCAACTTAAGTGCTCTAACTTCCACAATTTTCAAGATTCCGGGCTAAAATTTGGTACAAAGTTGCACTACCATCGAAAGATGTCAGGTATCGAATTTGAGCGAAAATCCATCGTGACGTTCAGATTTTATGGGAATTATAATTTTTCGAATTTGACACGAACTGCCCCATACACATATGTACATTGATTTCGACTCGCATTACACTCACACGGTGCTCGCAACGTCACAAAAGTAAAAAAAAAACGGTGCAAAGTAGATAGATGCAAAGCCTTGCACGTGGCTTCCTCATTCAACACATTTGCCTGAGCTTCCTCTATGAGGAAGCCAAAACTGACCGTACCATAGTTCCTCATAGAGAAAGCTTTGGCAAATGTGTTTCAGATGTTTTCGGACATTTTGAACACGTTTTCATGAACATCTCGAAAAAAAAAAACAACACAAAATTTCACGAAAACAAATATTTCTCTATGAGGAAGCAACGATCCCTCTTAAATACGAGAAGAATTTGTCAATCGTCATAGAACCCACGAAAAATCATTCGATTCGAATAATCAAACGCGTAATCAGAAAATTTCTTGAGCAATCGAATTTGGCTCGGGGTTCGAACGAGGACGAAGAAATTCATCGATAATCGCTCGTTGCGAAATAACGATTCCGGTCGTGGTACGTCGAGCATGTAAATGCAATTCAAATGTTTCAAACGTAATATATAAACACAGTCGGAACGTGCAACGATCATACGGGTCTTTTTTTTTTTTTTTGTTCTTTCTTTTCGATGGAATTGGCAAAATTCGAAACTCGCTCGATATTAAGTATCCCATTGGTGAGCCGGAGGAAAGCATAATGACACATACACACACACATATATATATATATATATATATATATACAGGGTGTCCCATTTGAAAAAAAAAAATACGGTGGAATAATAATAATTAAATTATAAATATAAAATTATAGAGCCAATTATAATAATCCTCGTATTATTTTACGTGATATTCGACGCAATTTGGGTGCTCCATGCACTACATCACACACAATTTTACCATTTGAAACGATACATTTTTTTTTTTTATAAAAAAATCTATGAGATAACTATAATAATAATAAAACACTATACACTATAATAATAAATAAAACATTAGGACTTCCGTTTCCGGTGCGAATGAGAAAGGTGCGCAGAGAAGGGCTGCGGAGTGAAAGTGAAAGTGAAAAAGGTAAAGAGGAGGAAAAAAGCAGAGTGAGAGTGGAAAAGAGAGAGGAAAAGGCCAAGAAAAAGTGGAGTGTAAAAGAGGGAGGGAAAGGGTGAGAAAGAAGGCAGAAAGGGCGGATGAAAAGTGGGGGAAAAAAAAGTAAGGTTAGGAGAACACAAGAAACACAGGCGTGCGCAAGCGCGAGAGCGCGAGCTTGGCGCGAACGCAGGCACACGACGGGCACACGAACAAGAACACATACACACGTACACGCAAGATCGCAGAACACACACACGCATACGTACACACACACACAACAGAACGCGACACGCACACAAACACACAGAAGATCACGGACACAACAAGAGAAGAGCGAAAAAGACGGTGAGAAAGCGAGGAGGTGGCGACAGCTACAGAGGCAAGAAGGAAGCCCAGAGGGAGAGAGAGAGAAGAAGGAGAAGAAAGATAGATACAGGCATAGGCGTAGAGAGAGAAATAGGCGTAGGGATTTTATTCTTTTGACTTCATTTATCTACTTATTTATCGCATGTGTGCTGTCCCCTATTCAGTATATTTATGCTACCTAATCTATTTTAATTGATTGACTTATTTTATTTTAGTTTATTTACCTCACCTATGGACTTGGTTTATTTATTTAAATTATTTACTTTAGTTATTTTATAGTTTTGATTTATTTTTATACATTTGATGTATTTTAACGTTATTTATATTACTAATTTCGTTTATGATATCTATCTTATGTGTTTGACTTATTTTATTTTACTTACGTGGTGTACTGGACCCAGTTTACTTATTTTATATATTTTATCTGTTTTATTTATTTCATATATCTGACTGATTTTATTCGACGTATTTGATCTATCTGACCCATATTATTTATTTGATTTATTTTATTTATTTTATTTATTTTATTTATTCTATTTATTTTATTTATTTTATTTATTTTATTTATTTTATTTACTTTATTTATTTTATTTATTTTATTTATTTTATTTATTTTATCTGTTTCGTGTGTCTTTGCTGTTTCAGTTGTTCTATGTATTTTATGTAGTCTATTTCGGGTAGTTATTCTATTTATTGCATGCATTTCAATAATACAAGCTCTATATATGATAAAGAGCTTGCACTTTTGTCTTTCCCACATTTAGGGCCCTCTAGTCGATTAATCTGGTCAGTTAGTGAGTTAGTTAGTCATTTTTTGTATCTATGTATGTATTGAGTTGCGTGGGGATATAGCAATTTATCTACTTATTGATTTATTTACATATCTTACCTACCTACATAGTCATCAACCACATAGACAGGAAGTAGTAGGGAACGCAGAACATGGTGGACAAAAGAGGGGATAACAACGAGGAAGATTTAAGGAGGAGAGGAAGGCCGACGAACGCGGAAAGACTGGCGAGGGGAAGAAATATGAGTACGGGATCGACAGGAGAGATAAGTGACCTATGGAAAAGGAAAAGAGAACAGACAGACGGAGGGGAGCAGGAGACGGAGAATGAACCAGAGATAGTCCAGACAAGTAAGAAGGCTCAGAGATCACCGCAGAAGAAAGAGGAAGAGGAGTCGAAGGTGGAAAGGATGATAAGGGAGATGAGAAATGAATTCAGACAGGAGTTCAAAGAGATGCAAGAAGTGAAGCAAGAGGTGAAGGAGATGAGAGTGGAGATGAAAGAGGAGCTAGGAAAGATGAGAGACGAAATAAGAAAAGGAGGAAAGGAAAGAGAAGAACTGAAAGTAGAAGTAAGAGGGCTGGCGAGAAGGATAGAGGAATTGGAAATGAGAGAGAAAAACGTACGGGAGATAGAGGAGAGAATAAAGCATTACGAAGCGGAGAAACAAGACGGAACAAGCGGAAGGAGTGGGGGAGAAGAGAAAGAAGACCTAACGGCGAGGATGAAAGAAATGGAAGAAAAGATTGAAAGACAAGAAAAAGAAAACAGAAAGAAGAATATAATAATCAAAAACGCACAGGTGCAGGGACCAATAAAAGAAACGGTCGAGAGAATATTTGAAAGGATTGGAGTACAAGCAAGAATAGAGGAAGCGAAGGAGGTTGGAAGGAGAGGAGCGGACAGGAAGGAAGGTATGATAGAGGTGAAGATGGAAACAATAGAGGGGAAAGCGGAGGTGATGAGAAAGAAAATGAACCTAAGAGGAAGAAGAGAGAGAATCGAAGAAGACTTAACGTGGAAAGAAAGAAGAATGCAGTGGCTGATAAAGGAGCGAGCAGAGGAAGAGAAGAGAAAGGGAAAGTGGGTCAGGGTAAGATACGGGAAATTGATAATAAATGGGGAGGCATGGGTTTGGGATGAAAAAAAGGAGGTGATAAGGAAAAGAATGGGTAGAGACAGAGAACAGGAGGAACGATTGCAAAGGGAAAGCAGAAGTAGGGAAAGACAGGAAGTGGGACGCGAAGGAGAAGCGCAAGCGTGGGCAAAAAACGGATGAGGGAAGGAGAGTCAGAGGACAGTTGGAGGATAGGCTTCTGGAATGTTGCGGGGCTAGCAAATAAAGAGAAAGAGTTCTGGGAAGGGATCAAAGAATGGGAAGTGGTAGTTATGTTAGAAACGTGGGTAGAGGAAAAGAACTGGGGAAAATGGAAAACAAAACTGCCGAAGGGGTACAAGTGGGCGAGACAGGGAGCAAAAAGGAAGAACAGGAAGGGAAGAGCAATGGGGGGGATGATGATGGGAATCAGGGAGGAAATGGCAATAGAGGGGGATGAGAGTCAGGAGCAGGAAGAAGGAATAATGTGCGGGAGAGTCAAAGCAGGGAGGGACGAATGGGCTATAGTGGCAACGTACGTAAATGGTGACATAGAGAAGAAGCTGGAAAGCTTAAGAAGGTGGATGGAGAGGCAATCGGAAAAAGAAAAAGTGATAATAGGAGGGGACTTCAACGCAAGAACAGGGCTAGAGGGCGGGAGGGTGAGGGAAACGGGTGATGAAGAAGGAGGGAGGAAGTCAAAAGATAAGAAAGTGAACGCAGAAGGAAATAAGCTGACACAAATGATAGGAGAAGTAGGGTGGCAAATATTTAACGGGAATATAGAGGGGGATGAGGAGGGAGAGTTCACGTACACAGGGGGCAGAGGGGAGACAGTAATAGATTATGTACTGGGGGACGAGCGGGCGAGAGACGGGATACAAAGGATGGAGGTAGCAGACAGAGTGGAGTCAGACCATCACCCTTTGGTGATCACGATGAAAAAAGGAGGAAGAAAAAAGAGAGAGGAAGTCAAAAAGGCCAGCAAAACAAGAACGGGAAAGTGGTCAGAAGAGATGAAACGAGAATACGAGAGGAGAATGCGAGAGGTAAGACTAGAGGAGGGAGGAGAGGAGGCAGAAAAGATCGTTGGAAAGAGGATAAAGAGAGAGATTGAACGAAGTGAGGAGGCAGGGGGGAGAGAAAAGAAGCAGAAAAAGGGAGGATGGTGGGATGAAGAATGCAGAGAGAAAAAAGAAGAAGTAAGAAAAGAGTTAAGAAGTTGGAGGAGAGGAGATGGGACGAAGGAGAAATACAGGGAGAAAAAGAGAGAATACCAAGCGATGAGCGAGGAAAAGAAAAGAAAGGAGCAGGAGGAGATGATAAGAGAAATTGCAGAGGCCAAAACAGAAAACAAAGTGTGGGAAATAATAAACAGAGAAAGAAAGAAAAGAAAGAGAACGGCGGAAGGAATCGAGAAAGAGGAATGGAAAAGATACTTTATGAGTCTAATAGGGGGGGTAGAAGGAAGAGTGAGGATGGGAGCAGAGAGAACAAGGAGGGAGGAAGACGAAACGGAAATCACCAAGGAGGAAATAAGAAAGGTGGTGAGAGAGCTCAAGGAAGGAAAAGCTGTCGGAGTGGATGGAATACCGAATGAGGCGTGGAAACATGGAGGAGAGCAAACAATAGAGATAGCATGGGGGATATGTAAGAAGGTGTGGAAAGGGGAAGGATGGCCAGAAGGGTGGAAAGAAGGGGTGATCGCGCCGATACTCAAGAAAGGGGCAGGAACGAAGGTCGAAGAATTCAGAGGAGTGACACTTATGCCATCGATGTACAAAATATACACGACGGTTTTGGCAAAAAGATTGGAGGAAGAGGTGGAGGAGAAAGGGATGATTCCACCCAACCAAACGGGATTTAGAAGAGGGGTTGGGACGATGGATAACATATATGTCCTGAACTATATAGTAAACAGGCAGATTGCAGAGGAGAAGGGAAAGTTAGTGGCGCTATTTATAGACCTAAAGGCCGCTTTTGACTCGGTGGATAGGAAGATCTTGATGGAGGCGCTGGAGGAAAGAGGAGTGAGAGAAGGGCTGAGAGAAAGAGTGAGGGAGGTGTACGGAGAGACGAAGAGTAAAGTGAAAGCGGGAGGAGAGATGGGGGACAGCTTTTGGACGGGAAAGGGAGTAAGGCAGGGGTGCCCGATGAGCCCAATACTGTTCAACTTATTAACAGCGGATTTAGAAGAGGAACTGGGCAAGGGGAGAAGGGGGGGTCTAAAGGTGAGAGGGAGAAGAATATGCTCGCTGGCATACGCGGATGATGTAGTGGTGATAGCGAAGAATGAGGAGGAAATGCAAAGCATGATGAGAAGGATGGAGAAATATTTTGAGAGGAAAAGACTGGAGGTAAATGTGGGAAAGACAAAAGTGATGAGGTTCAGGAAAGGAGGAGGGAGGAATACAACAGTAGACTGGAGATGGAGGGGAAAGAAGATAGAAGAAGTAAAAGAATTTAAATATCTGGGGTATGTGTTCAAAAAGAACGGAGGACAGGAGGCACACATAAGGGATAGAGTAAAAAAGGCAGGAGTGGTAATGAAGGAAGCATGGGGGATCGGGAGGAGAAAATTCGAGAAGGCATGGGAGAGAAAGATGTGGCTCTTCGACACACTGGTGTGGACGGTGATGGGATATGGGGCGGAAGTATGGGGATGGGAGGAGAGGAAAGAGATGGAAAGGATGCAAGAGAGGTATCTCAAATGGACGCTAGGGGTAGAGTGGCAAACCCCAGGATACATGGTGAGAGAAGAGACAAAAAGGGACAAGATAAGGATAAGAGCGGGGAGGAGAGCGTGGAAATACGAGGAGAAACTGATGAGCGGAAAGGGAAGCGAAATAGCGAGGGAGTGCCTACAGGAGATGAAGGAGAGGGAGATGGAGGGACAAGGGAGAGGATCACGATGGGAACAAGGGAGAAAGGAATTGAGGGGAAGGGATGGAAGAGAGGAAAGCGCGACAGAATACGAGAGAGTGGAGAGAGAAGATCGGAGAGAGCAGGAGCTGGAAAGACGGAAACGAATAAAAGAATCCAGGTACAACAGGTGGTATGGAGTGGCAATGACGGAGGGGATACCGCAATATCTGAAAGCGGGATGGAAGACGGAAAGGACAAGGAGAATAGCGAGAGTCAGACTAGGAAACGAGGTGAGAGAGAGATGGTACTGGAAACGAGAAGATGAGAGAATGTGCAGAATGTGTGAGGGGGAGAGAGAGACGTGGGAGCATGTGATAGAAAGATGCAGATCAGGAGGAGACGAAGGAAAGTCAATAGGGGAGAAAATGAGAGAAATAATGGACGAAAGAGGGAGGGGGGAAGAGTGGATGAAAGAACTTGAGGAAGCAAGAATGGATAAGGCGAGAATGAGGGGAAGAGGAGAGGAAGGTTAAAATCAGAATGAAAGAAAGAATGGAATGAACGAGGCGGAAACGGAGGGACACAAGAGGGAGAGGAGAGAGAGAGAGGCGAAAGGCAATGGCAAAAAAAAAAAAAAAAAAAAAAGAAAAGAGAGAGATAAACAGAGCGGCATGGCCGAGAGTGGTGAAAGCGGCGAGCGAGGAAATGTAAAGCGAGAGCGGGATGGAGAGCGGAGAGCGGCGAGTGTATATAGAGTGTAAGGCGATGTATAGCGTAAAAGAGGCGGGCGGCGAAGTAGAGAATAAGGCGGATATAGGATAAGAATAGAAGTAAGAAAATGTAATGGAAATGGAAGCCTTGTAACCCTTAGGGGAACCAATAAAGATCAATACAATACAATAAATAAAACATTATTAATACTAAAACACTACTTAACACTAATAATAATAAAACACAGGGTATCGTTGAATTCGTCTCGAAAAACGAAAAAACGTCGGATAGTTCAAAATTATTGTTTCCATTTCGAAAAAAAAAAAATGCCGTTATGCTTGCAGCATGAAAACATGAATCGTAAGAGCATAGTTCACATCAGCACCGAGTGTGCCCCTTCGAATCCTACAACTTTCGTTCGATCCATTTTTTTTGTCAGTCCTTTTCCCGAGGAGTTATTCGCGATCGTATTTTTTTTTTTCCAATGGGACACCCTGTATGTATATGACAGACCGTGTGCATGTGTCGTCGAAAGTAGGCCGGCTATCAGTCTGTCTCCGCAAAGTTCGCGAAATTCAGCGTTATTAAATTATGCGGGAGAGTGCAATAAATATATATATATATATATATATATATATATATATATATATATATATATATATATTTCAACTCGTTGTAAAAAAAAAAAAAGTAAAATGTTCGGACGTTCATTTATCGTGGTAGAAAAAAAAATACGAGCATGGAAAAAATCGACAGTGTACATATATATATATATATATATGTACACTGTCAATTTTCTCCATGCTCGTATTTTTTTTCTACCACGATAAATAAACGTCCGAACGTTTTACTTTTTTTTTTTTTTTTTTTTTTTCAACAACGAGTTTCGTAATTTCCATTGGCTCTTCGATATTCGAAAATTGTCATACGATTGGGTACGGATTCAATGAAAATGTATTTTTTCACCCGTAATGGTCACACACCTTCGAAAAAATAACGTAATGGTCACACTGGGTCCAGCAGACCCTACGCAGAAAAACAGTTGTCATTTGCGTTATTTTTCATGCATTGACTCAAATCTTTTACAAGAATCAAGTTTAACACTTCGTCTTTATAATCCAATTGTTTTTTTTTTGTTTTTAAATAATTTGTTTTTTACGAACAAACGCGAGAATGTATATATTTTTTTTAAATTACCCTTTTTTACTGAAAAAATCGCAAAATATTCAATTTTTTTCGGTAAATCGAAAAATCTTGTTGGGTTGTACAGAGGCGCGACGTAATTACCTATAACTTGGTCAATTTTTCGAAATTCATTAAGGGGGGAGTAAGGTTTAATTCGGCGATGAAGAAGCATGTTTTAAAGATTTTTGTTCTGGCGATAAAAATAGTGTAAATTAATTCAATCAATTTTCACATAATCATACAACATTTGAACGAATATTTTACGAAATTTTCATTACGAAATATTGTAAAATTAAGCGGGTGACAGTGAATCTCCGAAAAAACCGATTTTCGCTATAAAAATCAGCTAATTTCCTGCTGTAAAATTAATAATTATTGAAAAAAAAAAAAAAAAAACTCTCGACAATACCTGGTGAATTATGTGAAAAAGTATCGTGCAAAATTTCGAAACGATTGGTCCCAGTAGATTTTGCGTTATCGGTGAACACGGACTCGAAAAAATGTCAAGTTTCAGGAAAAGTTACAAGTGTCAAGATAATACTTTCGAATAGTTCTCCTTTGCGAAAATGCGAAAAAAATTTTTTTTTTTAAATTCTTTTAAAAAATTCTTTAAAAAAATTAATCTAACTGTTTTTTTTTCTTCTGTTTGTGCGTTTTTATGGTACTTCAGTTACGGACTGCTCGGTGCGAGTGGTTGCGGAAAAACGACTCTTCTGTCGTGCATCGTCGGACGCAGACGTTTAAATTCGGGCGAGATATGGGTTTTGGGCGGCAAACCCGGGACCAAGGGTTCCGGCGTGCCCGGCAAAAGGGTCGGTTACATGCCACAGGAAATAGCCCTCTACGGTGAATTCACCATACGCGAAACGATGATGTACTTCGGTTGGATATTCGGCATGTGCACGTCCGAAATAGTCGAGAGGCTCAGATTTTTGTTACAATTTTTGGATCTACCGTCCCAAAATCGACAAGTGAAGAATCTCAGGTGAGAAAAATACATTTGAAAAAAAAAAATCATTTTTCGGTTGATGCCTTCGGCCGTTAAGGTAGTATTCTACAAACTGTAAGAGTCAAAGCAAGCCTAAGATGGACCATCTCCCGATTGAGGTACGTAGTACTTTGATGTGGCAACGTCGCGTGTTATGACGTCGATCAGAGAGAGAGAGAGAGAGAGAGAGAGAGAGAGAGAGAGAGAGAGAGAGAGAGAGAGAGAGAGAGAGAGAGAGAGAGAGAGAGAGAAGATGGGAAACAAACGCGCAACGTTGCCGTGTCTACTGGATCACGACCAACTCCTCATATAAACTGTATTTTCCCGTAGTTTATTTGCTTATTATTATCATCACAGTCTCCTGATCTCTACTGTCAAGTGCCCAAAATGTTCTCCGAATATTCAACTTGCAGCTCAAGTGTTTTCATTAAAATCTGACGAGGACTTTTTGTATTATATCAAATTGACCGTGATTTTCCATAAGGCTCCGTGTTAAACGTGTGACAAATAGAAGTGTCGATATATTTTTTCACGAGCTCCGGAAAGCCATGAAAATTTAACCGAACCTTTTTCTTATCGATACCTATAAGTATGCCAAGTTTTATGAAAATCTGACGAGGAACTCTTTTAACGGAACTCTTTAACTCTTTTAAGGAACTCTTTTAACCTTAAATAATTTGGGTGAATTTCGAGCATTGGCGAAGTACGACCACAGTGTTTTTTTAATTTCTTTTTTCAACGTTTAGCTCCTTGGTTTTGAAGCCTCCTCAGAATAATTTTTATTTAGTTTTCTTTTCGTTGTTCAATTTTTTTTTCAAAAGTGTTTTTCATCTTGGAAGTCGTGTAACCCCACATGTTTTATTTTGAGATTATGTTGTGTGTTTTTCCATGTTTTCGGTGTTTGTACATTCGCAAAAATCTTTTTTTTTTTTTTTTACATAATATAACTTTTCAACATAATATAACTATTCAATGTTTCGGTTACATTTACAGTATGCCAGAAATTCGCTTTATTACATGTTCGATGTCAATTTTTGTTGCAGAGGTCACTTGATTAAAAATATGTATATATTTTTTTTAAAGGTCGGAGTTTTTCTAAAATCACATTATGAAGTCAAATTGATGGAATATTGTTTTCGAAGAACGCATACACTTCGTGTTCGGTTACATATTGACAACCATTTTTTTCTAAATGGTTGTATAAATTATTCAACGGCCAAAGCATCATCAACGAAAATTTTTCAATTTTTTGTTTTTTGAGACTTTTTGATTATTATTTTTTTTTTTTTTTCGTGAGAAATTCTATTGATTTTTGTTTATTTTTGTATTCAGTGGCGGACAGCAGAGACGAGTTTCCTTCGCGGTTGCATTGATGCACGATCCGGAACTTTTGATTCTGGACGAACCCACAGTCGGCGTGGATCCACTGCTGAGACAAAGGTGAGTCTACATTTTTTTTTTATTTTCACTTTTTTCTAGATTATAACTGCTTTGTGAATGACAGAGTAATTTATAATCATCAAATATGTTTTTTCAAAATAATTTTTAACGATGTATGAACAGATAAAAAAGTTCAAATAAACAATGTTGTAGAGAATTGAATTTCCTATAAAAAAAAGTCAGTGACGGCATATATCTAACTGTGATAATTTACGCTAATTTTTAAATTAACTATAATTTTTAAAAATAGAAAACAGCTGCGGTTTTTAATTTTCTGGCTTTCGAGCTTTCCCACACGTAAATTATCACAAATAGATATATGCCGTCAGTGACTTTTTTGTAGGAAATTCAATTCTCTACAACATTGTTTACGCGAGCTTCTGGTCTATATAGCGTTGTTTAACCAGCGTTTTGACGGGAAGGTAAAAATGCATCGATTTTCTTATCGTTTTATTTGTTTCCGTTCAAACGCTGGATAAACAACGCTATATGGACACAAAGTTCACATAAACAATGTTGTAGAGAATTAAATTTCCTACAAAAAAGTCCACGACGGCATATGTCTAACTTTCATGATTTACGCGTGGGAAAAATATTATTTATATATATTATAAAAAAGAAAAATATTCATTAAATTTACCTAAAATGGTGAAGAAATTTTAGTTAAATAATGAAATTAAACCTTAAAAGTTTAAATAAGAAATTTACCAATAAAGAAAAATATTCATTAAATTTATCTAAAATGGAGAAGAAATTTTAGTTAACCCCATTTAGTTGATCCCATTCCATAAAAAAAAAAAATCTATATCAATAATGAAAGGACCTTTTTTTCTTCGAACTTTGGAGATAATGACAATATTGAAACTAGTTTTCTCGGATTTTTTTTTCCAAAGTTATGCAAATAAAACTCGTTTTGAATGATCAAAAATCGTGAAATTGCAGAAAAGAAAAATTATTTTCAATGAAAGGAATGAAAGAAAAATTATTGACTCGTTGAAAGAAATAAAATTCGAATTGGCTGGAATAATCTTCTTTGGAATGATTTTCATGACGACGCATATTCGAATGTTAAGATGACGAATTTTTTTCAAATTTCGCTCAATCATTTTTCATCATTCATTTCATTCCCAACGTTTGAGACAACATTATGTCGTCTTGAAGCCTGGATAATTTTTTTTTTAATTCAATCAATCGTTCACAATAATGGATGAATTTTTTATTATCAAAATGGTTTCGATTTGTTTCAGTATATGGAATCATTTGGTTCAAATAACCAAAGACGGAAACAAAACGGTCATAATTACGACGCATTACATCGAGGAGGCTCGTCAGGCGCATACCGTAAGTCAAGCCGAGATAAGCTTCGTTATTTAAAAAAAAAAAAAATTATTTAATTTAATTTTTTTTTTTTCAATTATTTATTTTTCATTTTTAATATATTTTTTATTTTTTATTTTTATTATTTAAACATCTTTTTTTTTTTTAAATCTATCATCTTCTTCATGAACGACAAAATTTTCCTGTGTATTTTTTTTTTGCGTAACTTAATTTTCTTTACCCTCTCGAAGAATCGAAGAGAAATCAAAGAGTTCATAGGTCGAGGTCCAAAGTCGAAAAAAAAAAAATAATAATAATAACAATAAAAAATAATAATGTACGATGATTCTCGGTTATCAACAATTGTTTCGTCGATGAATACAAAGTTTCATAATCGTATATTTATTTATTTATGAGATAGTCTGTGTGACGACAATCGACAATCAACTCAAGTTTTTACGAGATTGCAAATAGTTTTTTTTTTCAATTTTTTTTTTCAATTTTTTTTTTTTCAATTTTTTCAATCGTTAATGCTTGTAGCTACGTCGTTCGTGGGATGTATCTGCGATTTTCAAGTGGCATTGTCAATCGTTGTGCCATGTGTCGCCCTGCAGACGACTTAACGTGTCAGGGCTAATAAAAATCCCGAAAAAAACGCTTTTTTTTTTGTAATGCTTCGAGCTGTCTAAAATTTTGCGGAGAATACTTTTGAAATGCCGTACTTTCAGGAAATGCAACAAAAAAAAATCGATTTTTCGAAAATGCTGAGCAGTCCTAACCCCTTAATGGTAGATTGCCGGAAAAATCGGTA
The DNA here is from genome assembly GCA_963662125.1 of Diplazon laetatorius. Taxonomy (NCBI): domain Eukaryota; kingdom Metazoa; phylum Arthropoda; class Insecta; order Hymenoptera; family Ichneumonidae; genus Diplazon; species Diplazon laetatorius. The sequence goes on along the minus strand of OY759153.1, from coordinate 20,514,179 downwards.
AACTTTGGGAATTATTATCTCAAAAACTATTGGTCCGATTGAGTTCAAGTTGGTTTTGTTCGAAAGTATGTACATTGAGGTATGTTGACGATTTTTCGTTCGGATGTGCGGTGAATGGGGGCACTGTTATTCTGACCGGCGTGAAATAACTTTTTCAAATTCGGTTCCCACGTTTTTTTTCAGATAACGGATTGACCGATTCCTTTGAAATTTGGACACAATATGCACGGATGGATAATGAAGTTCGGCACGTAGGATTTTTTTTTTTCAAACTAATTTATTTGATTTTTTTATCAATCAACAAAGGTCGTTGATTGAGGTTTAAAAGTGAATTTCAACTTCGATCAAGCGCCATTTTGTGAAAAAAAAAAAATCCTACGTGCCGAACAGCTCAAGACGTTGCACTTTGAGAATCTTGTTGAAATTTTTTTGTTTCGGACGAACCGACTGCCGGAAAAAGTGGAAACCGGCAAACCGTGCCGACGACAAAGTTATTTTACCTCGGCCGGAATAACAGCGCCCCCATTCGCCATACATTCAAATGAAAAATTCGTCAACATACCTCAATGTACATACTTTCGAATAAAACCAACGTGAATTCAATCGGACCAATCGCTTTTGAGATAATAATTCCCAAAATTCAGATGAAGCCTCTTAATCTTTTCCAGTCTACGAAATGTTTTTTTTTTTTTTTTTTTTTTTTTTATTCATTCATTTTTCGTGTCGTCGTGCAGATTGGTTTGATGAGAAGCGGCAGACTGTTGGCTGAGGAATCACCCAGGGCACTTTTGACAATGTACAATTGTCCGTCTTTGGAGGATGTTTTTTTGAAATTGTCGAGAAAACAGGGACAGTACAATCCACCGACAACCGAATTGAACATCACCAACAACATAAGTTTGGTAAGATGATATACATGAAATTTGCAAAATTAAAAATACACACGAATCGATATTCGATATATATATATTTTTTTTTAACAATAAAATTTCGATTTATAATAATGAAAAAAAATGTTTTTCTATGTTTTTTTTTTTTGTTTTTGTTTTTTAATCAAGGCTTCGTTAAATTGGGGAAAGAAGGACGAACCGGTTTACGTTACCGAAGAATCCGGAGTCGTGGGACTTAATTTTCATCAGAGCAAAGAAGTTCTTATTCACGACACGACAAACGGTGTTGGAAGCCATTACGATGTAAGAATTATTATTATTATTATTATTATATAAAAAAATTTTTTGAAACGATTAAAAAATCACTTTTATATTATTATTATTATTATTATTATTATTATTATTATTATTATTATTATTATTATCATTATTATTATTCAAACGTTCTAATAACTTGTTAATAACACCATCGACGTTTTTTTTTTTTTTTTTTCAAATATTTATTCACCAGTTAGCCATTGTTTACTTCGGTTGCAGTTTTTTCAATTTCTTTTGTTTTTCAAATTTATTTATTTATTTATTTCCATTGGACAAATAAATTATTTGTATAATAATATCGTATCATTGTCAAATGGTAAACGTATCATTGAAAAATCATAAATTTATTGAAAAATGAAATTTCAAAGATCGCGCTTGATGAATTTGAAATTTCCAAAAAAAAAAGTAATGGAATAATTTTGAAAGATAGCGATAAAAAAATTTTGCAATCCACAAAACGGTGTAGAAAAAAAATGCTGAGCCTATTTCGAACCTTTTTCCACGAGCAAACATTTTTTGTAATATCGAAAATTTCATTTTTGATATGCCTGAAAAAAATGTTGAAAAAAAAAAACAGAATTACTTTTTTCACCAAAATTAAAAAATTAAGATTGTAAAATTGTTTATTTTCAAGATCAATTCAATATTTTTTTCCCCACTAACGTGACGTATTTCGGGTCGAAGAATCGCGGTGGTAAAATTCAATCGGTGTCATTGAAAATGATTAATTTAAATCTAATGAACCAATCGAAACCAAAAAGATTTTTTAAATTAAATTTTTTCTATTTAACATTTTTTTTTTATTTGTTTTTTTTTTTTCATGAAACACCGTTGAATATTTTTATCGTTCCACAGTTGAACGGTAAACCACTGCCAGGTGGTAAAAATGACTCGACCGTCGAGTGCGACGACTGCAACTTTTCCGATTGTTTTTTCAATCTCACCAGTACCGGAAAAATCAAAGCGCTTTTGCAAAAAAATTTTTTACGCATGTGGAGAAACGTCGGGTGAGTTTATATATAATTTTTTTTCCTACCCTACAAAAAAAAAATTACCCACAAAATGATTTTCCATTTTTTAAAAATACGTTTTTCCAACGATTTTTGAAACGAAAATTGTTTTATTTATTTATTTATTTATTTATTTATTCATTTATTTATTTATTTATTCATTCATTTATTTATTTATTTATTTATTTATTTATTCATTGATTTATTAATTTTTTTTCAGGGTAATGCTTTTCATCTTTGCATTACCGGTGATGCAAGTTATTCTCTTTTGTCTCGCGATTGGAAGAGATCCGACAGGTCTTAAATTAGCCATTGTGAATCACGAGATGAATTGGGAAAACAAATCTTGTCCAATTTACGAAGATTGTAGTCTATCGTTTCTCAGTTGTCGTTATTTAAAATTTCTCGATAACGAAACAATGGTCAAAGTAAGTTGAAAAAAATTATTAATATAAATTTGCTTCTGCGATTGATCATTCAACGATCGATGATTTATTTAATCGTCAAATGAATTTTCTAAGATAACTTTTCACTTTTTTTTATATTTTTTTTTCTCGAATTAAGTTGAAATTTCATAAAATTGCTTCTTCGATTACTCATTTAACGATCGATGAATTATTTGATCGTCAGATAAATTTTCTAAAATAACTTTTTACGGTTTTTTTTTTTTTCTTTTTTAAATTAAGTTGAAATTTTGTAAATTCGCTTCTTCGATTACTCATTAAACGATCGATGAATTATTTCATCGTCAAATAAATTTTCTAAAATAACTTTTCACTTTTTTTCGAATTAAGTTGAAATTTTGTAAATTTGCTTCTTCGATTACTCATTCAATGATCGATGAATTATTTCATCGTCAAATAAATTTTCTAAAATAACTTTTTTCGTTTTTTTTTTTTTTTTTTCAAATTAATTAATTTTTCAATTTTTTCTTCTATTTTATTAAAGGAATATTACAAAGATCCAGATTCAGCGATTGAAGCGGTTCGTCGAGGCGAAGCTTGGGGCACGCTTTATTTCACCGAAAATTTTACGGACAGTCTTGTGGCACGAATGGCACTTGGACGCGACACCGATGACGAAAGTCTGGACCAAAGTGAAATCCGAGTGTGGCTGGACATGTCGAGTAAGTCGTTTTTTTTTTTTTTTTTTTTTTTTTAACACACCCGACTGACTCAACGACCGTTTGTTCCATCGACAATGATTGCACCGATTTGCACGGTTGTGTTGCGAACGGTCGCGGGGTGAAATGACATTGCAGCGAATGGTCAAAATTCAGAATGACATTGTAGCGAACATCCGAATATTCCTCGACTTTCGAGGTTTCCCACGCGTTAATTATCTGAGTTAGATGCATGCCGTCGGGGACTTTTTTACAGGAAATTCAATTCTCCACAACATTGTTTATGTGAACTTTTGGTCTATATAGCGTTGTTTATCCAGCGTTTGGACGGGAAGACAAAAATGCATTGATTTTCTTGTTTCTACATTGCCGTCCAAACGCTGGATAAACAACGCTACATAGACCAAAAGTTCACATAAACAATGTTGTAGAGAATTGAATTTCCTATAAAAAAGTTCCCGACGGCATATATCTTACTTTGATAATGAGGGCGTGGGAAAGCTCGAAAGTCGGGAAATTGGTGAAAACATTTCCAAACAGCTACAAAGTCAGGAACAGTAATTGTAACTTTATTTATTTTCTCATTTAGATCAACAAATTGGTCTCATGCTCGCGAGAAATATTCAGTATTCTTATCGGGACTTTGCGAAAGATTTGTTATCGACGTGCAGTGAAAATACGAAACTCGCCGATGTGCCGATACAGTTCAAAGATCCGATATACGGATCCAACGAGCCGAGCTTCACGGATTTCGTGGCGCCTGGTGTTATTTTAACGTGAGTTTATTCATGATATTGTAATTGTAAGATAAGTGTACTTGGACGAAAACAATCTTCCATGAATCGTCTTGTAATTTAAATGGTGCACAGGCAACCGGTATCACCCGTGCGTCTGTCGAATGAGAAAAAAATCGTCCGAGCCAAAGCCGAGATAATTAACATCAAAGTCGAACGGTTTTGTACACGGAGCCTGATCACGGCTATCGCCATTTAATCCACTGTTTGATACACAGCGACGAAAATGTTTCTACGAATTCCCGATGGAAAATTGGGCCAGTGCCAGATGGATATGAGACCCAGAGGCTCGCGAATGAGAACGAGGAAAAATCGCCCGAGCCCGGTTTTCGAGATCACACGCGTGGGCAAAATATGGAATTTCGCGTGATTCGTCACTCGTCGGCGGGGCGGGGGGGGGGGGGGGGGGCTTGGGTAGCAGCTTACGCGGCAACACCGCTCACTCGCGCGCGGCTCGGTGCCCGAACTATTCCCTCAACGCGTTTGCCAAAACTTTCCATTTGATTTTTCGGACAAGTTTTTTTTTTTGTTATTCGTAAATTTTCCGTTATCGCCGACTGGAGTAGCCCCCGCGCCCGCCCCGATATTTTGGATAATCTTCGATCCGAATACTCGAATCGAACGTTGACGCAAACTGCAGCTCGGCGCGCATGCGCGAGCGCGCGATGTTGCCACGTTTTTTTTTTTTCGCTGGGCTCGGGAATACGACAGTTGTACATAGCCGGTCGTGCGAAATACGACTGTTGATCGGCAAAATTATTCCTGCACGGTCGGCAAAACTTGACGCGTTTTGTGGATATTGCATCTTTCGTCAATGGCTAATACGGAATTAATAGGGATACCCCGATAACTTTAGCCCAAAATTGACGATTTGAAAATATTAATTTGATCATGCAATTTTTTGAAGCAGTTAGGTTCTAATGATGGAGTAGAATATAAATGTACGGTTTTAGACCAAAATTTGCCTCGGCGTATATCTTTGATTTTGGATTTTGCATTTTGTCGATTTGCAGGCGTATTTTGCATTTCTCGCCGAAAATTATAACAACAAAATTTATAGATAATTGAATTCTCTATCTTTTTTATCTCATTCATTTTGGTGTAAAATAATTATTTATTGTTAATAATTAGCAAAAAGTGTGAAAAATTAGAACATTGGCCCAGTTTTTTCAACTTTTGAACCATTTTTATTAATAATAAGTTACACAATTAAATGACAAAGTTATAGAGGACAAAATTATCTACAACTTTTGTACGAAAAATTTTTTTGTAGGACGAATAGTACACGTCTGGGAACGCAGTAAACACACAGGCCAGCGAAATCGACTCAACTCATTTCCCTAATCCGCTGTGTTGACCGCGTTCCCACACGTGAACTATTCGTCCGACAAAAAAATTGTTCCTACGAAAGTTGTAGATAATTTCATCCTCTACAACTTTGCGATTCGAATGTCTCACTTATTTTCAATAAAAATTGTGAAAAAGTTGAAAAAACTTTGCCAATGTCTTAATTTTCCACACTTTTTGTTTATTATTAACAATAAATAATTATTTTACACCAAAATTGTTCATAAAAAAAAGATGGAGAATTCCATTCTCCATAAATTTTGTTCCCACCATTTTCAGCGAGAAATTGAAAATTCGCCTGTAAATCGACAAAACGCAAAATCCACAATTAAAGGTATACCCCGACGCAAATTTTGATCAAAAACCGTAAATTCGTATTTTACTCCATCATTGGAACCTAACTGCGTCGAAAAATTGCATGATTGAATTAATTTTCTTTTTTTTGCTTCCTCATAAAGGAAGCTTTGTGACGGTGGAAAATTTTTTTTTCGAGATCTTCATGTCACCATGTTCAGAATGCTCCAAAACTTCGAGAAAACACATTTGGAGAAAATGTCCGGATGTATGTATGTGTGTGTGTGTGTGTGTGTGTGTATGTGTGTAATGGCCTCCCAAAATTCAAACTTGCATAACTCGAGAACGGTTTGAGCTACAGCCCCAAAATTTTGCAGACATGTGCAGCTCCGTCAATCACTTCTTTGCCTATAATTTTCGAAATGATTGAAGCTGCGACTCAGATTCTATGTCGTTTTCAAATTCCAAAAAAAAAAGGGCGTTATCACTCTAGCGATCGCAAATTTTGAGATACTCGTCTAAATAGTTCTTGACAAAGAGATACGTACCCAAGGTTAGTTGGTATTGCATTTGGGCCAAATCCATCAATAAGTTTTGATTTTATGATATTTTGAATTTTTTCAAAAATCACATTTGTCGCTGTAACTTTTGTGAACTTTGACCAATCAAGCTCAAACTTCACAAAAGTATAGAAAATCATTCAGCCCTGCTGTATCTCAAATTTGCCGAAGATCAGTTAGATGGTTCGGTTTTGACAGGAATTCAAATTTTTCGACCGTAGATAGTGAACGAAGAATCCTTTATGAGGAAGCCAAAACAAAAATGCTTCCTCATAGCGCTCCCATAAGCATCACATTGCTTCCTCATAAAGGATTCTTTGTTCACTACCTACGATTCAGAGGAAGCAAATTGCAATGCTCAACTTGCAGCTTGCTTAAAATTATGAGGAAGCAATTTGCAAGTTTCAACTTGCAGCTTTTTTTTTTTTTATTAACATAATTTGTTTTCAATTCGTTTTTGCAGAATCGTCTTCTTCTTGGCCGTGGCTTTAACATCGTCGGCTTTGATAATCGAAAGAATGGAAGGATTGTTGGACAGAAGTTGGGTCGCCGGTGTGTCCCCCGGTGAAATTTTATTCTCTCACGTCGTTACGCAATTTGTGGTAATGTGCGGACAAACGGCTCTCGTTCTCATATTCATGATAATTGTTTTCGGGGTCGAGTGCAAAGGAGAGATCGGATGGGTCATCATTCTCACGATACTCCAAGGACTTTGCGGCATGTGTTTCGGTAAGACATATATATACATTAGACTGGTTCTCAGCAAGGGTCATTTTTTTAAATAAAAATAGAAACGCCCCCCACACAGTTTCCAAATAATTGAAAAAATATATTCGCGAAGGGCCTTCTCCCCATCTCAATATTAACCCAAGCCTGAGTAATTTTATATTTTTTGTCATTTGATAACATGCAATGCTTGTCGGATTAATTTATTGTAGCTGAAATATCAACGGAAGACAAATTTGCCCAATATGCTTTCTTTGTCAGAAAGATGCGTACTTTTTGAAAAAAAAATTGTTCATCAACGAAAAACAAAATGGCTGAACTAATATGGCGGCTTGAAAATTGGAGATCATTCGAATTACGATGAAAATTGGGTTTTCACTTTGCTGGGGACATCGGATGGGAATTTGGGACGCAAAATATGACAGACGCTCAAGTGCAACTCATACGACGAAGTTACAAACCACAAAAAAAAATATATTTACTCCAACAATTTTTATCACAAGAACTAAACACGAAAGACCATGGATAAAAATTGTTGGAGTAAATATTTTTTTTTTGGTTCGTAACTTCGTCGTATGAGTTGCACTTGAGTGTCTGTCATATTTTGAGTCCCAAAATCCCATCCGACGACCCCAGCAAAGTGAAAACCCAATTTTCATCGTAATTCGAATGATTTCCAATTTTCAAGCCGCCATATTAGTTCAGCCATTTTGTTTTTTGGTGTTGAACAATTTTTTTTTTCAAAAAGTACGCATCTTTCCGACAAAGAAAGCATATTGGGCAAATTTGTCTTCCGTTGATATTTCAGCTACAATAAATTAATCCGACAAGCATTGCATGTTATCAAATGACGAAAAATATAAAATTACTCAGGCTTGGGTTAATATTGAGATGGGGAGGAGGCCCTTCGCGAATATATTTTTTTTTAATTATTTGGAAACTATGTGGGGGGCGTGTTTCTATTTTTATTCAGACCCATTTTATCAGATTCACCCGTTTGTTTGGAGAATTTTTGTGTTCTTAATTAATCCGCCGTGTTTAAATTGACGATTGTTCCAGGTTTCGTGATCTCGGCGATCTGCGAACTCGAGAGAAACGCCATTCAACTTGCCCTCGGCAGTTTTTATCCGACGCTTTTGCTAAGCGGTAAGTACAGAGAAAACGAAACTTTTTTTCGTAAACTCGTTATTTTCAAACTGCACACATTTATACACTTTTACACACACACACACACACACACAAACACACACACATGTGGATATATATGTAATTGTAAGTAAATATTGAGTCGCGGACTTTCACTTTTACTTCGTGTGTGTGTGATCCATTCGAGGTTAAACTCGTCGCCGACCCGTGAATTATTTTTCTACCTTAGTCACTGAAGTTTCACGAAAACTTTTCAACATGATTAAATTTTTCGAAAAATACATGCAGATCTTTCGTTTTTCACGCGATTTTTAGAAAATTCAAAAATTTATTTTTGGTTTCTAGCTTCCAGAATTTTAGAGATATCGAGATCGAATTCGGTATAATGTTAAACGACTACAGGGAGATGCTTGTTACTGAATTTGACAAAAAATTCATGGACTGCTTTTGTTTTGAGAAATTTTGAAAGGTGTAAAAAAAAACGGTGTGCGCACTCCAGCTGGCGCAATTTTCTAGATATCGGACTAAAATTTGTCACGAAGTTGCACTTTCATCGAAAGATGTTTCGGATTAAATTTTGGGCAAAATCCATCGAGCCATTCATATTTTATGTCGTTTTGAAATTTTTCGAAAAATCAACTTGAGTGCTCTAGCTTCCACAATTTTCGAGATTCCGGGCTAAAATTTGGTACAAAGTTGCACTACCATCGAAAGATGTTTGGTATCGAATTTGAGGAAAATCCATCGGGACGTTCGGATTTTATGGGAACAATAATTTTTCAAATTTTACACGAATTGCCCCATATACATATTAGAGTGGTCGTTAAAAAATCGATTTTCGATTTTCGTCCCTAAATCGAAAGTTGACCTCATAAAACTAAAGTTCTCGAAATTTCGAGCCCCTTATCATAACGCTAAGGGGTGCCTCTATAACGTTTATTATTATTTTTATCGACTTAAAAAAAAAAAAAAAAAAATTTTTTTCTTCAAGTTGAACAATCTGAAGTTGATCTCAAGAAAAGAAGATGCCCCAAATTACAGATCTCCATCTCAATATTGAAGCGTGCCCGTGAATTTTTTAGTTTATTCGAATATTTAATTTGAATTTTTTTTTCATTTTAAATAGACGAAATAGAATTATAATAAGACGTAAATTGGTTCCTCATCATGGCTTCCTCATTTTACAAATTTGCCAAAGCTTCCTCCATGAGGAAATGTGTTGAATGAGGAAGCCATGTGCAAGTTTCTACTTTGCACCTTATTTTTTTTTTTCATCATCCATTCGCTAATTACTCAATTGGGAACGGAGGTGGGCATTCATTCAATGAAAATGTATTTCAAATACTTTTCGAACCAAATGATAATGAATTTTATCGAATTTATTAAATATTTAAATGTATTGTATAATAATAATTAACGTAAATTGATCATAATTATTACAGAAATGTGAAAATATTGATTCTTCCATGATAATTAATCGTAGTTTATTTGTTCGAAAAAGTATTTGAAATACATTTTCATTGAATGAATGCCCATCCCTGATTGGGAAAAAAATTAACTCGTGTGTATAATTTTTTTCACAGGTGTTATTTGGCCGGTCGAGGGAATGCCGACGGTTTTGCGATACATATCCCAGGGTCTTCCACTTACGATGGCCACCACCGCGTTACGTTCGGTACTCACACGTGGCTGGTCCATTACCGAACCCGATGTTTACAACGGTTTTATATCGACAATCATCTGGATCGTTGCGTTTCTCACGATAAGCATGCTCGTTCTCAAATTCAAACGAGGATAATCGAGCGAGAACCCCTTATCCTCCCCCCCCCCTCCTCCCCCCAAAGGCCTTGTTGTTTGTGTGTGTGTTTTTTCTTTGTTTGTTCGTTTTTTGTTTTTCGATTTTTTGTTTTTTTTTTAATTTTTGTGTACAGTATAAAATTTAGGTAAAGCTAAGAGACGACCGACGGATCTGGCAGCAGGAATATTGCCAGGGGTACAAGTGAAAAAACAAAACGTAATAAAGAAAAAAAAATACAAGTAGAAAAAAAAACGAAAAAAAAAATGGTTTTACGGAAAATTTGCAGTGGACGAAAATTTTTGCAAATTTCATTCGTTCTCAAGGTGGCATTACATATATACATTTATATATATATATCTTTTTTTTTCTCCCCTCACGCGAAAGTCAATTCCACCGTTAAAAGGAATTCTTTTTAGAATTTTTGTATTTTTTTTTTTTTGGTTTTTTTTTTTTTGTTTTTTTGTTTTTTTAATTCGCACGCGTCCCGTTCACGAACCAAGGTCTCAAATTGTATTATCAATCATTTTTTTCATCGCTCGAAATCTAATTTTGGAAAAAAAAACAAAAAAAAAACAACAGATTTTCCGTTTTACATTTTTTTATTTTTTCGTCTGGCGAAAATATTTTGGGGAACGAATGGAAAAATTAATTGTTTTTGTTCGAATTAACGCTGCGAATTATCTCTCACCGAATTGAATCGGGGAATCATTTTTTTTTTGTTTTTCTCATTTTTTCTCATCATCGGAAATCACGAAATATCATCGATCGACGAATAATTGTCGATGAACGATTTTTTTTTATTTACTTCGACGGCGATTGTCGAATGATTGTCATTTTTTTTTATCTTAGCAATGCGGTTTGAGAAGCGAAAATTTTGATAGTGTGAAAGTCGCCGCGTTTTTGTTATTATGATATCGAGTAAGAAGCGTTTTTTCTGCTGTTTTTTTTTTAATGTAAAATTTAATTGAATTGAATGTTCCAAAAAAAATTAATTTGAGAAAGGGAGATTTTTCGATTGTCACGGCGACTTGTACATTCGATGTGGATACCGTCGGGAGACATGTAAAAAAAAATTGACCCCAATCGAACTATATTCAGAGGTTCCACTTTCACGAATTCAATTTTGCATTTGATTAACACGTAAAACAATTTTGTTCTTTCGTTTGCAATTTATTTTTCCGGTAAACCAAAAATTCCGGGGATGGAAAGTAAGTGTGATACACAGTACCAAGGTCACCTGAAATGAAAACATTTTTTGTTTTGCACAAAAAAAAAGTTAACCATTTTTTTTCGTAAATTTTCAATAATTTTTGGTTAAAAAAAAAGTTACTATTTTTTTTTTTTTCCCGTCAAATTGTGAAACAAAAAATATTTTCATTTCAAGTTACCGCGATACTTTGTTTTTCACTTGTGTTTCATCCGCGAGATTTTGTGATTTATTGGGAAAAAAAAATTGCAAATGAAAAAACAAAATTTTTTCACGTGTTAATCAAATGGAAAATCGAATTCGTGAAAGCGGAACCTCTAAATATAGTTCGATTGGGCTCAAATTTTTACAGGTTTCTCCTAATAGTATCTGCTTCGAATGTAGGAATCGCCATGACAATAGAAAAATTTGGTCTTTTTTAACACACCAATATATATAAATATATATATATATAAAATATATATATATATATTTTAATTCGGTCATCGCGAGGATTGCGTAGACAAGCCGTCCATAGGGATGTTCGTTGCATCTTTCGTGTTTGGTGTCGAATCAATTGTTGTTTGTTGCATAAAAAAAATTATAATCAAATTCGAACACACATTTTCTTAATTAACGAACGTCCCGAATATATATATATATATATATATATATATATATATATATTTTGCAATTTTTCATTGTTATCACACGGTCGATCGGGCCAAAGTTCGTTGGAAAAATAATAGAAGATTTAACTTCGCGAGTGTAATTAATTGCTGTTATTGTATGATACATTTTTTTTTTTTTTTTTTTTTTTTCGATTCCAAACATTTTTTGAAGCGATCATTTTCCGGTTGGCGCTATTCGTTTATTATTATTATTATTATTATTATTATTATTATCATTATTATTTGATTAATATCATTGTCGTCGTTGTTTGTTTTTTAAATTAGAAAAAAAAATATTTTTTAAAAATTTACTTCGTTTTTTTTTTTTTTTTTTTTTTAACGAATCATTTCACAACAAAGTCGACCGAAGTGACTCGACACGTGAGTGACTCTCGGTCAAAATCGCTCGAGCGCAAACAAAATTTTGTAATTATTATCTGTTATTATTATTATTATTATTATTCAATTATTATTTTTTTCTTTGTTTTTTATTTTTTTTTTTTTTTTCGTCCGTAATCTTAAGTTGTTAGCAAATAGTCGGTTAGCTGTAGGACAATTTTACTTGCCCATGACTTAAGTGTATGTTTTATTTAACTTGTAATAATAACAAATACATGAAACAAACAAAAAAACCATGCACAGAAATTTTTATTATTCAACGTTTATTTTTATCAGTCACATAAGTTGTATATTTTTACGATCGATTGAACATTAAAAAAAAACAAAAAAAAAATAGGACAAAAAATGTTCTCATCATAATTTTCTCACCTCTCCCATCTTATTCTTCGACCAAACGACGAAATTCAACAATCACCAAAATGGAAAACTCGAAAAAACTGTAAAATTTAAAAATATTTCAATACAATTTACGATTTCAAAGCTAATATTTATTCTTCGTCGTTTATTCATTCTGTTTAATTTTTTTTCACATCCATTCTGAATTGTTCGAGGCTCATCTTATCTTACAGATAAGAGACGAGAACAGTGAAATTCGTCACCGCGTCTTTTGTTCGAGGAATCAACTTGACACAAAGAATTTTGCAATCGGGGACTCAACCATCAGATAAACCAACACAAAAATAAAAATTTTTTATTTGCAAAACAAATCAAGTAACATGATGTTGAATTTTTTTTCAGTCACACTAATTGTAAGTAAATTTTTTTTAGCATATTGAAAAATATTATTTTGGCTTTTATAAAAATTTGTACTTGTGGAAAAAAAAATGAACTATGTTTAGAATTTTTTTTTTAAAATATATTTTGTTGATTGTAATATTTTTTATTGCAATTCGAAAAAAGTCGTTTTTAAATTTGAGAAAAAAAAATTCGTCTTCAAAGATTTTTTTTTAGCATATTGAAGAATTATATTTTGGCTATTATAAAAATTTGTACTTGTAGAAAAAAGTCTAAACCATGTTCAGATTTTTTTTTTTAAATATCAGTTGTGAACGAATCCACGCAAAAATATTGAAAAATAAAAAAATTTCATAGGTAGAATTATTTCGATAAAAATCTAGCGGCAGAGTAACGGCACGTTTGCGGCACGCGACGAAAGGCTGTCGACACAGTGGCGGCTCGAACGCGGCACGTACTGGGTGCCTATTGAAGCGGCACGACGAGCAGCCATCGATCCGTTATCGTGTCGTCACGGTTGTGCTGACCGACAGAATTGAATCACACTTGGTCGGTAAATGTTAAAAATTCTTTTCAATGCGGTGCCCAAGTTATTTTTTTCCGAAGAAAATAAAAATCCTTTGATCATGAAAAATTAGGAAACGCGAATGATGTGAAACTTTTATTTTTATGCAAAAAAGTTCGTCGACGTTGAAAAAATAAAGATTTACAGTTTTCGTTACCGACTGAGTTTTTTAACGGTTTTACGATACAAATTTGTACTTCTCGTCGTCTGCGAACCAATCACGATTTTCCACAACGTAATTCTTCCAGTATTCTGAAAATCATGAAAATTTTACAAAAACTTGAATGAATTTTCATTATGTTGGCAATTATGTATGTTGAATTGGTACAATTAATGTGTTAAGAAGTTTCGAGTTTGTACACATTTGGAATTTTTCCGAATTTTAATCGTTCCATTTTTTTTCAAATATTCGTCAACCTCAATTCATTGCGTCGTTTCGATTCATGAAGAGTTATAGGGGTCATATCGGTCATATACAGTAAGACCTCTCAAAAGTCGAACTCGCAATAGTTCGAAATGTAGCCACCCTCGCGGAATTTCACGTCATTGTATGCAGTGATTCTCAAATCGTAGTAATTCAAGATGTATCTTAAAAACGCGGGCATTTCAAAATCCCAATTTAGCGATACTCAGTTATTTTCCGAATTTTTAGCAATTTTACTTCAGACGGCTATAGATTCGAATAAAAGAATCAGAGGTTCATTGTACAAGCAAAAGGCTTATTTATATATTTTCAATGTGCTTATGCAGTTGACTTTTCTTGAATGGACAATTTGTAGGTTAGGTTTTCACAACATTGGACAGTTCGGAACAATTATAGAAAATTGTAAATTTTTTTTTCATAACTCTGCACTTACCTCTCGGTCGGTTTATCTTACAATATCACATTTTTTTAACGCTTTGATCGGTATATTATTGTCTTCCTGTAAATTCACAGCCGATCCAGAACCTATCAAATGCTTCAATCTGAGAGCCACTGGTTTCGTGTCGACAGACACTAACCACAAATACATCGAACTGTCTCGCTATTGGTCGAATCGATTAACCTCGCAACAGTACAATCCCGCCCATTTTTACCCTCGATTTTTGACTATTGAGAGGTTTTACTGTATCATTACGCGGCTATGCCTACCATCGGTAATGTAGGACCCTTCCACCCTACAAGCGAGCTAAGAGCGTTATCGGTGGGTCTCGCAATTCAGAACGAGCAAAGTTCAGAAGGGTCAAAATTCCGAACGCGCAATGTTTCGAACGGCAATGTTTCGAACGTCCAAAATTCCGAACGCCCACCCGTCAGGCGGTTTCTCACATCGCCCGACTTTCGAGCTTTCCCACGCGTAAACTATCAATGTTAGATACATGCCGTCAAGAACTTTTTTGTAGGAAATTCAATTCTCTACAACATTGTTCATGTGAACTTTTGGTCTACGTGGCGTTGTTTAGCCAGCGTTTGGACGGGAAGATAAAAATGTATTTATTTTTTATTGTTGGCTCGTTCTAAATTTCGAGCCCTACCCCGTCGTTAAATCTATTATTCATTAATATATATTCACATTATCTCACTTACCTATCAACGTCTTCAACGATCCACCGGTCCCCCCATATTCTTCCGGCAAAATACTGTTCGGTAATGTGCGAAAAAAATTCGTCGAATTTCCCATATGAACGTGTAGTCTGTTTCGCATTTTTTTCGTCATGAATCGTCGAAATATGTTTATCACGATATTAACGTAAACGGGAGCACTGACAAAATTCATGGAAGTTATTCTGAGTGGATAACAAGCGTGCCAAGAATGTACGAGACGTTTTATCAGAGGCGGTGTCATTTGAAAACCGTGAGTGGCTGTGACCCCGGTCATGTCGAAAATTGCAACGACACCGTGAATCGAAACAGTCACGTTGTCCCTCGTTGCAACGTCCAAGATCATTTTTCCAGCCTGAAATCGAATAATTTTTTCACGAATCGTTGATCGTCGCAATTATTTTCATAATATTCAGTGGAAGTGTGTAAAACTTCAGGGGATTGAGCACCACTGAGCTTCAACGGGAATCGATATGAAGTTGGCGTCCATGGAGACTGGATCGACTCACAGTGACTGGAACGCTCACTTCACTTCAGTTCCAGTCACTTAAGTACCCTCTATAAGAGAGTTTCTCGCCAGATTTTCATGAAACTTGCCATACTTATAGGTATTGATAAGAAAAAGGTTCAGTTAAATTTTTATGGCTTTCCGGAGCGCGAGAAAAAATATATCGACACTTTTATTTGTCACACGTTTAACACGGAGCCTTATGGAAAATCACGGTCAATTTGATATAATACAAAAAGTCCTCGTCAGATTTTAATGAAAACACTTGAGCTGCAAGTTGAATATTCGGACAACATTTTGGGCACTTGAAGGTAGAGATCAGGAGACTGTGATGATAATATTAAGCAAATAAACATCGAGAAATTCAGTTTATATGAGGAGTTGGTCGTGATCCAGTAGACATGGCAACGTTGCGCGTTTGTTTTCCATCTTCTCTCTTTCTTTCTCTCTCTCTCTCTCTGATCGACATCATAACACGCGACGTTGCCACATCAAAGTACTACGTACCTCAATCAGGAGATGGTATATCTTAGGCTTGCTTTGACTCTTACAGTTTCTGGGACACTATACCGTAAATGTGTTTGCCGAAACGTGGCAACTACTATTGTAGAGGACCGAAGTGAAGTGAGCGTTAAGTTGGTTGGTCTCCATAGTTGATTGGTCTAGCCCGCATGACGCTAACTTCATCTCCATAGCTGATTGGTCGATCCAGAAGCTCATTGAACTGCATAAGTTCAGTGGTGCTCATTTTACAGACTTTTGCGAACGTTTTTTTTAGTACCTTTAACACGTCAGCAATTTTGTGCTTGTAGGGATCGTGAATTGCCGCTCGGACTATGATAATCATCCTTCCCTCCTCGTCCAATTCCCGCAGAGGCAGGAAAACTCTTGATATATTTATTATCATTCGATGAGCATTTATGACGAAGTTCTTTTCGATATAATTATGTAAATAGAGGCCCTGAATCTAATTACATGAAATTCATTGTTCTCATATTTTTCGCGAGATTGTCACAGTAAAACCTCTCAATAGTCCAAAATCGGGGGTAAAAATGGGCGGGATTGTACTGTTGCGAGGTTGATCGATTCGACCAATAGCGAAACAGTTCGATGTATTTGTGGTTAGTGTCTGTCGACACGAAACCAGTGACTCTCAGATCAAAGCATTTGATAGGTTCTGGGATCGGCTGTAAATTTACGGGAAGATAATAATATACTGATTGAAGCGGTGAAAAAAAGTGATATGTAAGATAAACCGACCGAGAGGTAAGTGCAGAGTTATGAAAAAAAAATTGCAATTTTCTATAATTGTTCCGAACTGTCCAATGTTGTGAAAACCTAACCTACAAATTGTCCATTCAAGAAAAGTCGACTGCATAAGCACATTGAAAATATATAAATAAGCCTTTTGATTATATAATGAACCTCTAATTCTTTTATTCGAATCTATAGCCGTCTGAGGTAAAATTACTAAAAATTCGGAAAGTAACAGAATATTGCTGAATTGGGATTTTGAAATGCCCGCGTTTTTAATATGCATATTGAATTACTACGATTTGAGAACCACTGCATTCAATGGACGTGAAATTCCGCGAGGGTCTCTACATTTTCGACTATTGCGAGATCGAACATAGAGAGGCTCTACTGTAACTACCGATTCGATTATTACCCGAGATCGAAAAGTTCTTGAAGTTCCGGCAAAAGTGGATCCCTGTTACCGTACCATTCCGGCAAATTTCCTCTTTGTTCGTGATAATTTTTCAATTTTTTTTTCGTCTTTGTCACGTCGAATTTGCAAGCTCGCAAAAATCGAATGATCGAAAAATCGTCTGCAAGAAATGACATAATCAAAGTCTCGTTATGTATTTTGCATTCGACAATTATTATCGAAATATTTGAATATAAAATAAACCCCAAATCCTTTCATTCAAATCACTAGCTATCTGAAGTACAAATTTCTAAAAATTTCACAAAGAACTGAGGATTCCTGAATAAAAAATTTGAAACGCGCGCCTTTTTACGATACATCTTGAATAACATCGATTGGAGAAACACTGCGTTTAGTCACGAAATATTCCGCGAGGGTTCTCTGCAATTTCGACCGTTGCGAGTTCGACTATTTAAACGTGATTTTCACTGTATCCGATCGAATTACCGGTTCTTGCGTGTAAATTTTCATTTTCCAATATCCACTGGCGCATCTCGTCGATCGCACTTTGTCGGTTTTCATCGTTTTCGTTCAAAAAAATCGACGCGTATTCTTTTTCACTTTTCGTCAGTTGGCAATCGTAGGACGCCATCTTGTTGTCACAATCCGAGAGTAATTTCGCGCTGAAACTCCGACGATATATATATATATATATATTTTCGTCCGTCTTTGTCTCGCTTTTACTCGCTTCTCTGTATCAACTGCTACCAACCGTTTCGAGATACCTAAGTCGACGAAAGATCGATTTACTTGGACAGAACAAAAACCGACCGTATATCTACGATAATTCACACAGAGACCTCCTTATCGACAGCACACACGGCCGATCTCACAGACAATGGCACACGGAAAAACACTCCCAATAGTCATCGTTCATATTACAAAAGTTGTTCCATTTCTTTTTTATTTTTTATTCTTTCGCAACGTCTTGAGACCGACAGATCGTAAAAGTGGTGC
Source organism: Diplazon laetatorius (assembly GCA_963662125.1). NCBI lineage: Eukaryota > Metazoa > Arthropoda > Insecta > Hymenoptera > Ichneumonidae > Diplazon > Diplazon laetatorius. The sequence continues at coordinate 20,495,862 of OY759153.1, read as the reverse complement.
AATCTGCATCAAAGTTGCATTAATACTGTGTAATTGAACGAACAAACAGGTTAGGGAAATGCAGTACAAGCGAACATGATGAGTCACCTAATTGACCCCATCAACTCGTGAATCAATTTTTCTACCTTCAAACGCGTGTGACTGGGGTACAAACGCACCCCACCAACGCTTTTCTCGATCGTATAACGGGTGCGGGTCTCGAAGTTTCGAATTTTCAATGTTTCGAAAGCTCATATAGGTTCGAATTGTTTTTTATTCGAATTTTAATTTATCGAAAAATCTGATCTACGAATTTTTGTTATTTCGACTGGTCGTGTGTAACGGAATTTGAAAAATTCGAACGATCAAATGTCCGACCGGTCGATATATCGAAATCGCAACGATTCCCAAATTAAATGTTTCGAAGGGTCAATCCTTCGACGGATATATATATAGGTATAGTGGCGTAGCAGATCGTTCAACCGCTTGAAGATTGCAGCTCTCGCAATATCTCCACACCCCTATACCTATATATACATTGTCGAACTTTTGGTCCGTCCATCGACATATAGATATGGACTGATAATGTCGCCGGAACAACTGAAATCGCTATAGAAAGAGAAGAGACTAGCGTGGCTCTAAACCTCTCTCTTTCTAATTTAACCCTTAGACTGCATATGGGGTCATTATGACCCACCAAGTTTCATCATTTTTTCGCATTTAATGATCGTTTTCGGCCAAAATAAAGTTTTGGGCCATAAAGTATACATAATTGGCTACAAAAAAAGACTACAAAAAAACGAAAAAATGCATATTTACCGAGATATGACGGTTTGAAAATCGCGTTGGGTCGTTTTGACCCTGTATGCAGTTCTAGATCGGTGGCGGAAGTGTGCAGTCGAAGGGTTAAAGCTGATTGGTCGCAATTATCTATATGTCGATGATTGCCACCAATCAGCTTTAACTTAGAAAGAGAGAGGTTTAGGGCCACGCTAGTCACTTCTCTTTCTATAGCGATTTCACTTTTTCTCGCGACATTGCGGCAGTCCATATCTACATGTCGATGTTCGTCGCTCATAATAAGTGCGAGCGAGACAGCACCATGGGCGCTCGCGGCGGAGCGAGAGAGATGGGCGTTCAGATGTCGTACTTCACGTTAAGATTATGGAAGACATAAACTCTATCCGTCTCTCTCAGTCTGCAGCGAGCGCCGATGGCGCTGTCTCTCTCGCACTCGAATAGGTCTTTCATCACCTTGAGAATAAGTAACGAACTGTGAATACCGGCCCAAGTCCCTCCACCAATCTCTGGTAAAGTCGATTTGAGAAACACTGCATTCGATGACTGTACATTCCGCGAGAGGCGCTGTCACACTGTGTATGTGGGGTTCGAGTATTAAAACCGCTCACAAAATATTGTCGTTATTGAAATTTCATTATATTTCTCGTCAACAATGTGTTTTTGTTCTTAAAAATACGATTTTGTATCAACGATCTATTACAGGTTTCTTTTTACGTGCTTCGTCCAACAACTTCGCAATAATAATCATAATATTTTTTTCGTCGTTTCCGGTTGGCAACCCTGCTTTTGCGGACTCGACGCGCCGCCATGCGGCAACTTTTTTCCCTTCAGTCGTGTGGGTTGTCAACCTGTTTTCTCCACGCTCGACGCGCCGCCATGCGGCCATCTTGTACGGCGGACGGAATCGCCTCATGTACACTTCACACACGTGTCTGCTCGCCACCACTTGCCACGTTCAGTCAGCTTCGTTTTGTGTACACCTGGCATTGGCTGGTATATCCCATCGACATGTAGATATGGACTGCTGATGTCGCGAGAAAAAGTGAAATCGCTATAGAAAGAGAAGAGACTAGCGTGGCTGTAAACCTCTCTCTTTCTAAGTCAAAGCTGATTGGTCGCGATTCTCTATATGTCGATGATCGCGACCAATCAGCTTTGACTTAGAAAGAGAGAGGTTTAGAGCCACGCTAGTCTCTTCTCTTTCTACAGCGATTTCACTTTTTCTCGCGACATTAGCAGTCCATATCTATATGTCGATGGGTATATCCTTATGTCACATTTGCCATTGTCAATATAGTGTCAATACTGCAATTGCAGTAGCGCACACACACGAACACAAAAATAGTGTAAATAAGACGTTTTTTTTTTAATTTTCACGTCGCGAATGTTCCATCGTGGATCACTAAAACGTAAACATAAATCATATTTTATGAACTCAATTATATGTGAAAACCGTTATAACGTTCTTTTTTTTGTTATTATTTCAGCCAATGTTTCATTCCCGGTGTCGAACGTTGGAGGTTATGTTCGCCGGTCATAAATATAGCCAATTACGTGGCTTCGAATGAACAACTTGCGAATTATCACACGAAAGTGATAAAAAATAAGAAGGATACATTTTTTTGGATCGACAATTCAAATTCCAAATTCGAAAAAAAATTCGCCAAAATGAGGACTCGAAAGACGTTTCAGATGTTCAAGGTTTTGGCGGCGCTGGGCATAATTTTGATTCTCGCTTACTGCGCAATGATGTACTTGATGCTCGATCCAACATTATTTCCCAACGGACGATCGTCAAAACTTTCCGTCGAAGACGTAAGTTCGCAGTTATGTTCGACGAACGACATGAAATCGTTCGAATTGCGGTCTACGAGCGACCTTAAGCCTCTAATGCCTCGGTACCTAGTGCGTTCCGTTTCCGAGCGACATCAATTCAATGACAAAATTCACCTCGTAAACACGAAAATAAATATTTTTCTCCAAACACGACTTACGCATGTAACTAGTAATTTTGACAACAAAAAAAAAACAGTAATTTTGGTCGAATCGATTGGAAAAAAAAAAATAGGCGAGTGGATAGAAGTGTGTTCCATCGAATGGCGAAAGAGCTTTCAGGCTTTCAATGATTCTTCTATAAAATATTTGAGTTCGCTTTTGCCCCCGCGAATATGCCTATTTTTACTTGTACAGCGCGTAAGGTTCACTAAATTGGAAAACGGACTTCGGATTCGTTCTTTGCGCGTTAATATTAGTCTGTACTGATTTATTGACGCAAATTGGAAAATAAGGCATTAGGGGGTTAACCTATAAACGGTAACGTCGGGTCGCTCGCGCCTCGCCGAAAGCGATCCTTGTTGGTTGCTCGCAAAAAAATTGTACGCCAGTAGGCTACTGGATCGCCTTCAATCCGTAAACCACGGTCGTTTTCGTCCTGCATTTTTTTTTTTAAACATTCAAACGGCTGCAAAAAATCTAAAAAAATTCACGAAGGTTCTTCAAGCCTCCAATTAAAAGTCCCAATCATAAAATTATGAAAAATTAATTTTTTTAATATATTTTTTATACGAAATATGAGTCAACCTAGGACAAAATCATTAGTTTATTTGAAAAATCATAACTTTTTGAAAAATGAAGATATCGAAATGTTCCAAAATGGATATTAAAGGGGAATAGTGTAGCTTTCATGAAAAAAATACGCCATTTAATTATTTTGGAAAAGAATGCTTAATTTTGCAATGTCAAAATTGGTAAAAATCAACCTCTTATTTCGTAGAAATAACAGCGTAAACTATCTAATTCCTTAAAAATTACGAATTAAATCAACAATAATTCTTTTTCGATGTGCCTTTTATTTTGTCCTTCTCACGATGACGCAATATCCGGGAGACTTCTTTGTCACAGAACTAGACAAAAAAAATGTTTCTATATTTTTTTTTCGTGGTCCCAATTTTTTTTTTTTTCACACTTTTACAGTCACAATGACCACTTTAAAACGGAAAATAGAAAAAAAAAAAATTACTCACAGTTTCAGTCAACGTACTCCGTAAACCAGGGTCGTTTTCGTCCGTAGCAAACTTGGACTACCTGACACGAAGGCCACAAGACGACTACCGGGCTGAAACTTGGTGGACAGGTCCTCGGGGTGCCTAAGTTTCTTTACAGAAGCCCAGTAGCGACCTTTCTCGCCTTTTCGACAAGTTACAACGACATTTGATAATCGACAGGACGAAAACGACCCGGGTTTACGGACTGAGGCTTAATACATCATGCCCATCCCAAAAAAAAACCCCAAATACCACCCCAAAAACCAAAAAATCCTCCATTCCAATCCCCATCAATCATCACCACGTTATCTCATTCCAGAATCAGTGGCTGCACTTCGAAAACCGTCTGGCAAAATTGGAAAAGGATCTGACCCGTCATCAACAATCGTCCAACCCTGTCCAAAAGTCCTCCCCCGAGCAATTCCCCAACGAACTTCCACCCTCCCCCAATCGCCCGTCCTTCCAAAACCTCACGTTCCACTCGATCCAATCCCAACACTCCCAAAAACCCCATTCATGCAGTTTCACCCTCGAAAAATCTCCAAACGTCGACATACAAATGTTGGATCTGTACAAACAACTGGATTTCGAAAACACGGACGGTGGATCGTGGAAACAGGGTTGGACGATAAGATACGACGAGAAACAATGGCATCCGACGCGAAAACTAAAAGTATACGTGGTTCCGCATTCTCACAACGATCCCGGCTGGTTGAACACCTTCGAGCGTTATTACACCACACAGACGCGTCGTATACTCAACAACATGGTTGGAAAATTGGCCGAGGATCGTCGAAGAAAATTCATATGGGCGGAAGTGTCGTTTTTCAAAATGTGGTGGGACGAACAGTCATCATCGACGCGTGATCTTGTGAAACGTTTGATATTGGACGGACAATTGGAGATAGTCGCTGGTGGTTGGGTGATGCCGGACGAAGCTGTTTCCCATTGGATGGCCCAACTGACACAACTCACCCAAGGTCATCAGTGGCTGAAAACCCATCTGGATTACGTTCCCACTTCCGGTTGGGCCATCGATCCCTTCGGACTATCACCCACAATGCCTTATCTCATGAAAAACTCGGGCCTGGAAAACGTTCTCATTCAACGCGTTCATTATTCCGTGAAAAAACGTTTGGCAAGAGGAAAAAATTTGGAATTTCGTTGGCGTCAATTGTGGGACAATGAAGGAAATACGGAAATATTCACTCACATGATGCCTTTTTACAGCTACGACGTTCCTCACACTTGCGGCCCGGATCCGAAAATTTGTTGTCAATTCGATTTCTTTCGTTTGCCGTATTTCGGCTTGTCGTGTCCGTGGAAATCACCGCCTCAGGAAATCACTCAGAACAATGTTGCGAGTCGGGCGTTGTTGCTTTTGGATCAGTACAGAAAGAAGTCGCAGTTGTTTAGAACTAATGTGGTTTTGGTGCCGTTGGGGGATGATTTTCGGTACACGCAGAGCACCGAGTGGGACGCCCAGTACGGAAATTATCAGAAACTGTTCGATCATATGAATGGGAACGAGGGAATGAACGTGAGGATACAGTTTGGAACCCTCACGGATTATTTCAATGCCGTGAGGGATGATAAACCAGAGGGGGATGAATTTCCGACTTTGTCCGGGGATTTTTTTACTTACGCCGACAGGGACGATCATTATTGGAGCGGATATTACACTTCTAGGTAGTAAGGAATATGTTTTTTTTTTTTTTATTAATTATGGAAGCTTTGTTTTTTTGGGGGGGGGGGAAGATTTTTTTGTTTTCCTTCCTCGTGGAGGAAGCTTTGTTTTTGGGAAAAAATTTTTTTTTCCGAGATGTTCATGAAAACGTGTTCGGTATGTCTCAAAACATCTTAAAAAAAAACACTTTTGAGAAATTTTGAAAGGTGTAAAAAAAAAAACGGTGTGCGCACTCTAGCTGGCGCAATTTTCTAGATATCGGACTTAAATTTGTCACGAAGTTGCACTATTATCGAAAGATGTTGCGGATTGAATTTGGACGGAATCCATCGAGCCATTCATATTTTATGTCGTTTTGACAATTTTTCGAAAAATCAACTCGAGTGCTCTAGCTTCCACAATTTTCGAGATTCCGGGCTAAAATTTGGTACAAAGTTGTACTACCATCGAAAGATGTTTTGGTATCGAATTTGAGGAAAATCCATCGGGGACGTTCAGATTTTATGGGAATTATAATTTTTCAAATTTGACACGAATTGCCCCATATACACATGTACATTGATTTCGACTCGCATTACACTCGCACGGTGCTCTCAACGTCACAAAAGTAAAAAAAAAAAACGGTGCAAAGTAGAACCTTGCACATGGCTTCCTCATTTCACACATTTGCCTGAGCTTCCTCCATGAGAAATTCAAAATTGATCGACACACAGTTCCTCATAGATGAATCTTTGGCAAATGTGTAAAACGATGATAAAGCCATGTGCAAGGTTCTACTTTTGTCGTCGTTGTTGTTTTGTTTTTCCACCAGTTTTTCTTGTAAATAATTATTTTGATCCATTTGGGTGGTTTTTTTTTTCTTTAATTTACTTTCGGTACGAAAGTTTGGCCGAGTTAATTTTGTTTCAGCTCAATTCTTAAGGCGAGAGTAATGTTTATTCTATACAAACAAAAAAAACAACTTATTTTCAATGATTTTCTTTCTTTTTTTGACGACACATTTTTATCAAAATTATTCTCGACACTAAAAAAATTCATTAAAAATCACAAAAAAAAAAAGCTGCAAGTTGAAACTTGAAAATTGCTTCCTCATAATTTTAAGCAAGCTGCAAGTTGAGCATTGCAATTTGTTTCCTCTGAATCATAGGTAGTGAACGAAGAATCCTTTATGAGGAAGCAATGTGATGCTTATGGGAGCGCTATGAGGAAGCATTTTTGTTGTGGCTTCCTTATAAAGGATTCTTCGTTCACTACCTACGATCGAAAAACTTGAATTCCTGTCAAAACCGAACCATCCAACTGATCTCCGCCAAATTTGAGATACAGCACAGCTGAATGATTTTCTATACTTTTGTGAAGTTTGAGCTTGATTGGTCAAAGTTCACAAAAGTTATAGCGACAAATTTGATTTTTGGAAAAATTCAAAATATCATAAAATGAAAACTTATTGATGGATTTGGCCCAAATGCAATACCAACTAACCTTGGGTACGTATCTCTTTGTCAAGAACTATTTAGACGAGTATCTCAAAATTTGCGATCGCTAGAGTGATAACGCCCTTTTTTTGGGAATTTGAAAACGACATAAAATCTGAGTCGCAGCTTCAATCATTTCAAAAATCATAGTCAAAGAAGTGATTACGGAGCTGCACATGTCTGCAAAATTTGGGGGCTGTAGCTCAAACCGTTCTCGAGTTATGCAAGTTCGAATTTTGGGAGGCCATTACACACATACACACACACACACACACATACATACATCTGGACATTTTCTCCAAATGTGTTTTCTCGACGTTTTGGAACATTCTGAACATGGTGACATGAAGATCTCGAAAAAAAATTTTCCCACCGTCACAAAGCTTCCTTTATGAGGAAGCAAAAATATTGAAAAAGGAAAAAATGAAGATGAAGAACATTTGAAAGAGAGGCAACTTCCAGCCTTGAATCATAAATTTTCCATGGACTTTGCAAAATTTTCACACCAAAATTGGCTTTACATTTTATTTTTTTTTTTTCATATTTTACTTTGCCAATAAAAAGCAAATAATTTGCTCGCAGACCATTTCACAAAAGATTGGATCGTGTATTGTTGGGAACTTTGAGAGCCGCGGAAATAGCGGCTTCCATTGGATGGGCCAGAGGACACGAACACCTGACCGAGGGCAACAACGATGAAATGATAAACGAGGCGAGACGATGGCACTCGTTGTTTCAGCATCACGACGGTGTAACGGGCACCGCGCGTGACAACGTTGTCGTCGATTATGCACAAAAAATGATTGTGGCGTTGAAAAATTCCGGTCACGTGATACAACAATCGGTCGCACATTTGTTGAGAAGTCCACAGTTACCTGCCCTCAATCCGGATACCGAATATTTTACCATGGACGAACACAGGTCGGTCCAACGGGTTCACCTTAATCGGACCTTTGAAAAAAAAAATTGAATTATTTTATTGAAGGATATTCACCGAGTGTCCGAAATTTTTACAAAATTTCCGACGTTACTCGTTGATTAACCTTTGTTTTTTTTTCCATTCAAATGGCTGTATCTTTGGCGGGGTTTGACGTATTTGCATTTGTGAAAAACGAAAATGTGCGTCTTTTCATGGGCTTGCGGAAAAAAATTAATTTGAATTTTATCGAGCAAGTTGAACGTTCGTTTCGGGGCAAAATGTGCAAAAATATTTGTTTTTCTCGAAAAATGCATTTTTAATTTTTTTTTTTTTTTTTTTTTCAAAATTTTCCCAAATTCTGAATACGAAAAACCGAATTTTTTGGTGTTTTTCGTATCGTGGGATCGGTAATCGGTAATACGTAATTTTACCGATATTATTTATAGATTTTTTTCAGTTTGATTTTTTTTTTTTTTTGCCATGTACTCCAGTCGTTTTACGCAATTCAACGAGCATTGATTATCATTAATTACCCATTCAAAAAGGCTTCTGAACTAATAATAAAAAAACCCAAACAATTAAAAATATATTCAAAAAAAAAAATTAGAATGAGAATAAATAGGAAAACGTTCACTTCGAAGAGTAAAATGATAGAAAACAAATTCTACGTTCGTTTTCAAATTTGAAAATCAATTAAACAAGGATACATTTTTCGTATAAATTTACGAACTAATTGAAGGGCCGATTTCGCAGTCGTTCAAATTAGTCTTTTGCGGAAGAACACAACCCAAAAAAAAACTTTTAACAATCCAAAAGAATCCATAAAATAATAATCCTCAAAATGTTTGGAATTCCTGAACACGATTTTCAGGAAACACTTTTGAACAGTTCTTCTTTTCGAAAATGCAATAACAATGAAAAAAAATTGATTTTTCGCTAGATATGTCTCCTCAAGAATTTTTTTTTTTTTTCAGATTAATTTTTTTTTTTTTTTTTCAAATTAACTTTTTTTTCCTCAAATTAATTTTTCTTCAATTAATTTTTGTTTTTCGAATTAATTTTTTTTCAATTAATTTTTGTTTTTTAAATTAATTTTTTTTTTAATTCTTTTTTTTTTAATTAATTTTTTTTTAAATTAATTTTTTTTTTAATTAATTTTTTTTCGAATCAATTTTTTTTTTTTTTTGCAGATCTCATCACACGAGCATCGGCGAAAGATTCACCATGGAACTCGGTGACGAAACAACGACGCGCAAAGTAATAATTTACAATTCTCTGCCGCGACAAAGAACGAAAGTTCAAACGTTGTTAATCTCGTCGCCCTACGTGAGAGTGACCGATCGTTTGGGACAATCCGTGCAATGTCAAATATCGCCCGTTTGGCTCGGTCGCACAGCTTTGTCAGCCGCGAAATACGAACTTTCGTTCGTCGTCACGATTCCCGGTTTTGGCATCACGACTTATCTCGTTCATTCGCTTCATGGAACCAGTTTGCCCGAGTAAGTTGTTTTTTTTTTTTTTTTTTTTTTTTTAAATTCTTATTTTCAATCATTTTAACTACTCCATCGATTAATTGTAAAATAAACAAAAAGTAGAACCTTGTTCATGGGTTTCTCATCATTTTACACATTTTCCAAGGCTTCCTCTATGAGGAACTGTGGAACGATCAGTTTTGGCTTCCTCATAGAGGAAGCTCAGGCAAATGTGTAAAATGAGGAAGCCATGTGCAAGGTTCTACTTTGCACCGTTTTTTTTTACTTTTGTGACGTTGAGAGCACCGCGTGAGTGTAATATGCGAGTCGAAATCAATGTACATATGTATATGGGGCAATTCGTGTCAAATTAAAAAAAATTATAATTCCCATAAAATCTGAACGTCCCCGATGGATTTTCCTCAAATTCGGTGCCAAAACATCTTTCGATGGTAGTGCAACTTTGTATCAAATTTTAGCCCGGAATCTCGAAAATTGTAGAAGCTAGTGCACTCAAGTTGATTTTTGAAAAAATTTCAAAACGACATAAAATATGAATGGCTCGATGTATTTTGCCCAAATTCAATCCGAAACATCTTTCGATAATAGTGCAACTTCGTGCCAAATTTTAGTCCGATATCTAGAAAATTGCGCCAGCTGGAGTGCGCACACGGTTTTTTTACACCTTCAAAAATTTCTTAAAACAAAAGCACTCCATGGATTTTTTTCCAAATTCAGTAACAAGCATCTCCCTGTAGTCGTTCAACATTATACTGAATTCGAGCTCGATATCTCTAAAATTTTGGGAGCTAGAGACCGAAAATAAATTTTAGAATTTTTTTCAAAATCGCGTAAAAACGAAAGATCTGCATGGATTTTTCTAAAAAATTTAATCACGCTACGCGAACATCGAAAAAAACATTTTCACGAAAACAAAGCTTCCTCCATGAGGAAGCAAAAATGATCACCTGTGAAAAAAATTTCAATCAACGATAAACGTTAATTATTTCCAACAGAGGAGTACACATGGCAAACGTTACTATCTACAACACGGCCATAGTTCCGCCCGTGGTTCCGGGTTTTCCACATTTGCAAGCAGTTCCATCGACCCAAGAATTTTCCATCGGCGATAATGGAAAATTTTCCGCGGCATTTGGAAAATCCGGATTATTGAAAGCGATGAGAGTCGGTGAAAAAACATTTCCGGTGCATCTGGATTTTGTGAAATACGGCACGAGACGTCCGGGCGACGATCGTAGCGGTGCTTATCTGTTTTTACCGGACAAACCGGATGCCGAACCGATTTACGGAACCAACGACAGAATCGTTCATCTGGTTACCGGACCCATACTGTCACGAGTCTACGTCGAATTGACTCACCTTCGTCACACTTGTACGATTTTCAATTCCACGGGTAGCGACGGTTTGGGTCTTCACGTAACCAACGAGATCGACATCACGGAAACGCAAAATTTCGAACTGGCCATGAGATTCGATACCGATATTGCGTCCGGCGATGAATTTTTCACCGATCTCAACGGACTCAATGTGAGTTTTCAATGTAATTAATAATAATAATGAACATTTTTAACATTTTTATTGACATTGCAAATCGTAGAAATTCAGCATGACATTGTAGCAACGTTGCCACGCGTTAATTATCAAAGTTAAATGTTCGCCGTCGGGGACTTTTTTATAGGACATTCAATTCTCTGCAACATTGTTTATGTGAACTTTCGGTGTATATAGCGTTGTTTATCCAGCGTTTGGCGTGGAAGATAAAAATGCATTGATTTTTTTGTTTCTACCTTCCCGTCAAAACGGTGGATAAACAACGCTATATAGACCAAAAGTTCACATAAACAATGTTGCAGAGAATTGAATTTCCTATGAAAAAGTTCCCCACGGCATATATCTAACTTTGATAATGAACGCGTGGGAAAGCTCGAAGGTCAGGAAATGTTTTCAACGTTTCTTAACTTTCGTGCTGTTGAAATGTTTTCACCAATTTCCCGACTTTCGAGCTTTCCGACGCTTTGATTATCAAAGTTAGATATATGCCGTCGAGGACTTTTTTATAGGAAATCCAATTCTCTGCAACATTGTTTATGTGAACTTTCGGTGTATATAGCGTTGTTTATCCAGCGTTTGAACGGCACGGTAGAAACAAGAAAATCAATCCATTTTTGTCTTTCCGTCCAAACGCTGGATAAACAACGCTATATAGACCAAAAGTTCACATAAACAATGTTGTAGAGAATTGAATTTCCTATAAAAAAGTCCTCGACGTCATACATCTAACTCTGATAATCAACGCGTGGGGAAAGCACGAAAGTCGGGGAAATGTTGAAAACCGCGGCGACTGTCAGGCGTTCGGAATATTCATACGTTCGCTACAATGTCATTCTGAATTTTCGACGATTCGCTGCAATGTCATTCAACGCCGCGGCCTTTCGTAACCATTGTCGTTCGAAACTCTGCTCGTTCCGAATTTTTTTTGCTCGTTCTGGATCGTCCAAACAATTTAACGATTAATTATTTTTCATTGTTTTATTTTTCGCAGATGGTTAGACGGCAAAGATTTTCAAAATTGCCTACCCAAGGAAATTATTATCCGCTCGCATCGGCCGGTTACATCGAAGACAAACGTGTAAGACTGACCATAGCGACTGCCCAACCGTTGGGAGCTGCTTCAATGGCATCGGGACAGTTCGAAGTGAGTTTAATCATTAATCGTCCACAAAGTTGAAAAATATTCAAAAGAATTGTCTTTATTTTATATCATTTTATTTTTTATTTATTTATTCCTTTTTTTTTCCGTTATATGTTCATAACGTGCTTTGACTCATCGACCTTGTAGATGTAATTTCGTGAGATTATTTTTCTCTCTTGGTTGTGAGAGCGAGAACCCTACTTTACCGATATTAATGTTTTTTCGGTTTTTCTATATTTTTTTTTCCATTTAAATTAATTGCCCAGTTAATTGATTTTATTGTATTTTATTTAATTTAATTTAATTTTATTTAAAAAAAAAAACTTTTGAGTGGGCGGAATTTTCTATACTTTCATGATATTCAATGATTTTAATGTACTGTGCGATTATTATTATTTTTTTTTTTTTACGTAATTTGGATCTGAGGGGGGAAAAAAATAACAAACGAATAATTCTCGTTCGATTAAATTCATAATTTCTGGGTTATATTCACGATTGTACATTTTTTACAAAATGAAAAAGAGACGAGAAAATTGGAGTTGGAAAAAAAAACGAAAAATTACAAGTGAATAATTATCGTTCGATTAAATTCATAATTTTTCGATTATAATCACGATTGTACATTTTTTACAAAATGAAAGAGAAACGAGAAAGTAGGCGATAAAAAATAATGAAACAATAATTTTGAAAAAAAAATACGCTGTCGGGTGGGTCTGGAAGTTTCGAATTTTCAATGTTTCGAAAGCTCGTGAGTTCGCAATTTTTTTTAATTCGAATTTTAATTCATCGAAAAATCTGATCTCCGGAATTTTTGTTATTTCGACTGGGTCGTGTAACGGAATTGAAAAAAAATTCGAACGATCGAATGTCCGACCGGTCGATAATATCGAAATCCTCAACGATTCGCAAAATAAATGTTTCGACTCGGCCAATGTTTCGAACGGTCGATCCTTCGACGGATCAAAACGTTCGACAACGTATGTGTATATAGGTATAGTGGCGTAGCAACTCGTTCAACCGCTTGAAGATTGCAGCTCCCGCAATCTTGACGCCACTATACCTATATATATATATATATATATATATATATATATATATATATATACGTTGTCGAACTTTTGGTCCGTCGAAACATTGAATCGTCGAAACATTGACGAGTCGAATCCGTGGACCCGTCGGAAAAATTGCGCTTTCGATAAATTGCATTTCGCAATTTGTTTTTTTTTTTTTTTTTTTTTTTTTTTTTTTTTTTTTTTTTTTTTCGAAACTATGACCGTTCGAAACTCAGCCCGTTCGGGATTAATGGACTTTCGAAACCGTGGCCAAGGTCGAAACATTGAAAATTCGAATAACAAAAATTTCGAACTTGTGAGCCTTCGAAACATTGAAAAATTCGAAACTTCGAGACCCACTAAAATTGTTCCAATAAAAAAAAAAAACACCAACGATTTTTCGCAGATAATGCAAGACCGAAGACTTCTCCAGGACGACAATCGCGGATTGGGTCAGGGCGTGACCGACAATTTATTGACCAATCACGTGTTCACCGTGATTCTGGAAAAAAAACGCGAGAAAAATTCCAGACCCGCGCAATCGTCGCATCATCCCGCGGGAATATTGTCGCTGGGCGGTCATCTCGTGTCCGAGGATCTTCTTCATCCGACCGTGGCTATGCATCCCCAAAATTCCGCGTCGTTCGATCTTAACGCAAATTTTTTGTCACTCAGAACGGATCTTCCGGTCGATATAAATGTAATCGGTTTGCGAGTTTTTCCGGTTCCCGAGGGTGCCGGAAAAAGCGTGGGAATGGTTATTCATCGACAGGCCATCGATCTCGGTTGGGGCGAAAATTTTGTTTTCGAAAATTTCAACGTGACGACGAACGGTGAAATTAATTTGCAAAAATTTTTTAGCTTCACCGAAGATTGGACGATGAGCGAAGCACCATTGACCTTTCACACGGTTGGCCCATCGTTGAAATCTTCCAACGTTTTCGTTTGTCCCCACGAAATTTTATCGATATTGTTTCACAAGACACAATCTTGAATAAGTTTTTTTAATTTTTTTTATTTTTTTTTTATTTGAATTCTTTTTTGTTTTTTTGTTTTTTTTTGTTTTTTTTATTGAAAAATGAATTGGTTTTACGATTCATCGATGACGGAAACATTTTTCGGTGGCGACAGATGTTTTTTACTGAGAATAACGTAATGGAGATTTTCCGCCTCGGCTGGACTCGTTTTGTCCAGATTGTAACTGCGGGAGAAAAAAAAAGAAAAAAAAATAGTGTATGTGTTTTACTGATTCCCCGAAGGGTTACAGGGCATCCTCATGTATCCTCCTCCATCATCCACTCTCTCGAGACTGGAGCTTCGTCGCGGCACGCCAGGTAGCCTCAACGGGCATACGGCTATAGTCGTAGATCGTACGTCCTATAGCCGGAGCTTCGTCCATGCGCCTATTGTGTTTACCAGCGAGACAACAGTCCCGAAGCAGCCTTTTTGGATTGCCAGACCAGGGCGCTACTCTTTCCTTGGACCTACTTATTAAAGTGGAATCCGAACCACTACCGACTGTACCGAATGTCGATACCGTCGGTCGGTCATTGGTTCGCCTCCCGGCTACCGCTACGTCCTTTCGGCGAGAATGTAATTATTTTCGCCGAAAAGTACGTCCGGGCCGGGACTCGAACCCACGACCTTCCGATGCTCTGGCTAGCACGCTAACCACTGAGCCAAAGTACCGGATGAAAAAAAAATAGTGTTTTAATGCGAAAACGCGTGACTGGGGTCCGAACGTACCCCATCCGAAACTTTGAGAAAAACGAGTTTTTCGTGGATTTCTCGATCGGAATCCATCGACTCGATTTTGACCCTTCGAGATCACTGGGGGGGTCAAAATTACCCCAGTCGCAATTTCGAGGCAAACATTTTTTTTTTTTAAGAATTGAAAATTAAAAAATTCGAAATTACAAAAGATATGATTTTTTTTAGTAAAAAATTAGGTTTTTATACGCATTTACGCTTCAATGAATTTTTTTTTTTTTGTTTGCTATTTTGAAAATGCGATAGAATTTTTTTTTTCGTCATATTCTCATCCCAAGGTCTTCGAACTAATATCCCAAATTTTTACAAGTAGTTTTGAATGATATTGTTAACGCGGAAATGATTTTAAACACGGCTGGGGTCCATTGTGACCCCGTGTGACCAGCCGCGTTATTTCCAAAACGTGCGACCTCGAAGGGTCAATGAGATCAAATTTTTCATCATTGGACCCGTCTGTTGGATCGAGAAAAACCGTGGGGTATGTTCGGACCCCAGTCTCGCGTTTGAAGGTAGAAAAATAGGAAAAAAAAATTTTTTTATTAAAAAAAAAACGAATTTTGGAAATATTGCAAATCAAATGCAAATTGCAAATGATTCGATTCGTTTGCACGTGTGAATACGTCGACAAACGGATTTTAACATTTTTTTTCACGACCATTGACGATAACTCGATTTGCATGAAAGCGATTTTGATAATTTATAAGTTGTCCGTCGATACGACGACGATATCGATTATAAAACGTAGAATCGACAAATGACGATTATAAAACGATGATAAATTAAAATTATAAATAATTAGAGTGGTTTTTTTGTGAGGTCAGTTTTTTTTTTGGAAATTTTAATGTGACACACCTTCCAGATAGGTTTCAAATGATTTTTTTTTATTCGTAAATCAATGCGAATTCGCGACCTATTTCAATTTTAACACGCACGTTTGAAAATTGATGATTTTTCGATTTTTTCAAGACGCTATACAAGTTCCGCCATTTTGTTTTTGGGGATTGAAAATTGTTTTTGATTGAAGAAAGGACTTTTTTTTTATTGGAAGAAATCATATTGACCCGTTTTTTTCTTCGGTTGATATTATAATTACGATTGATGAAAACTCGATAAATGTTCGATTTAGAGCGATGGGAAATCTTTGTCGCTCGTTCTCCGTCGCTCCGCAGCGAGCGCCTATGGCGCTATCTCTCTCGCACTGGTCCCGCATCGTCTCAAATGCCGGAAATTAAAATTACCCAGGCACGTGTTAACATTGAGATAGGTCGACGGGACTTTGCGAACATTTTTTTTCATTCATTCGAAAATTATCTGGAGGGCGTCCCGGTCGAAATTCGTCCTCGTACAAGGACCACCCTAATAAATGTATGATATATATTTCAAAGTGGTCCTTGTAAAAATCATTTCTTTAATCTTAACGTGTGCACCCCCCAAATAGGTTGCAAATAATGGAAAAAATAATGTTTGCGAAACCCCTTCGACCAATGTCAATATTAACACGCGCCTTTGAATATTAATCATCGTCGTCTTCAATTTATCTTAAATTTTCGTATTTAAGATAAGCGAACTAAAAATTATCTGAAGAGCGTACACATTAAAATTGAAAAATGACTATTATAAAAACCACTCCGTAGCAAATAACTTTCTTCGAATTTCGCGGGGCAATTGTCCATGAAAAATTGTTCTTATTATTTATTTTTTAACTTCTCGATCGACAAAATTTAATCGCATTGCCATTAAATTTGAAATTAACGATTGGCAAGTTTTTAAAATTCGACCATAATTTTGAATATGCGTTTTTATGTCGAACGCAGCAGCTGTCCGCAAAAAAAAAAAAGAAATACTCGACGTCAGATGAAAATTTTATGTTTCCTCAAATTTTCAAACTCGATTTTTTTTTTTTCTTCAAATAATCAAATGTTCGTCGAAAATATTAGAACATTCTGTCGAACTCTTTTTTTTTTAATTGGCACGGATTGGAACTGGAAAAAATTAATTTTGTTTTCTATTATTATTATTATTATTATTATTATTATTATTATTATTATTATTATTATTATTATTATTATTTTTTAATGCGATCCCTTCCACCGATCTTTAACAAATTCCAAATATAGAATTTGATTCTCGTTCGGTCGAAATTAACGCGAGTTCGATTGATGAATGTGAAAAATCTATTTGTAAATAATTTATTTAGACAAACATTTTGAAATTTACGAAAAAAAGTTTTATTTTTTTATTTTTTCGTTTTATTTTATTTTTTCATTTTTTTCGCAAATTTCAAAATGTCATAGAATCATATCGACTATTTGCATTATGATGAAAAAAAAAAAAAAAAAATTTAGTCGATAGAGAAATTGTAGCGTTTAAAAATGTATCCGTGAACATTTGAGTTACCGTAACTCGAATCGTTTTCGAATTATAGACGTTTGAATTTTGTAATTACCAAACGCACACCACGAACGAACATGTTATGTCTCATGTTTGTTCAAAAGTTTTGAGGTAGTACTTGGACGTTGTTCAATGCGAAAAGTTTATCGCGGGCAATGCATGTCGCACCTTCAGGGCGGTTCGACGACCTTTCGGGAATAATTTCGCCGATCAACAGTCGTATTTCGCACGACCGGCTATGTACAACTGTCGTATTCCCGAGCCCAGCGAAAAAAAAAAAAAAACGTGGCAACATCGCGCGCTCGCGCATGCGCGCCGAGCTGCAGTTTACGTCAACGTTCGATTCGAGTATTCGGATCGAAGATTATCCAAAATATCGGGGCGGGCGCGGGGGCTACTCCAGTCGGCGGTAGCGGAAAATTTACGAATAACAAAAAAAAAAAAAACTTGTCCGAAAAATCAAATGGAAAGTTTTGGCAAACGCGTTGAGGGAATAGTTCGGGCACCGAGCCCCGCGCGAGTGAGCGGTGTTGCCGCGTAAGCTGCTACCCAAGCCCCCCCCCCCCCGCCGACGAGTGACGAATCACGCGAAATTCCATATTTTGCCCACGCGTGTGATCTCGAAAACCGGGCTCGGGCGATTTTTCCTCGTTCTCATTCGCGAGCCTCTGGGTCTCATATCCGTCTGGCACTGGCCCAGTTTTCCATCGGGAATTCGTCGAAACATTTTCGTCGCTGTGTATCAAACAGTGGATCAAATGGCGATAGCCGTGATCAGGCTCCGTGTACAAAACCGTTCGACTTTGATGTTAATTATCTCGGCTTTGGCTCGGACGATTTTTTTATCATTCGACAGACGCACGGGTGATACCGGTTGCCTGTGCGCCATTGACATTTCAAGACGATTCATGGAAAACCGTTCCGTCCAAGTACTACCTCAAGCCGCGTCCTAGGTTTACATTGTCATACAAAAAAACCCTAGAAAAAAAAATCTTTTCCCACCCAATACTCAATTTTCTGTATAAAAAAAAAAAAAAAACAACCAAAAAACAAAACGAAAGAGAAAAAAAACAACAAATGTTACCCCAGCGAATGAAAAAACGGTACGGCGATGAAATTGCGTTTGAAAACTGTGAGAGCGACTTTTTGCATTTGATTGTCGTAGGCCATGGATTCCAACGCAAGCATCATACAACGACCCAATCCTTTTCGTCTCGCTGTCGGTTCTATCTGTAATTCGTAGCTGCGAAACCAAAAAAAAAAAAAAAAAAAACGTATCGCAGTGAGAAATAATCGAATGAACGAAAAAAAAAACGTGTAAAAAATAATAATGATTACATTCCAGAGTCAATAATAATAATATACGAGGGCTTTGGGTACAAAAGTCGCTATCCCACAAAAATAAAATTTTACAGAACAGAAAAAAAAAAAAAGTTCGTATTTGAAAAACACTGGGGTATTTGTTTGAACCAAAAAAAAAATGGTTTCTGGGGAAACCGAATTTCCGTATTCCCCGAAAATATCGGGCTAAAAAAAATTCCGTTCAAAAGTTTCAAGATTTTCCGACTTTCGAGCTTTCCCACGCGTTCATTATCAAAGTTAGATATATGCCGTCGAGGACTTTTTTTTATAGGGAATTCAATTCTCTGCAACATTGTTTATGTGAACTTTTGGTCTATGTAGCGTTGTTTATCCAGCATTGGGACGGGAAGGAAGAAACAAGAAAATCAATGCATTTTTATCTTCCCGTTCAAACGCTGGATAAACAATGCTGTGTAGACCAAAAGTTCACATGAACAATGTTGCGGAGAATAGAATTTCCTACAAAAAAGTCCCTGACGGCATATATCTAACTTTGATAATTAACGCTTGGGGAAAGCTCGAAAGTCGGGGAAATGTTGAAAACCGTGCCGACTGTTAGGCGTTCGGAATATTCGGGTAGGTCTCGATATTTCGAATTTTCAATGTTTCGAAGGCTCATAAGTTCGAAATTTTTTTATTCGAATTTTCAATGTTTCGACCTTGCACGATTTCGAAAGTCCATTAATCCCGAACGGGCAAAGTTTCGAACGGTCGTAGTTTCGAAAAAAAAAAAAAAAAAAAAAACAAATTCGAAATGCAATTTATCGAAAGCGCAATTTTTCCGACGGGTCCACGGATTCGACTCGCCAATGTTTCGACGATTCAATGTTTCGACGGACCAAAAGTTCGACAACGTATATATATATATATATATATATATATATATATATATATATATATATATATATAGGTATAGTGGCGTCAAGATTGCGGGAGCTGCAATCTTCAAGCGGTTGAACGAGTTGCTACGCCACTATACCTATATACACATACGTTGTCGAACGTTTTGATCCGTCGAAGGATCGACCGTTCGAAACATTGGCCGAGTCGAAACATTTATTTTGCGAATCGTTGAGGATTTCGATATTATCGACCGGTCGGACATTCGATCGTTCGAATTTTTTTTCAATTCCGTTACACGACCCAATCGAAATAACAAAAATTCCGGAGATC
The DNA here is from genome assembly GCA_963662125.1 of Diplazon laetatorius. Lineage (NCBI taxonomy): Eukaryota > Metazoa > Arthropoda > Insecta > Hymenoptera > Ichneumonidae > Diplazon > Diplazon laetatorius. The sequence continues at coordinate 20,476,024 of OY759153.1, read as the reverse complement.
AGATTTTTCCGATAAATTAAAATTCGAATAAAACAAAAATTCGAACTCACGAGCTTTCGAAACATTGAAAATTCGAAACTTCGAGACCCACCCGATAAAATCCAAAAAGTGTGGGACAGCACCTTTTGCACCTACAGCCCTCGTACGACTTATTTATTTTGTATTTGTGTTTGTGTGTGTGTGTGTGTGTGTGTGTGTGTGTTTACCAGTAAAGTACTTCGACCCCGTAATCCATGTCAAAACGAAAATGTGAGAATCCGACCAATTGATCGTCCTCGGTCGATGCGACGAGGTACCAGGCAGCCGGTTCCGTCAATTCTCTTCGCTTCTCATCCGGATTCCATCCCCATTTTGTTTGTTCGTACATTGTTTTCATATTGCGTTCCATGAGATCGCACACCCACGTCAAAGTTCGATCGTCCAAATTTCCAACTTTGGCGCATCTCAATTTCAACAAACTGCCATCGGGCGCTTTGTAAGCGGCGAACGATGGATTCATCGGATCGGACGACGCGTTGGCCGCTTCGACACGTTTCTTCGCAGTCGCAGCCTTTTCAGCCAGTTGCTGCCTTCGCGTCTTGCGCGCAGACTTCTGGAAGACAATCAATTGCCAGTATGACATTTTTTTTTTCCAACTATTTATTTATTTATTTATTTATTTATTTATTTATTTATTTATTTATTTATTTTTGATTGGCAAGAGAACGGATTTGGGTCGTTTGATACAAAAAAAAAGCAACACAAATAGAAACAAGTTGAATACTTCAAATCGCTTCCTCATTATTTAACCCTCAGTCCGTAAACCAGGGTCGTTTTCGTCCTGTCGATAATCAAATGTCGTTGTAGCTTCTCGAAAAGGCAAGAAAGGTCGCTACTAGGCTTCTGTAAAAAAACTTAGACACCCCAAGGACCTGTCCACCAAGTTTCAGCCCGGTAGTCCTCTTGTGGCCTTCATGTCAGGTACCCGAAGTTTGCTACGGACGAAAACGACCCTGGTTTACGGAGTACGTTGACTGAAAACTGTGAGTAATTTTTTTTCTATTTTCCGTTTTAAAGTGGTCATTGTGACTGTAAAAGTGCCAAAAAAAATTGGGACCACGAAAAAAAAAATAGAAACATTTTTGTTGTCTAGTTTTGTGACAAAATAGCGCAGCGTCCAGTAAAGAAGTCTCCCGGATATTGCGTCCTCGTGAGAAGGACAAAATAAAAGACACAAAAAAAGAATTATTGTTGATTTTATTCGTAATTTTTAAGGAATTAGATACTTTTCACTGTTATTTCTAAGAAATAAGAGGTCGATTTTTACCAATTTTGACATTGCAAAATTAAGCATTTTTTTTCCAAAATAATTGAATGGCATGTTTTTTTCATGAAAGCTACACTATTCCCCTTTAATATCCATTTTGAAACATTTCGATATCTTCATTTTTAAAAAAGTTATGATTTTTCAAATAAACTAATGATTTTGTCCTAGGTTGCCTCATATTTTGTATAAAAAATATATTTGAAAAATTAATTTTTCATAATTTTATGATTGGGACTTTTAATTGGAGGCTTCAAGAACCTTCGTGAATTTTTTCAGATTTTTTGAAAAAAAACAACAATCGAACTAACACGCTTGTTTTGAAAATTCAAACGTTTTTTTTTTCTTCTACTTCAATTTTTGGAAAATTAATAATTTTTTTTTCATTCTTCTTTGTTGTTGTCTTTTGTCACAATACGATTAGTATCAGTTTCTCGTTTCTTCTTTTGTTTTTTTTTCCCGTTTCTTTTCATTCGAATTATTTTTTCAAAATTGTCGAATGAGACAATTCGACCCAATTTCGCGATTGTTTCGCCGGAGATTCACTTTTAGGTTATGTTCGAAAAAAAAAACAACCGACAATTCAACAACAAATTTGTCGACCAATACCGAAGCTCGAATCCCAAATGAAATGAATGAAAAAAAAAACCAACAAATAAACAAAAAGTTCCCTAGTTTTTTTCCTTTTTATTTTTTCAAAATTCTCATGCAAAGTATATCGTACCTTCATCGATAACAAATAAGCGCAACAAACGTGAACAACGATCGAACTGACACGCTTGTTTTGAAAATTTAAACGTTTTTTTTTTCTCTTCTACTTCAATTTTTCGAAAAATTAATAACTTTTATTTTTCATTCTTCTTTGTTGTTTTCTTTCGTCACTTCGTCATTCTTTCCTTTGTTTCTTTTTTCTTTCATTTCATTCGAATTATTTTTTTTTTTCAAAATTGTCGAACGAGAAGATTCGACCCAATTTCGCGATTGTTTAGGCCGGAGATTGAGTTTTAGGTTATGTTCGACCGAGTGTCCGCTATGACTCACGCTTCTGACACCGCAAACGGGTTGAAAGATTAAACGAAAAAAAAAAATCACATCGCACCGTGACAATCTCCTCGGTCAGCATCCAGTAAAATATAACGTTTTTTTTTTTTTTTTTTTCATTCTTCTCGCATTATTCGGTGATTTCGTTGACGAAACTTGTTTTCACAAATGTGTTGAGTAAGTCGAAAAATTTGTTTTCGTTACGATAATATGGAATTCTGTTTTTTTTTTTTTTTTTTTTTGGCGTTGATTATTACGAGATTTCGTTGAAACGAGAATGCCAGGTTTTGAGGTTAGGTTAGGAATCTGGACCCCAATTTGACACAAAACAGCTTAGGATCTGTTTTTTTCGTTTTCTTTCTTTTTGTCTTTTCGAGCCAGAAATTCAATTCGATTGTCAATTACATCGACAATTGTGTGAATTGCGTTTGACAAATTAGTCTTGAGATTTAGTGACTACATTTTTTTTTTTTTTTCGCAATGACAAAATATCGAATTTATTTATTTATTTATTTGTTTGGTTCATTTTTGTTTTTTTTTTTGTTGTTGTTTCAATTCTTTTTTGTTGTTAATGTTGGAAATTGTGTACATGTGGAAAATGGATTGAGTCTGGATTGTCGATGGGAAAATTGATTATCGACTCCGGAGTTCAGAATCGGGGTGACGAGGTCCCCCGGCGAGGGTTTCAAAAATTTTGCTCTCTTGTCAATATTTCAGCGATTCGTCATCGCCGCGAATGTTCGAACCCCAGCAGAGTTTCAAAATTTTGTGTCTTGTCAATTCTTCAGTGATTTATCGTCGCAGCGAATGTATATTTCTCCTTAAGGGGACTGAGTCGCCTAAAAAATTCGAAAATTAAATTTTTTTTTTCGTGACACGGCCGATCCAAATTGAAAATCGATTTCACCCTTACGAAGTACGTATACTTAGCTATCATTTCAAATTTTTCCATAGCCGTATGAGTTATCTAAATGCTGTGAGATTTTTCACAAAATTTTTCACTTGTCGCAGCTTTCGGACCCTGCGACTCAATGGATTTTTAATTCTGACGTCTCATTTTCTTTGTAACAGACCTCATTCTCGGATGAGTGTGGGATTTTTTTTTTATCTGCTTTCTGGAAATTATGGCGACCAATGATGTGAAAAAAAAAAAACAATTTTTTGTAACTTTTTGAAAAACCGGTTGTATAATAGGTTACCATAAATTCGTTTCACCTCGCATCCAAAATTCCTACACTCATCCGAGAATAACTGCGATTTGGAACAAAATGAGACGTCGGAATCCAAAATCCGTTCATCGGTGCGGTCCGAAAGTTGCGACAAGTGAAAAATTTTGTGAAAAATCTCACAGCATTTAGATAACTCATACGGCTATGGAAAAATTTGAAATGATAGCTAAGTATACATACTTCGTAAGGGTAGAATCGGTTTTCAATTTAGATCGGCCGTGTCACGGAAAAAAAAATTTAATTTTCGAATTTTTTAGGTGACTCAGTCCCCTTAACGAAATTTCTGTAAGTTGAAAAAAAAAAAAAGTTGTGCATAATGTAAAAAATTGTTATTTTCGTTGCCATCCGGTGTTCAAACGCAATCGTCGATCCATCGCTTTACCTACGACAGTCGGATTCGATACGACATCCGCCGATTGAATAACAACGATTCATTCGCCAATTTTTTGCAACCGCCGAATATTGAATTTGGGGATTTTTTTTTTTAGACTTATTTGTTTAACTTTTTTATTTATTTTTCGTCAATGTTGAAAATTGTGTCCACTTTTGGAGAATCGATTTCGTCGTTATTGCGAATGGAAAATTGAATTAATTCGGTCCGGGTTTGTCGGCGATGATTAGGCAAAATTATTATTTTCATTGCCGTCTGGCGTTCAAACGGAATCATTGATCAGTGTTTTAATTACAACGGTCGGATCGATACGAGATCTGCGATTGTATAACAACGATTTTTTTTTCTTTTTAGTAATTCTTGCAAGAGCGGAATAGTGAATTTCGGTTTTTTTTTCTTATTTGTTTAATTTTTTTTCTTTTTATTATTTTTTTTTTGTCATTGGAAATTGTGGATATGTGGAAAATGGATTTATTACTCTCGATTGACATATGCATTACGCAATTGGGCCTGTTCAATAATCAATTGATTCGCGCAAAGTCACAAAAAAAAAACAACAAAAACACACACACACACAAAAACACAACAAAAAAAAAAACACAAAAACGTTTGCGAAGTTTATGTAGTGAGCATTTTGGGAATTAAGAATCTCGAAAATATTATTTTATTCAAAATAAAACGGTGACATGAGGATAAAAAAAAAACTGAATTAAAAAAAAACAAACGAAAAACAATCGAAAAAATCAAACTAAAAAAAATCTATTAATAAAATCGGTAAAATTACGCATTACCGTTTACCGATCCCACGATATAAAAGATACCAAAAATTCTTTTTTCGTATTCAGAATTTGAGGAAGTTAAAAAAAAAAATTGAAAATGCATTTTTCGAGAAAAAACATATTTTCGCATATTTTGCCCTGAAACGAACGTTCAACTTGCTCAACAATATCCAAAGTAATTTTTTTCCGAAAAGCCACAAAAAGACGCACATTTTTGTTTTTCACAAATGCAAATACGTCAAATCCTGCCGAAGATACAGCCAAATGAATGGAAAAATACAAAAAAACGTTAATCAACGATAAAACCGTAAAAAAAAATTACAAAATCGGCACTCGGTAAAAATATCGCAAAAAAAATAGCTCAATTTTCAAAATTATTCGTAGAAAATTTTTTTTTGAGTGGCCGAAGTCACGTGGAATAGCTCATAAATACAGATACACAATAATACATTTATTTTCCAGAAAATTCAACACAAAACAACAATACCACAAAAAAAAAAAAAAAAGATGTCGGAAAACGCATGCGCATCGACGACATCAACCCCAACCGAAAAAGATCCGATAACATCGATGTCCCAATGTTACGAAAATTACATTCTCGTCGACGTCGGTGCAAATCTGACGAACAAAAAATACAGTCGCGACCTCGACAGCGTGATTCATCGTGCAAAAGACGCGGGAGTTCAAAAAATCATGGTAACAGGTGCGAGCATACGTTCGAGCAAGGAAGCCCTGCGTCTGACCAGAATCTATCCAGGAACTCTGTACTCAACGGCCGGAGTCCATCCCCACGACGCAAAATCTTGGGACGACTCTTCGACCCTTCGCGAGCTCGAAAACATTGCCGAAAATCCGGAATGCGTCGCAATCGGCGAATGCGGACTCGATTACAATCGTGATTTTTCCGATCCCGAAACTCAACGTCAAGTTTTTCACAAACAAATCGAATTGGCTTGCCGTTTGAACAAACCTCTGATAATTCACGAACGCGGAGCGCAAAAAGACGTGATCGAAGTTTTGAAAAATTACAAAAATTTGCCACCCGTTATGATACATTCGTTCGTGGGAATGGCCGACGAGGCACAAATTTATTTGGATCATGGTTATTATTTGGGAATAACGGGTTATCTGTGCAAGGACAAATCGGACAGCGGAGTTAGAAAGATTTTGGAGGGTGGACAAGCGCCGTTGGATCGAATATTGGTGGAAACCGACGCGCCTTTCATGTATCCCAACACCAGAGCCAGCAAATTGCCCGCTCACGTTAAAGACGCTCTAACCGAACGTTCCATGACTTTTTTGCATCGTTATTGCACGTTTCAACGTAACGAACCTTGCGCGTTGCCCGCTGTCGTGGAAATGGTCGCGGCTTTTATGGGAAAGAAACCCGAGGAGGTTGCACTGGCCACGGCTTTCAACGCGTTGAAGTTGTTCGGTTTGAATCAATGATTTTGCGGACGATAGATACGAAGAAGCGGGGTTTTCGAGGGAGAAGATGGGATGAGTTCCTGGCGCTGATTGGGCCGAGAGCCGGAGCGGAAAACGCAGGTTGACGGAGGGGCTAGGGTTTCGGCGTGAAAAAATACTTCATTGCGATTTTTTTTTATTCTCTAATGAGGGGCGAAGGTACCAAAGGCGCTAACCCACGAAGCACAAGTTTTACGGGAAGGCGGAGAAACGTTCGCGTTCGAAAAGTACTGGATTATTTGTTAAAACCGGATAATGTTTCATGCGGAAATCCAATTTACGTCTTCCCTGAAAATTTCAGCCGAAAAAAACAATCCGTTCGAAAGTTATAGCGTTTCAAAGTTGGCTAGGGGGCAAACCGCAGGGTGCGCGAAGGTACCGGAGGCGCCATCTGCAAGTCGCGAGCGCTGTTCGCCCGATGCTACGTCACGTATTGCTCGCCGGTTCTCGCGCGCATGCGTGTTCCGTGGCACATCAACGCCGATAATCCGGTCTTATCGTATTGCGGTTTTGACAGTCGGATTAGTGACACGTTCACGAGTGTCATGGGTTTTTGCAAAATTGGGAATCTCTTTTTATTCATTGACAAAACATCACTTGAACGCGGAACGACAACAGCGCGGGCCCACGTTTATGCGGCTCGATCACGTACTTTTCCACCGTGAGCAAAATATCTTGGGTGGAAAACTTCGGCTGAATTACCTCTCTCGGAGACAGTCGGTAAAACAAATTCCCTTTCAGCCATTCTTTCTACAAACTCGGATCTTTACGGAAAAACGTCGATTTTCCATAAGACCCGATAAACAGTTAGCGCCTTTGGTACCTCCGCGACCCTGCAGATACGACTTTCCACGATTTCCTTGATTTTTAATTAAAAAAAAAACTATTAACAATTTTCGATGTTTTGTAAACGGCTACGTATTGGGGCGACCTTAAAACTTTCCGAAAATGGAAAAAAAAAACGCATTTCCAAAAATTGTGGGTTAGCGCCTTTGGTACCTTCACCCCTCGAATATGGATTGAGCGATTTTGTTCGAACCTTTTGTACATTATTGAGCGTACTTTTGACAACGTTGCGTGATTTTATCATGCGGAAATATTGAAGCATAAGCCGGTAACAGAGCTTCCCTCCCAGAACGTCTTGGAAAAAAAAAAACAATTTGCAATGTTCACTATAAACTCGGCCGGAAATTATCTGAAAATGAAAGACCATGAAAATTTAGTTGAATTACAATCGAATCTTACCCCCCAACGTTCCATGAGAATTTTTCGAAACATTGAAAATTCGAATTAAAAAATTTCGAACTTGTGAGCCTTCGAAACATTGAAAATTCGAAACTTCGAGAACTACCGAAAGCAATCGGGGAATATAACGCCTTAATCGAAGCTCACCGGAAAATTATGACGAAAGTCCTGGGTCTTATTAGATTTTTAGAAAATAATTTTACAAACTCACTGTTTTGTTTTTTTTTTTTTATTTGCGGTCGACTGGGAAAGAGTGAGCCAGCACATCTCGTTTAAAAAACAGATTTCCCCCCCCCCTCTCCCCCCACCACGTTAATTCGTTTATCAACGGTGCTAGTTGGTGCTCCAGAATTGGTTTTCATTTTTTTTTTTTCCAGATCGAGATATTAAATTTAGGAAGCTTCGAATATATATATATATATATTTTTTCGTTGTCATGTATCCACAACTATCGCTTATTATTTTTGATATTGCGCAGCTATGTTATTATTACTATTATTGTTATTATTATTGTGAGGATCATGATCGTGATGGGAGTTTGGATGAAAATGGTATCAGCGGAATTAACGAAACGCGGATCATCGGCGAGATTTTGCCATATTTTATGTACTAATGAGATTGTGCGTTACGTTTGTCGGCGTATCTCTGACTGTTAGTTTCGATCGAAAGATACTGGTTTTTTAATTTTTTTTTCAATTAAAATTTTTTTTTTTAATTAAAAATTTTTTTTTTTTTTTATTTGTACATTTTTTATTATCATTTTACCGTTGGACTTAATTGCGAATATCGATATTCGTGAAATTACAGGAAAGTTTACGAATTTTTATTTTTATTTCTATTTCAAAAAATTTCATTTTATGATGATTTCATTATTCGATTCTGAAATTGTAGAAAAGGTTCGGAACTTTTTTTTTTTTGTTTTCAATATAATTTCATGATAATTTTACTATTCGACTGTGAATTACGAATATCGATATTCGTGAAATTACAGAAAAGGTTGCGAATTAAGAATTTTTTCTTTTTTATTAAACTTTATTCCATAATAATTTCACTATTCGACTCTGAAATTGCGAATATCGATATTCGTGAAAATTTTGCAGGAAAGGTTTGCGAATCTTAAATTTTTTTATTTTCATTGGGGCAAGCGAGGAATGAAAAGTTGCAGAATTAAGAATTACCATGCACGTTGCCTTCTTCATTAGTTTTCGGTTTGTACACGACAAAATTTTTCTTCGCATCGAAAGATCAATTTCATCGCTTTATCGCAATGAAAAAATTTGTCCATGACGAACCGAAAGAAAATTTTTTAAAAAGTTAAACATTTTTTAAAAATTTTAAAAAATTGCAATTGCTACGAAAAGTATTCTGACATAAAAATGTTGTAGAAGAAAAAAAATCTACTTTTCAATGAAAGCCCCATCTATGAAGTAGCCATATAACTTTTTTTTTCAAAATTTTTTTATTATTAAACAAATCTTGCCGACGACTCACTAAACGATGCATAATTTTATTATTTCAATCGACCGACCGTTCTAAAATAAGATTCCACTTCGTTCGTTCAACGAAAAAAAAGGGGACAAAAAAAATTACGTCAACGTTTTCGTTGCAAAGACGATTTTTTTGTAAAATTTTGTTATCTTCACTTTTGTGGTGATGGATCATATTTGCCTTTTTTGTCTTCGATTTGGGTCTATCGGACCGGGAGAAAGCGATGAACAATGTTGGGATAGCTAATCCGTAACTCAATTATCACGATAATCTTATTATTATTGATTTCAATATAATTAAATATATATATATAAGGGTGGACCTCAATGTGGGTGTTGACGATTTTCGACAAGTGCACCCTACAGATAGGTTCGAAATGAATAAATAAAAATATGTGCGAAACCCCAGCACCGTAGTCCAATGGAAAGACGTGGCTGTAAGCTCGTTTTGTTTCCCATTTGAATAACATGTGATTTTCCGACTAATTCCGTAATTATTTTTTCGAGTTGTCCCTGAGCACGCGAAAAAATTTTCATTCACCCAAATCTACCGTTAATGGGTGTAACTACTCGTACATTTTTTTTACAAGACCTCACCTGTGTATTATCGATAACGGCGAACCGATTAACGATGGATAACAACTGAATAAACCATTTCAACACAAATTCCAAATTTATTTGTGTCAATATCTTGTAAAAAAATCGGACGAGTAGTTAAACCCATTAACAATAGATTTGTGTGAATAGAGAATTTTATTGCGTGCTTAGGGACAACTCGAAAAAATAATTACCGAATTAGTCGGAAAATCCCATGTTATTCAAATGGGAAACGAAACGAGCTTGCAGCCACGTCTTCTTATTGGACCACAGTGCTGGGGTTTCGCACATATTTTTATTCATTTATTTCGAACCTATCTGGGGGGTGCACTTGTCGAAATTCGTCAACACCTACATTAAGGTCCACCCTTAAATATATTTAATTATATTAATATAGATCATTAATTATTATTTTTCATTCGTACGCGAAAATTACGAAAATTGTTATCGTTCGATATCTTCAGTTGCCGTTTGACACTGAGTTCGACATGCCGACCTTGACACGCGATACGCCGAAAACGAATAATTCATTCGCAAAAATTCGCAAAAAAAAAAAAATATACAATGACCATATTTTATTGTTGATATATATAACCTATTTTCATATAATAAACTGTTGAATAAGTATATAAAATTGTATTTTGTGATCTCTTCGGACTGAATCCACCCGCATCGTCTCCTATAATACATTCATCGTCATAAATTAAAAATATGAGTGGCTTATTACGAATGTACAACATTGTTTGAGCTTCGACGGTGTCAATTGAGGGGTGAAGGTACCAAAGGCGCTAATCCACAAAGCACACATTTTACAGGACGGCGGAAAAACGTTTGCATTCGAAAAGTACTGCATTATTTATTAAAACCAGAAAATAATTCCTGCGGAAACCCAATTTACGTCTTCCCTGAAAATTTCAGCCAAAAAAAACAATCCGTTGAAAAGTTATAGCGTTTCAAAGGTGGCTAGGGGGCAAACCGCAGGGTGCGCGAAGGTACCGGAGGCGCCATCTGCAAGTCGCGAGCGCTGTTCGCCCGATGCTACGTCACGTATTGCTCGCCGGTTCTCGCGCGCATGCGTGTTCCGTGGCACATCTAACGCCGATAATCCGGTCTTATCGTATTGCGGTTTTGACAGTCGAATTCGTCACACGTTCACGAGTGTCATGGGTTTTTGCAAAATTGGGAATCTCTTTTTATTCATTGACGAAAAAATCACTTGAACACGGAACGACAACAGCGCGGGCCCACGTTTCTGCGGCTCGATCACGTACTTTTCCACCGTAAGCAAAATATCTTGGGTGGAAAACTTGGGCTGAATTACCTCTCTCGGAGACAGTCGGTAAAACAAATTCCCTTTCAGCCATTCTTTCTACAAACTCGGATCTTTACGGAAAAACTTCGATTTTCCATAAGACCCGATAAGCAGTTAGCGCCTTTGGTACCTCCGCGACCCTGCAGATACGACTTTCCACGATTTCCTTGATTTTTAATTAAAAAAAAACTATTGACAATTTTCGATGTTTTGCAAACGGCTACGTATTGGGGCGACCTTGAAACTTTCCGAAAATGCAAAAAAAAACGCATTTCGAAAAATTGTGGGTTAGCGCCTTTGGTACCTTCACTCCTCAATTGGAATAAACTAATTTGATAAACTTTCGGATGAAGAAATAAAAAAATTAAAAAAAAAAAAAAAACGATTTGTCTCAACGATTTATTTTCACGAATTAATGGAGATCGAAGTTTCGTCGAACTTGAGCCTGATTGCTTGCATGAGATACGGAATACGTTCCGATTCCGGCAAACGTGTCCACATTGTCGCTTGAATCGGAATAACCGTGTAACCCGAAAGCGCCTCCAAAGATTTCATCTGCAACGACCAAGTGCCCTTCATTCGTTGACTGTTCAACGAATACGCGTGTGCGGGTACGTACAATATGAGAATCCTGCGAACGATGAAAAATCTCGTTAATTCAAATAAATGAATAAATAAATAAATAAATAAATAAATAAATAAATAAATAAATAAATAAATAAACTCACACTTGACCGTCCAGCGGTGGTTGCAATTCGTCCATCACGATCATCGGATATTCAACAACGTCCGTTTGAGGATCATTGTTTATGGCAATGGGAAAACCACCTTTTCGCATCACGACAACGTGATCTGAAACAATCGCGATATATAAACCAAAAAAATATATTAAACGGTTCAAAATTAACGTCAGTGAATCCTAGGGTGGGGTGAAAAAAAACGAAGTAACAAACCAGAAAAAAAAATATTTACTCCAAGAATTTTTATCCATGGTCTTTTGTGTTTAGTTCTTGTGATAAAAATTGTTGGAGTAAATGTATATTTTTTTATAGTTTGTTACTTCGTCGTATGAGTTTGCACTTGAGTGTCTGTCATATTTTGAGTCCCAAAATCCCATCCGATGACCCCAGCAAACTAAAAACCCAATTTTCATCGTAATTTGAATGATTTCCAATTCCCAAGCCGCCATATTAGTTCAGCCATTTTGTTTTTCGTTGATGAACAATTTTTTTTTCAAAAAGTACGCATCTTCCTGACAAAGAAAGCATATTGGGCAAATTTGTCTTCCGTTGATATTTCAGCTACAATGAATTAATCCGACAAGCATTGCATGTTATCAAATGACAAAAAATATAAAATTACTCAGGCTTGGGTTAATATTGAGATAGGGAGGAGGCCCTTCGCGAATATATTTTTTCAATTATTCGGAAACTATGTGGGGGGCGTTTCTATTTTTATTAAAAAAATAACGGTTGCTAAGAACCAGTCTCATATATTTCCAGAATTTATTTTAACCCTTAGTCCGTAAACGTTTTTTCGGCACCTTCAACCCGTAAACCAGGGTCGTTTTCGTCCTGCCTTTTCATTATTATTTTTTTTTAACATTTAAACGGCTGCAAAAAATCTGAAAAAATTCATGAAGGTCCTTCAAGCCTCCAATTGAAAGTTCCAATCATAAAATTATGAAAAATTAATTTTTTAAATATATTTTTTAAACAAAATATGAGGCAGCCTAGGACAAAATCATTAGTTTATTTAAAAAATCATAACTTTTTGAAAAATGAAGATATCAAAATGTTACAAAATGGATATTCGAGGGGAATAATGTAGCTTTCATGAAAAAAATATGCCATTTAATTATTTTGGAAAAGAAATGCTTAATTTTGCAATGTCAAAATTGGTAAAAATCAACCTATTATTTCGTAGAAATAACAGTAAAAAGTATCCAATTCCTTAAAAATTACGAATTAAATCAACAATAATTATTTTTTTATGTGTCTCTTATTTTGTCCTTCTCACGAGGACGCAATATCCGGGAGACTTCTTCACTGGACGCTGAGCTATTTTGACACAAAACTAGACAAAAAAAATGTTTCTATTTTTTTTTTTTTTTTTTCGTGGTCCCAATTTCTTTTGGCACTTTTACGGTCACAATGACCACTTTAAGACGGAAAATAGAAAAAAAAATTACTGATACTTTCAGTCAACGTACTCCGTAAACCAGGGTCCTTTTCGTCCGTAGCAAACTTGGACTACCTGACACGAAGGCCACAAGAGGACTACCGGGCTGAAACTTGGTGGACAGGTCCTTGGGGTGTCTAAGTTTCTTTACAGAAGCCTAGTAGCGACCCTTCTCGCCTTTTCGAGAAGTTACAACGACATTTGATTATCGACAAGACGAAAACGACCCGGGTTTACGGACTGAGGGTTAATTACCAACAAGATGCCCGAGTTTCGTTCGAACGTTCGTCATCACGTAACGACGACCACCCAGAGCACATTCCAGAGCCTTTATCATCGGAAAATCGTGTTCCGTTGATTTGAATGTAGGTGGAAAAAAATTTACGATTCCCGGATCGGGCCAACTTCCGTCGTATTCCGGATACAAAGTTTTCACAGCTTGATAAAGCAACAAAACACGTCCCCGTTCGTTTTTACGTTGTGGATTTTGACTGTTTGCAAATACTTTGTCCACGATTTCCGGACAATAACAATCCAACGACGTCAGATGCACGGCCAGCTTCGATAATGGATAATTTATGGTTTTTGCGTCCAAAACGCGTGAACTCGTGACCGATTCTTTTATAACGTCCCAAAAAACCGGTTTGTAATCGGCATTGGAAAAACCGGCTACGATCGTTGCCATGTTCGTCGGTGGACAATTTTCCAGAATCGATGGATCCTCGAAACACTTTGCGGCTATGTAATCCAACAGTGATATTTGCATGTGTCCGATCATTATTAATTTGTCGAGTATGTAAACCGCATCTGTGAAACCCCAATCCTCGGATATCGCTACCGAGGCGCATGCGTCGGCGAATTGTTCGTGATAGAAATGTTTTTCCCTGGAAAAATCAATCAATTTTTGTGATTATTATTATTATTATTATTATTATTATTATTATTATTATTATATTTTTGTATTGGGTTTTTTTCTTGATTTTGTATTATTGTTCGTGATAAAAATGTTTTTCGCTGAAAATTAATTGATGTTTGTGATTATTATTATTATTATTATTATTATTATTATTATTATTATTATTATTATTATTTCGTTTTGGGGTTTTCTTCTTCGATTTTGTAATTTTTCTTTCTTAATTTCGTCAATTTTAATATGATTAATTTTTTTGTTGTTTCGTAATTTTTTTTCTTAATTTTGTCATAATTTCTTCGAATCAAATTGATTTTTTTTTTATTTTGTGATTTTCGTTTCATCAGTTTGTCATTTTTTTTTAATTTCGTAATTTTGTTTGCTCATAGAGGAAGCTTTGTTTTCGTAAAATTTTTTTGTTTTTCGAGATGTTCATGAAAATGTGTTAAGAATGTCCCAAAAATTCAAAAATTTATTTTTGGTTTCTAGCTTCCAAAATTTTAGATATCGAGCTCAAATTCGGTATAATGTTGAACGACTACAGGGAGATGCTTGTTACTGAGTTTGAAAAAAATCCATGGGGTGCTTTTGTTTTAAGAAATTTTTGAAGGTGTAAAAAAACGGTGTGCGCACTCCAGCCGGCGCAATTTTCTAGATATCGGACTAAAATTCGCCACGAAGTTGCACTATCATCAAAAGATGTTTCGGATTGAATTTGGGCAAAATCCATCGAGCCATTCATATTTTATGTCGTTTTGAAATATTTCGAAAATCAACTTAAGTGCTCTGGCTTCCCCAATTTTCGAGATTCCGGGCTAAAAATTTGTTACAAAGTTGCACTACCATCGAAAGATGTTTTGGTATCGAATTTGAGGAAAACCCATCGTGACGTTCAGATTTCATGGGAATTATAATTTTTCAAATTTGACCACGAATCGCCCCATATACATATGTACATTGATTTCGACTCGCATTACACTCACACGGTGCTCTCAACGTCACAAAAGTAAAAAAAAAGCTGCAAGTTGAAACTTGCAAATTGCTTCCTCATAATTTTAAGCAAGCTGCAAGTTGAGCATTGCAATTTGCTTCCTCTGAATCGTAGGCAGTGAACGAAAAATCCTTTATGAGAAAGCAATGTGATGCTTATGGGAGCGCTATGAGGAAGCATTTTTGTTTTGGCTTCCTCATAAAGGATTCTTCGTTCACTACCTACGATCGAAAAACTTGAATTCCTGTCAAAACCGAACCATCCAACTGATCTTCGCTAAATTTGAGATACAGCACGGCTGAATGATTTTCTATACTTTTGTGAAGTTTGAGCTTGATCGGTCAAAGTTCACAAAAGTTATAGCGACAAATTTGATTTTTGGAAAAATTCAAAATATCATAAAATCAAAACTTATTGATGGATTTGGCCCAAATGCAATACCAACTAACCTTGGGTACGTATCTCTTTGTCAAGAACTATTTAGACGAGTATCGCAAAATTTGCGATCGCTAGAGCGATAACGCCCTTTTTTTTGGGAATTTGAAAACGACATAAAATCTGAGTCGCAGCTTCAATCATTTCGAAAATTATAGTCAAATAAGCTGCACATGTCTGCAAAATTTGGGGGCTGTAGCTCAAACCGTTCTCGAGTTATGCAAGTTTGAATTTTGGGAGGCCATTACACACATACACACACACACGCACACATACATACATCCGGACATGTTCTCCAAATGTGTTTTCTCGACGTTTTGGAACATTCTGAACATGGTGACAAGAAGATCTCGAAAAAAAATTTTCCCACCGTCACAGAGCTTCCTTCATGAGGAAGCAAAAAAACGGTGCAAAGTAGAACCTTGCACATGATTTCCTCATTTCACACATTTGCCAAAGCTTTCTCTACGAGGAAGCCAAAATCGATCGTGCCCCAATAAATTCTCACCGAAATCTCACTTTATCCGCGATAAGATGAACCAACTTTCTCACGTCCTGTCGATCCAAACTCGCGATATTTTGCGCCAATACATTCTGCACGTTTTGCAAAATGTTCGGAAGCCCATCTGGATAACATTTCAAATCGCACAGAGACCACAAAATCGTCACGGCCAAACTCGGTGTTATCGATTGTTCGCAATTTTTCATCGCTTCGATAATAATCGCGAACAAATCGCTGTTTTCCGATCTACGACTCAAATATTTGAGAGCCATGGCTATCGACTGCACATTGTCACGATCGAGTTTCAGAACAACGTTGCTCTCGAAAACAATCGGCATGGCGATCGTCAGAGCCTCGACCAATGGTGTCTTCTGACATTTCGTCAATAAAAATTCCACGAAAATTATTTGTTGAAGCGACAATTGATTTATCGAATGGCGAATCATCTGAAGCGCCAATTGCACGATAACGCTGCTTGTCGGTACGTCGAAGTAAATCAAAGTTTTCAACATGGCGATCAATTCGTTCGTGCTCAAATGACGTATGTTTTTTTTCAAAATTTCGCAAAGAGTCAAAAATTCCGATCTTTTGTAAATTTGTTCGCCCTTCGTGGGATTCGTTTTGTCGATGTTGAACAGAGCTTCGAGAGCCATTATCGCGTCCGTAGATGTTATTTTTGTGGAATTTTGTTGTATCAAACGATAAACGTCGTCCAATTTTTCGCTAGTTTTCAATGATTGTTGCAACGACATCGATTGCGTCGGATCTTGGGGGCTTTGGCTCAACAGGTGCAAACGAGGCGATACCAGTGAATCTGAAGAAGTGAGACACTTTTTATTTATTTATAGATTTGGGAGGGTCTCGAAGTTTCGAATTTTCAATGTTTCGAAAGCTCGTGAGTTCGAATTTTTTTTCATTCGAATTTTAATTCATCGAAAAATCTGATCTCCGGAATTTTTGTTATTTCGACTGGGTCGTGTAACGGAATTGAAAAAAATTCGAACGATCGAATGTCCGACCGGTCGATAATATCGAAATCCTCATCGGTTCGCAAAATAAATGTTTCGACTCGGCCAATGTTTCGAACGGTCGATCCTTCGACGGATCAAAACGTTCGACAACGTGTATATATATATATATAGGTATAGTGGCGTAGCGGCTCGTTCAACCGCTTGAAGATTGCAGCTTCCGCAATCTTCACGCCACTATACCTATATATATATATATACGTTGTCGAACTTTTGGTCCGTCGAAACATTGACGAGTCGAATCCGTGGACCCGTCGAAAAATTGCGCTTTCGATAAATTGCATTTCGAATTTGTTTTTTTTTTTTTTTTTTTTCGAAACTATGACCGTTCGAAACTTTGCCCGTTCGGATTAATGGACTTTCGAAACCGTGCAACGTCGAAACATTGAAAATTCGAATAACAAAAATTTCGAACTTACGAGCCTTCGAAACATTGAAAATTCGAAACTTTCGATGTTTCGAAGGCTGTTATCGAAACATTGAAATTTCGAACAGTTACGAGATGGGGCAGCGGTGACGCTTCGGAGATTTGTTCAAAGCAAATGCACATGCGCCGTCAAAAATAATCATGTACCCTTGTTGTTGTATCTGGAATCGCAATTGGCGGACGTCCGAACAAAACGTTTTGCGATGCCACAATTGTTCAAAGTTCCCAAACTGCGTATCATCATCGATATTCGCAGTAAGCTTCTCATTGTTTTTGCCATTTTGTCGGTACGGCAGTTTCCTTTTTTTTTCTTTCCACTGAAACATAAAGCATGAGAAAAATGGACCATTCTAACCTCTCTTGCAACTCTGGTCAAGTGGTAACATGAGCGTGTATATATATATATGTATATACAATAATGTCAGTAAACTCAGAATTTCTACCCTGGAACAGAATTGTAATCGGCTGAAGTACCTGTAAATCGATATAATGGCACTATCCTCACCCTGTGACCTTGACTTTGTCACAGGATCGAAAATTATTATGTAAACTAATGATTAACGAAAAAAAAACTGAGTGCGGCTGAGCCACCAAGTTGTTAGGTTAGAATCCCACGAGAGGGTTAGGGGACGAACTCAAAACGCCGGAACTTGGATATTAAGTTGTGTCATCCGTTTAAATGTTCATCAACACGTTCGAAAGAATACATTTTCCATTTGTTTCCTCGCCATTTTTTATTGTCAATCGTATTTCACGATTTATTTCGACAAATCGAACTAGGTTATGGATTGTTCAAAAAAAAAAAAACAACGCGCACATTAAGTTAGGCATGAAGCCTGAAGAACAGGAGACCGAACTTGTCCGGAATTTTGCTTCAAAATCGTGCGATAAAATTCGTACCAGGTCACGTGATACGTCACGTGACCAGTTCCTCGATTGATGCCAGCGCCTCTATCGGTCGATCAGCGAACCAACTTTCTGCGATGCTGTATACAAGACGAACAGAAATCAGGAGACCGAACTCCACTAGTTCGGGCTGGACCGCACATAGCTGCTATGGTGGCGCTGCGGTCGTGGTGGGTCCGACCAATGAGGTACTCGCATCGACCCGGCTAGTTCGAGTCACCCGCGAGGATCTCTACGGTACGTCAAAATAACCCCCTAACAATTCGCAATAGTTGTTTCTCCGTGATTCATAAATAATTATGAGGTCTCCGGATCTAAAGCATTTTGGGCTACTACTATCCGGAATCCTAGCGGTGCGGGCCCGAACGTTTCGGCGAACGAGAAAATCACTACCAACGGTTTCGTTGTATGAAAAAATTCAAATTTCCCGCGTTCGCTCGATCGCTCATCGTTGATTAGCTTCTACGAATCACGTTGACGCAGTTCGTCGCCGTTTAACCAACAGCGGCAGTTGAATAATTTCCAACGTCGTATACAAATATTCTGATTGGTCGTTAAGTATAAATTTTCATCGGCGAAAGTTCGGAATTTGCGGGCGGCAAGGCAGGGATCGTGCGAAACGGAGAGAGAAAGAGGGAGGAGGGAGAGAGAGAGCGAGAGACAAAGAGTGAGAGCGAGAGACGAAGAGTGAGAGCGAGAGACAAAGAGAGAGAGAGAAAAATACAAGGAGAGCGAGTAAGAGAGAGCGAGAGAAAGAGGGATTGATATAATGCTCATTAGATTTCTTGGGCCCTTTGTTGTATATTATTACAAATTTCTTACACCTCTATTTGTTACAACTTTACACTTTTCTACAGTCTTAACATACTCTTTCAACAATCGCTTGAATTTCTCAGAGTGAGCAAGGAAAAGAGATAGAGAGAGAGAGAGAGAGAGCGAGAGAGAGAGAGAAATAAGTAACAGAGACAGTGAGAAAGAAAAAGAGGAAAGCAGTGAGTGAGAGAAAAGAAGAGAGCGAGAGAGCGAGTGAGAAACGAGAAAGGAGGGTGTGCGACAGAGAAAGAGGGAGAGAGAAAAGGAGGGCGGGCGACGGACAAAGAGAGAGAGAGAAAAACAGCGAGCAAGTGGGTGAGAGAGAGAGAGAGATAGAGAGAGAGAGAAAAAGAGTAGAAGCGGAGTGATCGAGTGAGAAAGTGAAAGAGAGACAGAGAGAGAGATAGAGGAGAAGATCGAGTGAGAGTGAGAGAGAGAATTATCATATGTGAAAGAGGAAGAGAGAAAGGGATCGAGTGAGAGAGGGAGAGATCGGACGAGTGAAATATCGAGTGAGACAAGGAGAGGGAGTGAGTGAGATATCGAGTGGGACAAGGAGAGGGAGTGAGTGAGATATCGGAGTGGGACAAGGAGAGGGGAGTGAGTGAGGGAAAGAGAGAGAGAGCGAGCGAGAGGGTAGGCAATCGGTCCATCCAGAAAGGACGGTGATGACGAGGGTGTTGCGGGGCGGCTGCTGCGACTCTACACACCAACACAACTGAACTACACCACGAAACACTTACCACCACTCAATTATACATTATTGTTTTTTTTTTACCACACCGAGTCGTGTGCGTGTGTTTTAATTCGGGGTTTCGATTCGTTGTTGTTGTCACGTCGGGAACAACTTCGTGCGTGAAAAAAAAAAAAAAACAAAAAAAACGTAGTAAGAGAAAACTCCACACAAATGTCGGTGTCCTCGCGTTTGCGCCGCGACCGTTAAAAAAAAAACAAAAAAAATAAAAAACAATCATCGATAATGTCGATACTCCAAAAAGTTTCGTATTAAAAATAAATAAATAAATAAACACAAACAAACAAAAAACGACAAAGATTTACGAAAAAAAAACAAAGAAAACATAAGAAAAAACAAAAATTTAAAAAAAAATAAAAAAAAAGATAAAGGTTAAACGTGGATTGCAATGAGAGAAAAACAAATGAATTTTTTTGGTTAAACGTTTAACCACAAAGATTGTGTGTGTGTGTGTGTGTGTGTATGTGTGTGTGAGTGTGTGTGGGTGTGTGTATGTGTGTGTTTGTTGTTTATTTTTCATTCGTAGTGATTAAAAAACAAAAGAGAATTCAAGAGTGTCCCTCATATCGATTGTCGTAGTGATTGAAAAAAAAAGAAAAAAGGTGATCGTCAAGAGCGAAGAAGGGCGAAGCGAGGAAAGGTTGGAAAACCTTCACAGGCAATCACATCGTCGTCGACCGCGACAACGACGAAGAAGAAGAAGAAGCGAAAGAAGAGGCGCGAAAGGACACGAAGAAGCAAAGAAAGAAAGAATAACAAAAAAAAAACTGCGTCCGAAAGATAATGAAAAAGTCGAGCAAGCACAGAACGGTTGTGGGTAACATTTCGACGGTTTGCCTGTCCGACTCAAAGATGGACAGAGCGGACGACAACAATCACGACAACATAACCGCGTTCAACACCAAGGAACACGACATACCGGAATATTTGGAAAATTGCGGTCTGACGACGTGTTCGTCGAGCGCGGAACCGGCGGATTCGGGCGATTCGCATCACAAGGATCATCATCACAACGCGTCGAAGGAAAAAAAATTGTCGACGGCTTCGATATCGACGGGCGAAACGAAAAAGACGGTTACGGTTAAACATCCGGAATCCAACAAACCAAAACCCACGGCGAAAAAGGGCAAACCCATACAAGCGGATTTGGACGTGGCCAAAGAATTCGTCAGATGTCGAGAGGACTGCGTCACTCGTTTGGATCTGAGCAAATCCAGCATAACCAATCTTCCATGTACGGTTCGCGATTTGTCGCTTTTGGAAGAATTTTATCTGTATGGCAACAAATTGGTTACGTTGCCCGCTGAAATCGGTTGTCTGACGAATTTGAAGACGTTGGCGCTGAGCGAAAATTCTTTGACCAGTCTTCCGGATTCATTGGAAAATTTGAAAAGATTGAAAGTTTTGGATCTCAGGCACAACAAACTCAACGAAATACCCGACGTCGTTTACAAATTGTCGTCTCTGACGACACTGTTTCTGCGTTTCAATCGTGTGAGATACGTCAGGGAGAACATACGTAACCTCACAAATTTGACCATGTTGAGTCTGAGAGAGAACAAAATTCGTGGATTGCCAGCCGGAATCGGCAAACTCGTCAATCTCATAACCTTCGACGTTTCCCACAATCATTTGGAACATTTGCCCGAAGAAATCGGCAATTGCGTGCAATTGTCCACGTTGGATCTCCAACACAACGAATTGTTGGACATTCCGGAGACGATTGGAAATTTGGTGGCTGTGACGCGTTTGGGACTGCGTTACAATCGTTTGTCGAGCATTCCCAAATCATTGGCCAATTGCAAACTCATGGACGAATTCAGCGTCGAGGGCAATCAGGTGTCGCAATTGCCGGACGGTCTTTTGTCCAGTTTGTGCGATTTGACTACCATAACCTTGTCGAGAAACGCTTTCGGCGCTTATCCGTCGGGCGGTCCGTCCCAATTCACCAACGTTTATTCCATAAATTTGGAACACAATCAGATCGACAAGATTCCTTACGGCATTTTTTCGCGAGCGAAAAATTTGACAAAATTGAACATGAAGGAGAATCAATTGACCGCTCTGCCGTTGGACATCGGCACTTGGGTCAACATGGTCGAATTGAATCTGGGCACCAATCAATTGACCAAAATTCCCGACGACATACAATGTTTGCACAGTCTGGAAATACTCATTCTGTCGAACAATCTACTCAAACGCATTCCTTCGAGCATATCGAGCTTGCGAAAGTTGCGAGTTTTGGATTTGGAAGAAAATAAGATCGAATCGCTTCCCAATGAAATTGGATTTTTGCGTGAATTGCAAAAATTGATACTGCAATCGAATCAGGTTACTTCGTTGCCCAGAGCCATCGGTCATTTGGTGAATCTTACGCATTTGAGCGTCGGTGAAAATAATTTGAATTATTTGCCAGAAGAAATTGGAACTTTGGAAAATCTTGATTCTTTGTATATCAATGATAATGCCAATTTGCACAATTTACCGTTTGAATTGGCGCTGTGCACGAATCTCAGTATTATGTCCATTGAAAATTGTCCGCTGTCGCAGATACCGTCGGAAATTGTTTCCGGCGGACCTTCGCTCGTTATACAATTTTTGAAGATGCAAGGTCCTTACAGATCCATGTGAACGATTTGAGAGGAACGAGGGATTTAGATACAATTGTTGTGAAAATCAATTCCGTCGGCATTCAATTGATTTTTTTTTTTTTCAATTAATTAAAATTTGTACTTTTTTTTTTTTTTTCCGTTGAGGCCGATCGCCGAGCCGTTTATTGTATTATTATTGATATGACCGGGAAAAAAAACAAGAAAAACCAAAAACAAAAAAACTAAAAAAAAAACGATATTTTGGATTTTCGAAAAAATTTGGCTCGTCCAAGTTTTGTGGAAAAAAAAAAAAAAAAAAAAAAACACGAAATAAATTTCTAACGCGCAAATGTATTCGCAATGTTCCTTCGCGATAAATAGAATTATACTGTCTATTCGAAGAAAAAAAAACAAAAAAAAACAGAAAAAGGAAATATTAAAAAATAGTTTATAGAAAAACAAAAAAAAATCAGACACATGGTCGAAGATCGAGCTAAACGATTTTCAACGTACACGTGTGCAGGGATGGGCGCATTTGAGTGGAAAAAGTATTTAAATACAGGTTTAAATACAAAATTCTTTTTCACTCAGTATTTATTTTCGATTTAAATAACGAATGAATTTTCACTCATTATTTTGTCGAGTCTAAATACTGAGTGAAAAACCACTCGTTATTTAAATCGAAAATAAATACTGAGTGAAAAAAAATTTTGTATTTATTTCGAAAATAAATACTGAGTGAAAAAGAATTTTGTATTTATTCTGGAAATAAATACTGAATGAAAAAAAAATTTGTATTTATTTCGGAAATAAATACAGAGTGAAAAAGAATTTTGTATTTATTCTGGAAATAAATACTGAATGAAAAAAAATTTTGTATTTATTTCGGAAATAAATACAGAGTGAAAAAGAATTTTGTATTTAAAACGGAAATAAATACAGAGTGAAAAAGAATTTTGTATTTAAATCGGAAATAAATACAAGCTACATAACCACTCGGCCGGTGCTTTGTTTACAAATGGTTCGCCACTCGAACCTGTCCGGCAAACGAGTGGAAAACCACTCGGATGTGAGTATTTAAGATACTTTTCCATTCTAAATTCTTTCGAAAATGAATTAATAATAATTTAATTTTTTTTTTTTTTTTTTTTTTTTTTTTTTTTTTTTTTTTCATGGACACATGGAATTTATTATTTATATTCTATAAATATAAAAATATAAATACAGAAATAGAATATAAATAATAATTTCCATGTGTCCATGAAAAAAAAAAAAAAAAAAAAAAAAAAAAAAAAAAAAAAAAAAAAAAAAAAAAAAAAAAAAAAAAAAAAAAAAAAAAAAAAAAAAAAAAAAAATTAAATTATTATTAATTCATTTTCGAAAGAATTTAGAATGGAAAAGTATCTTAAATACTCACATCCGAGTGGTTTTCCACTCGTTTGCCGGACAGGTTCGAGTGGCGAACCATTTGTAAACAAAGCACCGGCCGAGTGGTTATGTAGCTTGTATTTATTTCCGATTTAAATACAAAATTCTTTTTCACTCTGTATTTATTTCCGTTTTAAATACAAAATTCTTTTTCACTCTGTATTTATTTCCGAAATAAATACAAAATTTTTTTTCATTCAGTATTTATTTCCAGAATAAATACAAAATTCTTTTTCACTCAGTATTTATTTTCGAAATAAATACAAAATTTTTTTTCACTCAGTATTTATTTTCGATTTAAATAACGAGTGGTTTTTCACTCAGTATTTAGACTCGACAAAATAATGAGTGAAAATTCATTCGTTATTTAAATCGAAAATAAATACTGAGTGAAAAAGAATTTTGTATTTAATTTTTTTTTAAATACATTATGCCCATCCCTGCACGTGTGTGATCTTCTTTCTGGTTTGAAAAATCAATGGGGGACAAAAAAAAATTTAAAAAAAAAAAAAAAACAACAAAACGAAAACGAAAACTAAGAAAAAAGAAGGAATAGAAAAAAAAACAAACAAACAAAGACGCGTAATTTTCCAAGACAATAGAAGGGTTTTCAAAGTGTACGATCGGTTTTTTCGAGTCAATTCTGCCTGCAACATTCGTAAATTCATCGCGAAAAAAAATTTAAAAAAATAAAAAATGCGACGAGTGGGTGACGTGCTGTGCTTGTGTGTGTGTGTGTGTCTGTGTGTTTGTTTGTGTATTTGTCAGCATATGTGTTATGCGTGTGTGAGTGTGAATTGAATGTATCATAATCGACGAAACATTTTTCTTTCTCCATGAAAAACGAAAAAGGACAGCAAGAAAAAATAAAATAAAAAAATATATACATATACGTATATATGTATATATTTTTTTATTTTTTAGTAAGTAAAACAAAATATATAATAATAATAATAATAATTGGGGAAAAAAAAAAATCGTGCACGAGGATGAGAAAGGTGCCAATCGTGTGTCAATGTTGAAATATTTTCTCACCGAATTCCGTGTGCACACACGTATATGATGCGTAAAACGCGAGAAAAAAAAAACAAACACGTAAAATATTAATTATGAAAACAAATATTATAATGATAAATGATAAAAATGATAAATCGATTCTTCTAGAATTTGCTTCGTGACGTGTTGATCGAAAGCAAAGAAACGAAAAAAAAAAAAAAAAAAGTTCCATTTGCCATTCGAACTTTACCTTCCTGTGTCGCGAAGATTTATATAAATATCGAGTAAATGGGGAGGGGGAAGGGGATGAGGACAGCGAGGGAGAGAAGGGCAATATAATAGAAAAGAAAAAAAAAGAATGAATGAAAAAAAAAAAAAAAAAAAAAAAAAAAAAAAAAAAAAAAAGATTCGTAAAAAAATTCATTTGACGACGAATTTATTTCGAAAAAATTATAATTCGTTGCGATTATAAAACGTTGAATATGGCTGAGGGGGGGGGGGAGGGGTCAGATGATTTTAGAAACTTTTGGATGGAAGATGACTCGACGAGGGGAAACACGTATAGGGCCAATTAAGGAGGCAGGCTTTCGCTAATTCGTTCACGACCTTCCCATCTGTCTGGATAAATAGTTATGATGATTTTAATTATACATACGCTGTTTATATATATATATATATATATATATATATATATATATATATATATATATATATATATATATAATATTCTCAATCCTCAGCTGGCACACTGGGGTCAAAAAGTCCCCCAACCAAAATCAACCCCAATCAAGACCTTTTTGCAGAATGGATATTTTTTTTTTCAAACAGTATTAAAAAAAAAACAGAAGAAAAAAAAAGTCTTATTTTTTTTTTTGAAAGTAAAGTTTATTCCGAGAGTATCCAGTTCAATTTTTGGATCTTAATAATGGAAAATGGAGACGTTTCGAATTTTTTTCGACGAAAATTGCACAATTTTTTTTTTTTCACTTTTAACTTTTTTTTTCCCGAAAGTAAATACTGATTTTGAACGAAATAACCCATAGCGACTATCGAAGGCAGTACCAATCAATGTATGAGAATTTTTTGCGAGTGAAAAAAATCGATTGGTCACTCGCAGCAAGCATTTTTGTGCTTCTGGGTCTAACAGACCCCCCGTACGCCAGCTGTGTTATACCGTTTGAACAAATTATCGACGCAATTTCAACCAGCTAACGAAACAATATTTATTTGCTTATTTTTTTCTAATTCTCCTTACGAGAGAAAAAAAAATAGGAAAGACGATGGAAGAAGAGTGACGAACGAAAAAAAAAAAAAAAAAAACGCATGCCATTGTATTTTTTCTATACGTACCTGCATTTTGCAAATCGTTGAAACGCTGTGTGTATGTAATTGTAACATAATAACGGAGCCTTATCTTCCGAAGTTAAACCGGAAATGAAAAATGAAAAATGAAAAAAAAAAAAAAATAATAAAATGAGAAAATAAAAAAATAAAAAGCAACAAAATATTTGCGAGGAATAAAAGAACGTGAAAAAAAAAAGTTTAATTAAAGGTAAAAAGCGAGACTGTAACTACGTTTATCTTCCTTCGATAATAATTTGTGTTTTTATTTTGTTGTTGTTGTTGTTGTTTTTGTTTTTGTTTTCTTTCAATTTTTGTTAAAACTATTTCCCAAAATCAGAAGAAATGTAAAAATAATGTTTTTCTTCTTTTTTTTTTCAAAATAATCTCGAGCTTCTAATCTCAAACGTCGAAGGCTCACGAGACAAACAGATTGATTGATATAGGAAGAAGAAAAAAAAACCGGAATAAGCTTTGTCTTTCTTTTTTTTTCTTTTTCTATTATTTTTTATATGTAAAATCTACGATCGCTACATTAATTAAAAAGAAGAGACTAAAAAATATAAGTATATATATATATGTATATGTATATGTATGTAAACGCACAATTCTTCGTTTAGTTGAACATTTTTTTTGAAAATCTTTGCTTCGGCGACAGTCGCAAAACATTTTTTTTTCTTACTTAGAAAAAAAAAAATTTTTTTCCCGACCCCCCTTAAAAACTGGTCATTTCATGCCTGCGAAGCGGGCGCAAAGTTACCCATTTCTCAAGCTCCCGACTGAAATGGGCCACTTTGCGCCCGGTTCGCAGGCATGAAATGATGCGTTTTCGGAACGGGTCGGATTTTTTTTTTTTTTTTTTTTTTTTTTGTAATTTAATCATGACACCAAGGAATGGACCTCGATGAAATATTGTTCGTGAAAAATTGTCATTTGCCACGGCGATCGGTCGTTCGCAAAATAATAATTGAGATAGATCGACGATTAAACGATGACGACGACGATGTTAAACGATATTTAAAAAAAATGTGCAATCGCAATGTGCAAACGATAATAGATCTCTCCAATCGTTAAAGTTTTAACGAGTTTATAATATTGTCGTGCCGCTTCACGATAAACAGTGAATTATGTTCCCATTAACGCATATATATATAAATTTCTGTATAATGTGTATATATATATATATGTGTTAGGGTGTGTCGTAAAATGCAAGTTTTCTTTCGATTCTCATGGCGACTTGTACATCCGACGTAAATGTTATAAAGAGAAATCTGTGAAAATTTCACCCCAATCGGACTATATTAAGAGGTTCCGCTTTTACGATTTCTATTTTGCCTTTGATTAACACGTGAAAACATTTTTTTTTTTTTCATCCACAATTTATTTTTCCGGTTAATGAAAAATTTCGGGGATGAAAAGTGAGTGCAATATACAGTTTCAAGGTCGCTCAAACCGGGGATATTTTTTGTTTTACAATTTGACAAAAAAAAAAAAAGTTAACAACTTTTATTTTAATAAAAAAAATCATTGAAAACTGACGAAAAATAAAATTGTCAACTGTTTTTCGTTTTAATTGTTGAACAAAAAATATCGTTATTTCAAGTGACCTTGATACTATGTTTCGTGATTAATTTCCATTCCCGGATCTTTTTATTTACCGGAAAAATAATTGTCAGCTGAAAAAAAAAAAGTTTCACGTGTTAATCAGAGGCAAAAATTAATTGGTTAAAGCGGAACCTCTAGATATAGTCCGATTAGGCTGAAATTTTGACAGAGGTTTCCCCATAGTATCTACTTCAAATCCAGAAGTCGCCGTAAGATTCGAAAAGAAAACATTGCCTTTTTTCAACACGTTCTGATGAATACATATATATATATATATATATATATATATATATATATTTATATCTATATCTATATCTATATATATATATATATATATATATATATATATATATATATATATATATATATATATATATATATATATATATATATATATATATATATATTTATATCTATATCCATGCGATAATTTTATTTAGCCCCAAGAATCAAACTTCTGTGCGAAGAAAAATGTCTCTAGTTTCCGGTTAGATCAATTGGAATAATTAAAAACGTGTCCAAAAACAAAAGAAAAACGAAAAAAAAATGTAACGATTCTCTCAAACAGACGAAAACGAGTTATTTCGAATGATAACGTGAAAAACTGTGATGGTCGATCGAACGTTGATTGGACCAACTGGATCAGTTGGTACTTTGTCCGGTCGGCCAATCGAATCAGGCGTTTAAAATCAAACAGTTGGTTCATCCAATTGAAACCTTTCAGTTGAACATTGATGACCTTCGATCACCGATTGGATTGGTCGATCCAGCTGAGACGACGATACCAAGCGTCCTATTGGTCAATTAGCTGGTCGATCATGTCCAACTGTCCAGCTGGTCGATATCAAGACCTAACCTCAATCGACTCCAAGCCGATCAATTGGGTCGACACGAATGTTCCGTTTTTGTCATTCTCGAATCTCGAAGTTTCGAATTTTCAATGTTTCGACGGTTCAGAATTTCGAATTTAAAAAAAAAAACAAATACTAATTCAAATATCTTCCGCGCATATTTAAGGGGGTACACATCTGTGTAGATTGCCGGATAAATAGGTGAATTTTTGGGAATTATTATCTCAATAACTTTTGGTCCGATCGAATTCAAGTTGATTTTATTCGAAAGTATGTACATTGAGGTATGTTGACGAATTTTCGTTCGAATGTACAGCGAATGGGGGCGCTGTTATTCCGGCCGAGGTAAAATAACTTTGTCGTCGGCACGGTTTGCGGTTCCCACTTTTTCCTGGCAGTCGGTTGGTCCGAAACAAGAAATTTCAACAAGATTCTCAAAGTGTAACGTCTTGACCTGTTCGGCACGTAGGATTTTTTTTTTTCACAAAATGGCGCTTGATCGAAGTTGAAATTCACTTTTAAACCTCAATCCAACGACCTTTGTTGCTTAATAAAAAAATAAATAAATTAGTTTGAAAAAAAAATCCTACGTGCCGAACTTCATTACCTATCCGTGCATATTGTGTCCAAATTTTGAAGGAATCGGTCGATCCGTTATCTGAAAAAAAAACGCCGGCCGGAATAACAGCGCTCCCATTCACCGTACATTCAAACGAAAATTCGTCAACATACCTCAATGTACGTACTTTCGAATGAAACCAACTTGAATTCAATCGGACCAATAGTTTTTGAGATAATAATTCCCAAAATTCATCTATGTTACCGGCAATCTACACAGATGTGTAGCCCCTTAAATTCGAGCTGCAATATTTATTTCGTTAAAATTGTATGCAGTCGATAAGATTATCGGTGATGGAAACAATTTTCCGGTAAATACTTCCCTACCTCTTCTTCTTCCACCCTCCTCCCCGCCCCCCCCCCCCTCTTTGAACCCTTTCCATTAATCTTCATTACGATTATATCACGCGATTCTATAAATGTTTCATGGACAAACGTATTTTTTATATAACGACGCACAGTGATCGATATTGTATTGAGAAAAAGAAAAAGAAAAACAAACAAGAATGGAAAAAAAAGAAAAAAAAGAAAGAAAGAGAAAAAAAAGTAGTTGAAAAAGATTTGAAAAAAAAAAAAAAAAAAAAAAATTGTTTCACACAGGAACAATTTAAGCCGATAAAAAAACACACACACATTGTAAACTTATAACTAGCGTATGTTTGAATCCCCTCGACGAATCTTCCGCGAGACTAATTTATGAAAAAAAGAAAAAAAAAAGACAGGCATTTATTTACGTAGATCGTTCGTCGAGTTTTCCCGTAGCTGGATAATCGAAAAAAAAATGAATTTTGACGAAAAGTCAGCGTGCCATTAGCCCTATTGATAATATTGTACATTGGGGTGCTTATTTTCGAGCCAATTGTGGTTTTTTTTCTTCCATTTTTTTCGTGCTTCCGTATCAAAATTTTCTTGTACATATTTAAAAAAATTAATTGTCAAAAATTATAAGATATTTGAAATTGTTTTTATGCCACGCTGTGCGTAAAAGTTCGGTTTTAGGCTCACTCCGTTCGCTTTCATTTTTACAAAAATTTGTAAAAAAAAGAAAAAAAAACGAAACTCAAGTTACAGAATTTTTACAACAAACACTTTCATAAACAACCCAATACTCTACAAATATTTTCCGAATTCAAAGTTGCATCGTTCAAAATGGCTGAATGTTATAAAGTTGAAAAAAAAAAAAAACTATAATTATAATTATGTATTTTAAATAGCAAAATTTACCGAGGACATTGAAAATGAGATATAGGAACATCGAAAAATTAATATCAAGATCTTGAATTTTTCGAGAATTTCATTTTCGATATGTACAACGAAATTTCCATACGAGGGCACCAAAAAAAAAGGTTGGCTTAGAACTAAGCACCTTAATATATTATACACACACACACCCATATATAAACTGTTCCAGAAATGCCGGTAAAGTGGCGATGCCGATCTGTTCCTCCCCAAAAAATTACCCCCTCCCCCTCCCCCCCCCCTCGTCGCCTGATTTTACGCTCTCGTACATTGTTCGTCTTTTGATATAGAAAAGAGAGAGTTAAAAAAAATATGTCCCTCGCATTGAATGCACAGCTGCGCCAAGCCCTCGTGGCTAATAAAATTTTTGTGTCGATAAATTTTAAGCGTAAAATATTATTATTATTATTATTATTATTATTATTATTATTATTATTATTATTATTATTATTATTATTATTATTATTATTATTATTATTATTAATATTATGATTGAAAATAAAAAAAATCGCGAAACGATTTATAAATCATGATACTGTTGGCTATACTAGCCCGTCGGGGTTACATTATGTGTATAATTTGATGATATGTAATGTTAATGTAATTCAGTGTATATTTAAAAGAAAATTATTAAAAAAGAAAAAAAAAACAACAAGAAGATGAACAACAAGAAAAGATAAAGAATATTACTGTATAAATATTTCTAAATAAACGAAAATGTACTGAATATGATTTATCGCGAAATGCGAGACTGAGAAATCTTTATTCATTTATTCGTTTATTCATTTATTCATTTATTCATTTATTCATTTATTCATTTATTCATTTATTCATTCATTTATTTATTATAATTAAAATTTATTATATAATAAACGATAAGCATATCGTTGTATAAATAAATAAAAATAAGCGATAAAGTATCAGCTACGTCGAGCCGAATCGCGTTTGTCGGTGAATTTTCGTGAAATTTCACTTTCCTTTTTGACGGAAAATTTCGATTTTTTAACATCATCTTTTTTTTTATGCTGTTGAGCAATCAATTCGGAGGCCGTTACGAAACTTCGTTTAGTTTCCGTTATCGGAGACGTCTTGAATTCCGGCCAATCGTCGAAATTCAATTCCATCGTTGAAATTTTGGATTCCAAATCGACGCATCGTCGCTCGTAATCGTCCACATCGTTTTTCAAGCTGAATGAATGAGATTTGATTTTTTTTTCCGTTGAATAACGTGTTTTCGTTGACATTTTTGGATATTTTTTTAAATGGTTGAAAACGTGGTGTCCAGTGAAAAGTTGGTACGCATTTCAAGGACGTTCAAGGACGTTCAAGGACTTCACTGGACAACAAGTTGAATCTTGAAATAGTTTGATACACTAAAATAGCAAAAGGTCAAAGCTTTCATTTTATGATGTTTGGAAGGTTCTATTGGCTCTTTTGGTTCCAAAGTTTCGACTTCTAAATAGTTGCTTAAGGGGACTGAGTCACCTAAAAAATTCGAAAATTCAATTTTTTTTCCGTGACACAGCCGATCCAAATTGAAAATCGATTTTACCCTTACGAAGTACGTATACTTAGCTATCATTTCAAATTTTTCCATAGCCGTATGAGTTATCTAAATGCTGTGAGATTTTTCACAAAATTTTTCACTTGTCGCAACTTTCGGACCGCACCGATGAACGGATTTTGGATTCCGACGTCTCATTTTGTTCCAAATCGCAGTCATTCTCGGATGAGTGTAGGAATTTTGGATGCGAGGTAAAACGAATTTATGGTAATCTATTATTCAACCGGTTTTTCAAAAAGTTACAAAAAAATTGTTTTTTTTTTCACATTATAGGTCGCCATAATTTCCAGAAAGCAGATAAAAAAAAATCCCACACTCATCCGAGAATGACGTCTGTTACGAAGAAAATGAGACGTCAGAATTGAAAATCCATTGAGTCGCAGGATCCGAAAGCTGCGACAAGTAAAAAATGTTGTGAAAAATCTCACAGCATTTAGATAACTCATACGGCTATGGAAAAATTTGAAATGATAGCTAAGTATACGTACTTCGTAAGGGTAAAATCGATTTTCAATTTGGATCGGCCGTGTCACGGAAAAAAAAATTTAATTTTCGAATTTTTTAGGTGACTCAGTCCCCTTAATTACAATTTCGTGCTTCAAACGAAGATAATCAAATTACCGAATTATATCAGCGTCTTTGTCTTTGTACGACTTTGTTATCTGAAGTTGAATCTCGGCTTGCATTATTTTTTCATTGCGAGATCGATGAACGTCCATTGCGTTCGACAATTTTTTATTCAGATCTTCGAGTTCCAATTTTATTTGACAAATTTCCGGATAATTATTCTCGTCAAATGCGATTGGTTCGCGTGTTATCCAATTGGGAGTGTCGAGATAACGATTGAACATACCGATTATGTCACAATCGTTAGAGAATTTCCATATTTTTTCGCAAAAATCGTTTCTACTTTCCCATCTTTCGTACTGCAATTGATCCTGAAGAGTCGAAAATATCATGTGATAAATCTTTGAAATCCTGTAGTTCATATATACACAGCGGATTAGGGAAATGAGTTGAGTCGCTTTCGCTGGCCTCTGTGTTGACCGCGTTCCCAGACGCGTACTATTCGTCCTACAAAAAAATTGTTCGTACAAAAGTTGTAGAGAATTTTGTCCTCTGTAACTTTGCCATTTGAATGTCTCACTTATTTTCAATAAAAATTGTCCAAAAGTTGAAAAAACTGTGCCAATGTCCGAATTTTTCACACTTTTTGCTTATTATTAACTATAAATAATTATTTTACAACAAAATTGTTTCGATAGAAAAGATAGAGAATTAAATTTTCTATCAATTTTTTCCCTACCATTTTCAGCGAGAAATGCAAAATACGCCTGCAAATCGACAAAACGCATAAACCAAAAAATTGCATGATCAAATTAATTTTTTTTTAAATCCTAAATTGATCGGGCTACGAGATCCGGTGAGTTTCCCGGCCAGATCCAGAAGGTTCAACCCACCTTTTCCTCAAAATATTTCAACATGACCTTGAAAACGTGGGACGGGGCTGTGTACTTGCTGAAATAGTATATTATGACACTAGTACGAAAAATTTTTTTCTGACGAGTGTGAGTTTGCAGAACGAGCCGAAGGCGAGTATTGCAATCACACGAGTCCAGAAAACGTTTTTCGTACGAGTGTCGTACGAATTTTTATGTCACAAGGTCCGTAAATACGGTTTGAAGCGAACGAAGTGAGCGTAAAACCGCACTTTTACGGACAGCGTGACATAAAGTGGGTTTATCGCACAGCTTGAACTTTTTTCGACGTTCAGTGACTAAATTCGACTTCGAATTCAACATTGGCTCTTGTATTTTTCACTGTTCATCATGCCATTCAACTGGTACGAGATTTTTCAGTACCCACATATATAATAAAAAGGGTGAGGCTCGAAATTCAGAACGAGCAATGTTCAGAAGGGTCAAAATTGTGTGGTTTTCAACATTTCCCGACTTTCGAGCTTTCCCACGCGTTGATTATCAAAGTTAGATACATGCCGTTTGGGCTTTTTTTATAGGAAATTCAAACCTCTACAACATTGTTTATGTGAACTTTTGGTCTAGATGGCGTTGTTTATCCAGCGTTCGGACGGGAAGGTAGAAACAAGAAAATGAATGCATTTTTATCTTTCCGTCCAAACGCTGGATAAACAACGCTATATAGACCAAAAGTTTACATAAACAATGTTGCAGAGAATTGAATTTCCTATAAAAAAGTCCCGGACGGCATATGTCTAACTTTGATAATCAACGCGTGGGAAATAACGGAAGTCGGGAAATGTTGAAAACCACAGCGACTGATAGGCGTTCGGAATATTCCCAGTTCGCTACAATGTCATTCTAAATTTGTGTTACCATCTTAAGAATTATAAGAATTACAATGTGTTCACATCAATCCGCACAATACCGCAAATCGAACAAGCCAATTCTAATCACATTGTAAACTCTGGATATAACAAAAATTAATGGAATATCAATAATGGATAGAACACGAACGATTCCTACATGGCTATGCAATGATCCAAGATTCATGACAAAATGGACGTTCAAAGTTTTCACAAAATGGCGGCCACTCTATCCCACCAATCCCAAAACTGATATTCTCATCATCATAAAATTCCACAACTTCTTTCTTTCATTCGCCAAATAAAGAATTTTCGAAAATTCAAAAAAAAAACGAAAATGGCTTCCAAACAAATTTTGAACCGTCGAAAATAAAAATTCTACCAATTTTCGTATCTCATCAGCAACTTTCTTCTCCCTAATTCCAAGTTTCGAAACGGTTTCTTCGACGATCGTCCGAAGCAGGTCCAGTTCGAAAATTTTATTCGACAACTTTTTCATCGACAATTCGATGGCGGTCGATTTATTTTTCGTCGATGATTTCTCGACAAAATGGCGTCCAGATTCGTCTTCCGACTTGTCCATGACCCTTCGGCGATGCTTCAACGTTCGACAACGACCACTCCAATGCCACTTTAAAGTGTTCCCGAGCAACAAATTGTTCGAACTTTCGAACAAAATCCGAACAAAAACCTCAAAATCTCGCGTCGTCGACGACAGAGACATCTGTGGTCGGACGTCCGAAGTCCGAACCGCGAAACTGACGCGTTTGTCAATTGTTTTGGTTTTTCGAGCGGTCGTATTTATTGTTGCACGTGTTATTGCGATTGATTCCGAACATAAAAATGTATCCCAGTGGCGTTAGATTGATGAAAAAAACGTAAGTCCATTGTTCGATGCATCATAACCTTCGATTTTCCATTTTCTGTGATAATTGGTTTTGTTCGTTTCGCTGATTTTGAGGTTAAACACGAGAGTTTGGCCTTTGATGTTCAACGACAATAAATTCGATTTGTTCGTTTCGCTGATTTGGAGGTTAAACACGAAAGTTTGGCCCTTTGGCTTTTGATGTTCGACGAAAGATACTTTAACCTCCAAAAAATTTGCGTTTTGTCAATTGTTTGTGAATTATTCATTGTTCGTCGTTGTTCATGGTTCGTTTTGTTCGCAGAAATCCATATCCGCAAGGTATGCGATGTCAAAAATGTTTGGAGATGGGACATTGGAGCTACGAGTGCAAAGGAAAAAGAAAATACGTTCACAGGTCGTCGCGAACCGTCAGACTGAAGAAAGCGCTGAAGGAGAACGAAGAAGACAAAACGTACGGAGTTTCACATTGTTATCGGATAATGTCTCGTCGAACGATGACGTTTTGAGGTGTTACCTGAAAACGGATATCTGAGAATGTTAAAAATTCTTGCCGTCAATCGTTCTGCGAATTCCCAAACTGTCAATCGATTTTAACCGTTCTGAGTAATCAATAACAAAATATATTTTCAATGATTGTCGATTTATTTGATTTTTGAGCCGTTGCGGTCACTCGGGGTCCACTGGACCCCAGCCATAACATATACGATTTATGCAATAGTAATCCCATTTTTTAACATGGATTTCGTCCATCAAAACTTACGCACCTTCATTTTTTTTTTTTCTGTATAAAAAAGTCAGATTTCGTAAATTTTTTTTTTTCTCATCGTGTTTTGACTACTCAAAAATCTTAAATGGAAGACAACGACTATTGGATTATTTGGAAAACATGTCAAATTGAAGTTTAGCGCAAGATTTAGGTCGATACATCAAAAAGAACGCAGATGGGTTTGGTTTTTGTGAGTGGGGCCCGCTGGACCCCATGTGACCGATGGGTAGGTCTCGAAATTTCGAATTTTCGATGTTTCGAAGGCTCATAAGTTCCCAATTTTTGTTATTCGAATTTTCAATGTTTCGACCTTGCACGGTTTCGAAAGTCCATTAATCCCGAACGTGCAAAGTTTCGAACGGTCATAGTTTCGAAAAAAAAGAAAAAAAAACAAATTCGAAATGCAATTTATCGAAAGCGCAATTTTTCCGACGGGTCCACGGATTCGACTCGCCAATGTTTCGACGGACCAAAAGTTCGACAACGTATATATATATATATATATATATATATATGGGGAAAAACGGCCCAAATCACCGGACTGAAACCCTTCTATCCTCCGATGTGGTCGCTGATTTTTTTCTAGTATCTTTGGGATCCCACGACCTCACTAATTTTTTTTTAGATTTTTTAGACCCCTCCTCCCCCTGCCCCCACCACCCTTTATTTTTTTTTATCAAGGGGTAACTGCTATTTCCCCCCTTTTTATTTTGATACATTTTTTTTCCCAGATACTTTATTGAAATTGAAGAACTTTTTTCATAAAATTGGAGTGGGTGTCGGATTGCTAATATTTTTTTTTCTTTTTTTTAATTTTGGAAAAATTCGAGTTTTTTCAAAATTTCAACATATGATAATGGATTCCTATCTCAAAAAAATAAAAGAAAAATGAAATCTGTCTTGCAAAAAATCGATATTTCGATTATTTTCGAAAGTAAATCGATTTTTTGAGTATAAATTGATTTGACTATGAAAAATATATTTTTTAATCGATTTTCTATCGAAAATAATCGAAATATCGATTTTTCGCAAGACAGATTTTATTTTTCTTTTATTTTTTTGAGATAGGAATCCATTATCATATGTTGAAATTTTGAAAAAACTCGAATTTTTCCAAAATTAAAAAAGAGAAAAAAAATATCAGCAATCTGACACCCACTCCAATTTTATGAAAAAAGTTCATCAACTTCGTTAAAGTATCTGGAGAAAAAATGTCATTCGAATGAAAAGAGGGAGAATAGCAGTTACCTCTTGATTAAAAAAAAAAAGTGGCGGGGTGAGGGGGAGGAGGGGTCTAAAAAATCTAAAGAATATTATTGTATCGTTTGGATTCGACGACATCGCTAATTTTTTTGTTTCAGATTTTTTAGACCCCTTTTCTTTTTTTTTATCAAGAGGTAACTGCAATTTTCCCCCTCTTCATTTCCACCACAATTTTTTCCCTCATACTTAATCGAAATTGAAGAACTTTTTTCATAAAATTGGAGTGGCAGTCGGATTGCTAATATTTTATTTATTTTGTTTTAATTTTTTTATCGAGAGGTAACTGCAATTTTCCCCCTTTTCATTTCCACCACAATTTTTTCCCTCATACTTAATCGAAATTGAAGAACTTTTTTTATAAAATTGGAGTGGCAGTCGGATTGCTAATATTTCATTTATTTTTTTTCAATTTTTTTATCAAGAGGTAACTGCAATTTTCCCCCTTTTTACTTCCACCACAATTTTTTCCCTCATATTTAATCGAAATTGAAGAACTTTTTTCATAAAATTAGAGTGGGTGTCAGATTGCTGATATTTTTTTTCTTTTTTTCAATTTTGGAAAAATTCGAGTTTTTTCAAAATTTCAACATATGATAATGGATTCCTATCTCAAAAAAATAAAAGAAAAATAAAATCTGCCTTGCGAAAAATCGATATTTCGATTATTTTCGATAGAAAATCGATTAAAAAATATATTTTTCGTAGTCAAATCAATTTATACTCAAAAAATCGATTTACTTTCGAAAATAATCGAAATATCGATTTTTCGCAAGACAGATTTCATTTTTCTTTTATTTTTTTGAGATAGGAATCCATTATCATATGTTGAAATTTTGAAAAAACTCGAATTTTTCCAAAATTAAAAAAAAGAAAAAAAAATATTAGCAATCCGACACCCACTCCAATTTTATGAAAAAAGTTCTTCAATTTCAATAAAGTATCTGGGAAAAAAATGTATCAAAATAAAAAGGGGGGAAATAGCAGTTACCCCTTGATAAAAAAAATAAAGGGTGGTGGGGGCAGGGGGAGGAGGGGTCTAAAAAATCTAAAAAAAAATTAGTGAGGTCGTGGGATCCCAAAGATACTAGAAAAAAATCAGCGACCACATCGGAGGATAGAAGGGTTTCAGTCCGGTGATTTGGGCCGTTTTTCCCCATATATATATATATATATATATATATAGGTATAGTGGCGTGAAGATTGCGGGAGCTGCAATCTTCAAGCGTCCGAACGAGCCGCTACGCCACTATACCTATATATATATATATATATACGTTGTCGAACGTTTTGATCCGTCGAAGGATCGACCGTTCGAAACATTGGCCAAGTCGAAACATTTATTTTGCGAATCGTTGAGGATTTCGATATTATCGACCGGTCGGACATTCGATCGTTCGAATTTTTTTCAATTCCGTTACACGACCCAGTCGAAATAACAAAAATTCCGGATATCAGATTTTTCCGATAAATTAAAATTCGAATAGAAAAAAAAATTCGAACTTACGAGCTTTCGAAACATTGAAAATTCGAAACTTCGAGACCCAGCCTGACCGATGTATTATTATTCGGAGGTGTGGACCCACCGGGTTGAAACATTTCTTTTCTTTACTTCATCGCAGAAACAATCAGCAAAAGGAAAAAAAGCCGAGGGAAAAAAAATCGCGTAAAAAGAAAAAAGTGCAATTGAGTTCGAGCGACTCGGACTCGTCCGGTAGTTCGAGCGCTAGCAGCAGCAGCAGCAGCAGCAGCAGCAGCAGCAGCAGCAGCTCAGACGACTCGTCCACCTCGTCATCGTCCAGCGATTCGGAATCAAGCAAAAGCGACTCCAGTAGCAGTTCCAGCAGTAGCACCGGCACCAGCAGCGACGATGGAAAACGAAAAAAATCTCGAAAACGTTGAGAGGCGCTTTGTTTTTTTCTAAAATGTTTATTTTTATATTTTATTTTGTTTTATTCAATTTTTTAATTTTTTTTTAAATTTTCATTTTTCTGTAAAAAAGTTCACCAAGTTGTATTTTTTTTTCTGTTCTTCTTGAACGATTGACACAAATGGTGTTGTTGACTCTGTGAAGACTCGTAGGATTTATCTTATACGATTTAAATGATTTATTTTTCATTTTTTGATATATATGTATTTTATTTTTGAGTTTTAGTTATAGAAATGGTGATAAGGATGGAGAATCGAACGAGGTTCAAATTTGCCTGTAAAAAGTCGAATATTGTTAAATAAAGATGTTATTTTTACACGCGCACGCTAACTGATGAATAAAAAAATTTGCGGACGATGATATAAACGTGGATAAATTAATTTCATGTAACCCGAGAATCTTGTTCTCGCTTTGAGGGGTGAAGGTACCAAAGGCGCTAAACCACAATTTTTCGAAATGCCTGTTTTTGCATTTTCGGAAAGTTTCAAGGTCGCCCCAATACGTAGCCGTTTACAAAACATCGAAAATTGGTAATAGTTTTTTTTATTAAAAATCAAGGAAATCGTGGAAAGTCGTATCTGCAGGGTCGCGGAGGTACCAAAGGCGCTAACTGCTTATCGGGTCTTATGGAAAATCGACGTTTTTCCGTAAAGATCCGAGGTTGTGGAAAGAATGGCTAAAAGGGAATTTGTTTTACCGACTGTCTCTGAGAGAGGTAATTCAGCCGAAGTTTTCCACCCAAGATATTTTGCTTACGGTGGAAAAGTACGTGATCGAGCCGCATAAACGTGGGCCCGCGCTGTTGTTGTTCCGTGTTCAAGTGATTTTTTCGGCAATGAATAAAAAGCGATTCCCAATTTTGCAAAAACCCATGACACTCGTGAACGTGTGACGAATTCGACTGTCAAAACGCAATAAACGCAATACGATAAGACGGATTATCGGCGTAGATGTGCCACGGAACACGCATGCGCGCGAGAACCGGCGAGCAATACGTGACGTAGCATCGGGCGAACAGCGCTCGCGACTTGCAGATGGCGCCCTCGGTACCTTCGCACACCCTGCGGTTTGCCCCCTAGCCAACTTTGAAACGCTATAACTTTTCAACGGATTGTTTTTTTTGGCTGAAATTTTCAGGGAAGGCGTAAATTGGGTTTCCGAAGGAACCATTTTTTGGTTTTAATAAATAATCCAGTACTTTTCAAATGCGAACGTTTTTTCGCCGTCCTGTAAAATGTGTGCTTTGTGGGTTAGCGCCTTTGGTACCTTCACCCCTCGTGGAATTTGCATCGAGTATTTTACCTGCCCAACCCTCACGATGCGCGCGCACGTCTACGGACTCGTGCTGAAAACATCACGCGCATCGTTAACGCAAGTCGTTCGATTGGATCATTTTCGTGCGCAGGTGAACGGAGAAATAATTTTGGATATCTTACGACGTTTTTTTAAAAAGAGTTGCTTTTATTTTAATGAGATACACCGTTTTGGCTTAAAAAATAATTTATAAAAAAAATATATGTATGTATAAAAAAAAATTGTCAATCAACAAAAATTGAATTTGGGAGAGATCAATCTTCCACATCTTCGGGCAGAACTTGCGTTATGACTTTGCGATTGGGATCGTATGTGAAATTGTGAATCTTGAAAATATCGCTTTCGTAAAACGCAGAGAGATTGTGTATGTCGATCTGTTTGGCCTGTAATCAAAGAAACATTTTTTTTTTAAAGAGAGAAAACGAAATTATTCACGCTAAGTGTAACGAATTAATTCGTTAAGGGAAGAGCCTCGTGTACAATCGA
This sequence comes from Diplazon laetatorius, assembly GCA_963662125.1. NCBI lineage: Eukaryota > Metazoa > Arthropoda > Insecta > Hymenoptera > Ichneumonidae > Diplazon > Diplazon laetatorius. Next base: position 20,435,025 of record OY759153.1, on the reverse strand, counting down.
TTAAAAAAAAAAAAAAAATTATGGGGACTTCGAGCAGCTGCTGCGTCGCCATTTTGGATTCTTTTTCGATAAAAAAAATACTATCTACCACCTTGAATACAATATTTTACTGTATACTTAACCATTTTTCAATAAGACTTTTCATTTCTTGGCAAAAAAATTCGATTAAAAAAATCTCGTTTGCACGAGGCCCCCTTAATATCCAAAAATTTCAAATTTCCGTTTATCAATTGTCCACATATATTTTTTGTTACTCAGAAAATGTATTACTATTATTTCATCAAGGTAGTATCCTACAAACTGTAAGAGTCAAAGCAAGCCTAAGACATACCATCTCCTGATTGAGGTACGTAGTACTTTGATGTGGCAACGTCGCGTGTTATGATGTCGATCAGAGAGAGAGAGAGAGAGAGAGAGAGAGAGAGAGAGAGAGAGAGAGAGAGAGAGAGAGAGAGAGAGAGAGAAGATGGGAAACAAACGCGCAACGTTGCCATGTCTACTGGATCACGACCAACTCCTCATACAAACTGTATTTTCCACGATGTTTATTTGCTTATTATTATCATCACAGTCTCCCGATCTCTACCTTCAAGTGCCCAAAATGTTCTCCGACTATTCAACTTGCGGCTCAAGCGTTTTCATTAAAATCTGACGATGACTTTTTGTATTATGTCAAATTGAGCGTGATTTTCCATAAGGCTCCGTATTAAACGTGTGACAAATAAAAGTGTCGATATATTTTTTCTCGCGCTCCGGAAAGCCATGAAAATTTAACCGAACCTTTTTCTCATCAATACCCATAAGTATGCCAAGTTTCATGAAAATCTGACGAGGAACTCTCTCATGGAGGGTACTTGATTAAAAAAGAATCAAGAAAGAGAAAGAAAAATTTTTACCCGATCGAGCAGATCCTTCTCGCTGACTTCGATGGTCGTCACCCGATGACCCAGAGTAGCTTTTTTGTATCTCAGGGTGTCGAGAGTAATCTGTCGTAGTATGTAGTACAGCAATTCGCTGTGATCCTTTTTGTAGGTGAGATATTTCTGGAACGTCTGGGAAAGAATAAAAAAATAATAATAATAATAATAATAATAATAAAAAAATTAAAAAAATGTCGTCGATGTCAAAGCCGATAAGGTCAAACGGTCCGTAGGGGGTTTGTCGCACATGCAACCATGTGCGAGATAATCGCCGATAATCACCTGTCGCATGCTCTTCATCACTGAATACTTCTGGGTGTCGACGAAACTGTCCAGAGCCATTCTTATTGCCAGATTAACGTCTTCCTCCCTCACGTGATCGCGCAGATGCATTTTCGCACTGGCTTCCGACATGCGAATTATGCTTTCGATGTGTCGCACGGTTATCGGAAGACTTCCGGTTGCCTGCGTCGTTGAAATGAATATTTTTCATGAATAATTTTAATAATTCAAAAACCCAATAATTAAATTCTTATTTTGCATTTTTTATTATTATTATTATTATTTTTTTTTTTCAACTCAGAGACGAAGCACATGGCTTCCTCATTTGACACATTTGCCGAAGCTTCCTCTATGAGGTACTGTGGAACGATCAGTTTTGGCTTCCTCATAGAGGAAGCTCAGGCAAATGTGTTGAATGACGAAGCCATGTGTAAGGTTCTACTTTGCACCTTTTTTTTTACTTTCGCGACGTTGAGAGCACCGTGTGAGTGTAATGCGAGTCGAAATCGATGTACATATGTATATCGGGCAATTCTTGGTCAAATTTAAAAAATTATAATTCCCATAAAATCCGAACGTCCCCATGGATTTTGCGAAAATTCGATGGCAAAACATCTTTCGATGGTGGTGCAACTTTGTACCAAATTTTAGCCCGGAATCTCGAAAATTGTGGAAGCTAGAGCACTTAAGGGGACTGAGTCACCTAAAAAATTCGAAAATTAAATTTTTTTTTCCGTGACACGGCCGATCCAAATTGAAAATCGATTCTACCCTTACGAAGTACGTATACTTAGCTATCATTTCAAATTTTTCCATAGCCGTATGAGTTATCTAAATGCTCTGAGATTTTTCACAAAAAATTTTTCACTTGTCGCAACTTTCGGACAGCACCGATGAACGGATTTTGGATTCCGACGTCTCATTTTGTTCCAAATCGCAGTTATTCTCGGATGAGTGTAGGAATTTTGGATGCGAGGTGAGACGAATTTATGGTAACCTATTGTTTAACCGGTTTTTCAAAAAGTTACAAAAAATTGTTTTTTTTTTCACATTATTGGTCGCCATAATTTCCAGAAAGCAGATAAAAAAAAATCCCACACTCGTCCGAGGATGAGGTGTGTTACAAAGAAAATGAGACGTCAGAATTAAAAATCCATTGAGTCGCAGGATCCGAAAGCTGCGACAAGTGAAAAATTTTGTGAAAAATCTCACAGCATTTAGATAACTCATACGGCTATGGAAAAATTTGAAATGATAGCTAAGTATACGTACTTCGTAAGGGTGAAATCGATTTTCAATTTGGATCGGCCGTGTCACGGAAAAAAAAAATTAATTTTCGAATTTTTCAGGTGACTCAGTCCCCTTAAGTTGATTTTTCGAAAAATTTCAAAACGACGTAAAATATGAATGGCTCGATGGATTTTGCCCAAATTCAATCCGAAACATCTTTCGATAATAGTGCAACTTCGTGACAAATTTAAGTCCGATATCTAGAAAATTGTGCCATCTAGAGTGCGCACACCTTTTTTTTACACCTTTCAAAATTTCTCAAAACAAAAGCACTCCATGGATTTTTTTTCAAATTCAGTAACAAGCATGTCCCTGTAGTCGTTCAACATTATACCGAATTTGAGCTCGATATCTCTAAAATTCTGGAAGCTAGAGACCGAAAATAAATTTTTGAATTTTTTCGTAAAATCGCGTAAAAACGAAAGATCTGCATGGTTTTTTCTAGAAATGTAATCATCGTATTCTGAACATTTCCGGACATTATTTCTGAATGTGATTTTTAGATGTTTTGGGACATTCTGAACACGTTTTAATGAACTTCTCGGAAAAAAAAATAATAATTTTCACAACATTTTAACAAAGCTTTCTCTATGAGGAACACAATTTTTTTTCCAGTGATTTTCCAGTGTTTAAAAGTAATAATGCTTCCTCATTGAAGGATTTTGTGCACTTCCTACGATTCAGACGAAGCAAATTGCAAGTTTTTCATTTTTATTTTTATTTTTTTTAATTTTTTTTTTAAGAAGAAGATAAAAATCACTCACAAGACTCTCCTGCCTCAATTGACTGTACAATTTAGCGACTTTGTCCTGATCTATGTTCGTCAATTTCGGATGAACGTTTTGTTTAGCGTAAACGATGTATTTTTTCAAAAGATCTTGAGGAATGGTTATGTCGTTAGAACCGACTTCGGGTTCGGCTGCCATTGTCTTTTCCAAATTCGCCGGATGATGTTTGATGTGAGAATTAACGACGAATTTTGCCAGATGACGATCCTGCATGGGATCCACCTCGTCCTTGACTATGCAAAGAATGTCGAAACGCGAGATAATCGGTTCGGACAGATCGACCTGAAATAAATTAATTTTACATATGTCGTCGACGTACACGGAATCCAAAATTTCCAGGTAGTACTCGGACGCAACAGTTTTTCATGAATCGCCTTGTAATTTAAATGGTGCACAGGCAACCGGTATCACCCGTACGTCTGTCGAATGATAAAAAAATCGTCCGAGCCAAAGCCGAGATAATTAACATCAAAGTCGAACGGTTTTGTACACGGAGCCTGATCACGGCTATCGCCGTTTAATCCACTGTTTGATACACAGCGACGAAAATGTTTCTACGGATTCCCGATGGAAAACTGGGCCAGTGCCAGATGGATATGAGACCCAGAGGCTCGCGAATGAGAACGAGGAAAAATCGCCCGAGCTCGGTTTTCGAGATCACACGCGTGGGCAAAATATGGAATTTCGCGTGATTCGTCACTCGTCGGCGGGGCGGGGGGGGGGGGGCTTGGGTAGCAGCTTACGCGGCAACACCGCTCACTCGCGCGCGGCTCGGTGCCCGAACTATTCCCTCAACGCGTTTGCCAAAACTTTCCATTTGATTTTTCGGAAAAGTTTTTTTTTTTTTGTTATTCGTAAATTTTCCGCTACCGCCGACTGGAGTAGCCCCCGCGCCCGCCCCGATATTTTGGATAATCTTCGATCCGAATACTCGAATCGAACGTTGACGCAAACTGCAGCTCGGCGCGCATACGCGAGCGCGCGATGTTGCCACGTTTTTTTTTTCTTCGCTGGGCTCGGGAATACGACAGTTGTACATAGCCGGTCGTGCGAAATACGACTGTTGATCGGCGAAATTATTCCCGAAAGGTCGTCAAACCTCCCTGAAGGTGCGCCATGCATTGCCCGCGATAAACTTTCCGCATTGAACAACGTCCAAGTACTACCTCAAAACAACCTGGAGTGTCATTTAATAATTACGTTTTCGGAAAACGTCATACTGGCGTCGTAACGACCACCAATGGGATTCGACGCTGCTATAACGGAACATCTTGCGTGCAACGATGTGACGATTCCAGCTTTCGATATGGAAATGCTCTGTTGTTCCATGGCTTCGTGAATGGATGTTCTATCTTGATCGTTCATCTGAAAATAAAATGAAATAAAAATGAATAAAATAGAATAAAATAGAATGAAATAGAATAAAATAGAATAAAATGGAATAAAATGGAATAAAATAGAATAAAATAGAATAAAATGGAATAAAATGTAATAAAATGTAATAAAATATAATAAAATATAATAAAATATAATAAAATATAATAAAATATAATAAAATAGAATAATATAAAATAAAATAAAAAAATTCCATTTAAATGGCGAAATGTTTGATTGAAAAATTTGTTGAACCGCCTAAAGCCGAATATATATATATATATATATATATATATATATATATATATATATATATATATATCGCCTCACCTTGTCGAACTCGTCAATGAGACAAACCCCATGATCGGCAAGTACCAGAGCACCGGCTTCGAGAGTCCATTCGCGGGTCGTGGGTGATCTTCTGACGTAAGCCGTCAAACCGACGGCCGAAGCACCCTGACCGGTCGTGAATACCGCTCGGGGCGCTATCTTTTCCGTGTATTTCAAAAATTGCGATTTAGCCGTGCCCGGATCACCGCACAGCAGCACATTAATGTCACCTCTCACTCTGTGCTTGTTGCCTTGAAAAAGAATTTTTGAAAAATTAATAGTTTACGAATTATCGTTCAATCGAATTTTTTATTCCAATATTCTCATTTTTCTGTTGCTCAAGCACGGGGTAAGGTATTAACATTTTTTTTCTTTTTGCATTTTCATTAACCGGAATGCATAATATGTCAGGAATATTGTGTGAAAATTTCAAGTCGATTGGAGCAAAATTGACGACGTTTATGAGTAATTTGAGTGGACTTTATCAAAGTCCGTGTTCACTGCCATTTAAAAACTGCTCGACCGATTAATTTCAAACTTTGTACACATTTTCCGCATATAAAATACCTCCCCCCCCCAACGTTTGGTTAAAATTTTTTTTTTACATTGAGGGTGTTTTCGACCCACAAAATGGCAGAATTTTACGTGAAAAATAACAGTTCACACTTCGGATGGCCGCCAAAAATTTTTAAATGAAAAAAAAAAAAAAAAATTATCAGCATTTCCTGACTTTCGATCTTTCCCACTCGTAAATTATAACAGATAGATACATGCCGTCACTGACTTTTTTTATAGAAAATTCAATTCTCCACAACATTGCTTGTGTGAAGTTTTGGTCTATATAGCGTTGTTTAACCAGCGTTTCGATGGGAAGATAAAAAAATGCATCGATTTTCTTATCGTTTTACTTTTTTTCCGTCCAAACGCTAGATAAACAACGGTATATAGACCAAAAGTTCACATAAACAATGTTGTGGAGAATTAAATTTTCTATGAAAAAAGTCCACGACGGCATATATCTAACATTGATAGTTTACGCGTGGGAAAGCTCGAAAGTCGGGAAATGTTGAAAACCGCGCCGACCGGTAGGCGTTCGGCTTACAATACATTCGCTACAATCTCATTCGGAATTTTTACCGTTCGGAACATTTTCATTCGAAGCATTGAGCGTTCGGGATTTTGCCCTTTTTGAACATTGCTCGTTCTGGATTTCGATCCAAACCCGAACTGATAATTTTAACTGACGAAAAATGAGAAATAGTGTCATTCCCCTTTCCGCTAAATACCGCATTTGAATGAATTAAACGCGAAACCGATTAACTACAGGACCGATTATCTGTGATAGACTGAGCCCGAGCCCAATCGAAACGAATAATGACAGTTTAATATTATTTCGCAGGATACAGACACATAAAAAAAATTTCCAAACTACTTTCTCCGGACGGATTTGTTTTTGGAAAAAAGGTTTCGTGCACGAGTTGTCATAGGTCACAGGTTGTACGTGAAAAAGAGTCTGCGTCGTCGGGAGTTTTATTTTTTACCAAATTTTTATGATCAGAAATTATGTTTGCGTGCCCAAAACGCTGCTCGACTATTTTTTTGTTTTTTTTTGTTTTGCTTCCTCATAAAGGAAGCTTTGTGACGGTGGGAAATTTTTTTTTCGAGATCTTCATGTCACCATGTTCAAAATGTTCCAAAACGTCGATAAAACACATTTGGAGAAAATGTCCGGATGTATGTATGTGTGTGTGTGTGTGTGTGTGTGTGTGTGTGTGTGTATGTGTGTAATAATGGCCTTCCAAAATTCAAACTTGCATAACTCGAGAACGGTTTGAGCTACAGCCCTCAAATTTTGCAGACATGTGCAGCTCCGTAATCACTTCTTTGACTATAATTTCCGAATTGATTGAAGCTGCAACTCAGATTTTATGTCGTTTTCAAATTCTCAAAAAAAGGGCGTTATCATTCTAGCGATCGCAAATTTTGAGATACTCGTCTAAATAGTTCTTGACAAAGAGATACGTACCCAAGGTTAGTTGGTATTGCATTTGGGCCAAATCCATCAATAAGTTTTGATTTTATGATGTTTTGAATTTTTCCAAAAATCAAATTTGTCGCTATAACTTTTGTGAACTTTGACCAATCAAGCTCAAACTTCACAAAAGTATAGAAAATCATTCAGCCGTGCTGTATCTCAAATTTGCCGAAGATCAGTTAGATGGTTCGGTTTTGACAGGAATTCAAATTTTTCGACCGTAGATAGTGAACGAAGAATCCTTTATGAGGAAGCCAAAACAAAAATGCTTCCTCATAGCGCTCCCATAAGCATCACATTGCTTCCTCATAAAGGATTCTTCGTTCACTACCTACGATTCAGAGGAAGCAAATTGCAATGCTCAACTTGCAGCTTGCTTAAAATTATGAGGAAGCAATTTGCAAGTTTCAACTTGCAGCTTGTTTTTTTTTTGGCAAAATTTATTTGAAAATAAAATATCCTACCGGGATTTTTGGATTCACCGCCGAATATGGCGAGAGCGAGGGCGCGTTTGATGTAATCGTGACCGTAAATCGACGGTCCGATACTCGCGACGATACGATCGGCGATTCTGTGATCCTTGCTCAGACTCAAAATACTATTTATGTCCTCCTCGGTCAACGATTCCACGATTTCCTTGGAATCTTTTACGTGAAGATGATTGGCCAACAATACCGTGGAAAAAACTGGAAAACCTTGTTCGGTATTCAGCGAACCGTCGTAACTGTTTGTGTATATACCGGTCACGTCCACCTCGTCACCGGGTTTGCAACGATCGCACAAATCCGACAGCAGAATGCAATCTTTGCTTCGTGGAATACGTCCGGCCGGTATTCTACCCGGTGACTCTTGTACCGTTACTTTTTGATAGTTACGATATATCGTTTGTTCCATGTTGATCTGTTTGAAACGGAAATTTTATTTTTTGAGGTCCAAAAGCGAATTATTTTCGATGGAATGTATTTTTTTTTTTTTCCGTCAATAACGGAGGCCAAGGAATTTTTTTTTCATCGATTTTAAAAGTCAAGACAAGTGGCAACCGATTTTTATCAGTTTTTTTTCCAAAGAAGAATTTTTATTGATAGAATGATTTTTTTTTCGTCGATAACGGAGGCCAAGGAAATTTTTTTTTCATCGATTTTAAAAGTCAAGACAAGTGGCAACCAATTTTTATGAGTTTTTTTTCCAAAGGCGAATTTTTATCGATAGAATGATTATTTTTTTTGTCAATAACGGAGGCCAAGGAAATTTTTTTCATCGATTTTAAAAGTCAAGACAAGTGGCAACCAATTTTTAGGGTTTTTTTTCCCAAAGACGAATTTTTATCGATAAAATGATTTTTTTCCCTTCAATAACGGAGGCAAAGAAAATTGTTCTTCATCGATTTTAAAAGTCAAGACAAGTCTCAACCGATTCTGATGATTATTTCGTCAATAACGGAGGCCAAGGAAATTTTTTTTCATCGATTTTTTAAAATCGATTTCAAATTTGGATTGATCGTGTCACGAAAAGAAATAATGCAAATTTTTTCGGTGACTCATTCATCTCAAAATCTTGTAGAAAAATAACGCGAGCCAATGAAACCTTATTTTTCTTTTGATATAAATTGATAATAAAAATAAACGTGAAAAAATGTATTTAAAAAATCCAATTTTTTCATTTTTCTTTCGTATTCTGTTACTGCAATCTCTTCCGAATATTTTGGTGCGAAGCAGACTAAAAAATTCGAAAAATTGAGCTCAGGAGAAAAAAAAACTATCAATAAAGCTATCAATGTTCTCCACAAAGTGAACCTAACTCTATGCAAAAGAAATTAATTAGTTATTATTGTTATTACAACGAATGTCAAAAACCATAACCAGTTTTTCGAATTTTTTTTTTCTCGAATTATCGCCGCCATTTCCGTAATTTTCATGGTTTTTTCAAAAATGTTAGGTTCAATCGGCGAAGGAACATGTTCCGAAGAGAATGACGGAGTCGATTTTATATTTGGATCGATCTTGTCACGAAAAAAAAAAAAAAAAATATTCCAAAATGTTTTTCTTCTTTTTCTTCTTTCGTTGGCCTCTAAAATCGATAATAATAAAAAAAAACAACCATCAATGTAATTGAAATGAAAATCAACTGACCATGAACGGTCCCATGCTCTGACACTCGGGACAAGAACCCGGCTTCACTTCCGTATTCTGCGACTGCACGAACGGTCCCAAAACGTAACCGCATTTGCTACAATCGTACTTGACAACCGACAATTGTGGCAATACACCCGTAGTCGCTGTCACAACCCCGAGCGTTCGTACCAATTGATTGAGATGTAATTTTCTGAACGTTCGAAGTTCCTCGATGAGCGGAAGTTCGGATATTCGAACGTGAATTTCCGTGGTGACACGCTCGTAACTCGGAAATATCGTGAGCACGAGTTCTTTGGCCACCGCGTCGAAAAGTTCCAACATTTGAAAAGGCGCTTCCGGCAAAAAATAAGCGAGAACGTGTTCCTTGCTCGCGAGAATTGGAAATTCCACCACGAAACTCGACTGCGCGTGCGCGAAACGTTTGTTTGAAAACAGAAAAAAATCATTGAATAAGATTGTCGGAAAAAATAGGTGAAAATTGGGAATTATTATCTCGAAAACTATTGGTCCGATTGAATTCAAGTTGGTCGCATTCGAAAGTGTATACATTGAGGTATGTTGACGAATTTTTGTTTGAATGTACAGTGAATGGGGGCGCTGTTATTCCGGCCGGCGTGAAATAACTTTTTCAAAGTCGGTTCCCACGTTTTATTTTCAGATAACGGATTGACCGATTCCTTCAAAATTTGGACACAATATGCACGGTTAGGTAATGAAGTTCGGCACGTAGGATTTTTTTTTAAACTAATTTATTTGATTTTTTTATCAATCAACAAAGGTCGTTAATTGAGGTTTAAAAGAGAATTTCAACTTCGATCAAGCGCCATTTTGTGGAAAAAAAAAGAAATCCTACGTGCCGAACAGCTCGAGACGTTACACTTTGAGAATCTTGTTGAAATTTGTTGTTTCGGACCAACCGACTGCCGGAAAAAGTGGAAACCGCAAACCGTGCCGACGACAAAGTTATTTCACACCGGCCGAAATAACAGCGCTCCCATTCGCTGTACATTCGAACGAAAATTCGTCAACATACCTAGATGTATATACTTTCGAATGAGACCAACTTGAATTCAATCGGACCAACAGTTTTTGAGATAATAATTTCCCAAAATTCTTTGGAATTTTCGAAAAATCGATTTTCAAAGATACGCCATGATAAATTGCGTTTGATCAACGTTGAAATAAAATTAAGTCCATAATTGTTTGAGTTATTCACCTGATTGCTCTCGCACATTTGTCTTATACGTTCTCTGTACATATAATGACCCTTTTCGTTGGTGTGGGTGCGCAAAAAACTTTTGAATCTGTTGGTTATTTCCGTTCGAGGTCCGAGCATCATAACCCATTCCTTCACCGTGTGTCCCTTCGTGTCCTCGAGATTTTCGATCGATTCGACCATCTAAAAAAGGAATTTGAAAAAAGTAATAGAAACAAAAAGAAAAAATTCAATCCAATAAATTGTAAAATTTTTGAAAAAATGATTTTAAAAAATTCAATCCAATAAATTGTAAAATTTTTGAAAAAATGATTTAAAAAAATTCAATTCAATAAATTGTAAAATTTTTGAGAAAATGATTTTAAAAAAATTCAATTCAATAAATTGTAAAATTTTTGAATAAATGATATAAAAAAATTCAATTCAATAAATTGTAAAATTTTTTAAAAAATGATATAAAAAAATTCAATTCAATAAATTGTAAAAATTGTGAAAAAATGATTTTAAAAAAAATTCAATTCATTAAATTGTAAAATTTTTGAAAAAATGATTTTTTAAAAATTCAATTCAACAAATTATAAAATTTTGGTTCTTTTTTTTGCCCTCGTTTTTCTGACTAACTGATTGTGAAACAATATAATATTCACCTCGGTGTCCTCGATTTCACCGGTTGCCGCTTTTTCGGCCATTCGACGTTTTCGCGTTTGCGTCTCGTCATCGTCGCTCTCGTCTGCAATCGTGATATAAAAAAATAATGAAAAACTTGCCGTCAATATAAAAATATAAATTGACAATATAAAATGGACAAGAAAAATGGATGCGTCTCGAATTTTCGAATCTTCAATGTTTCGAAGGTCTACAAGTTCGAATTTTTTTTTCAATTCTCATTGTAATTATCCGAAAATCCAAACCTTCGATTTTTTTTATTACGACGTTTTAAAACGAAATTTGAGGAAAAAAAAAACTGCGGATGTTTAAATGTCCGAGGAGTCGAGATAGATCGAATTGAAATTTTCCAACCGGTCAATGTTTCGACGGATTGTTTCACGTCAATTTAGACGGTCGAAACCATTTCATGATTTTTTTTTTAAGCTCTTGATTTATCCCGAAAACGATCCTGAATGTTTTTTTTTTCAATATTTTCGGATTCTCTACAACCCTCAGAGAATATGAAAACTACTCCCAAATAAAGAAACGCGTATTTTGACGTAATTAAAAACTTTGTTTTTTTCTTTCTTTCGAGATTTCAGTAAGTAAAAAAATGAAGTTGGCCAAAATTTCAGAGTGGGATCTCTATTGCAACTTTTTTTTTTTTACCCCAAATCGAACGGTCAAAACCTAATGCATTTTTTTTTTTTAAACTCTTGTTTCACCCCAAAAACTATCCTGATTTTTTTTCAGAATTTTCGGATTCTCTACAAAAAAAAAAAAAAAAAAAAAACCGCGGGAACACGAATTTTAGAAAATTTCGAACAATCGAAACATTAAAAAAATTCGAAACTTCGAGACACACCCTGAAAAATCGAATTATCGGTCGAGATGAAACTTGCCGTAAAGAAGATCTCTGTCGTCGCCTGCAATTCCAGCTGCGCGATCGCGTTTTCGCATCGACGCTTCTGCGGCTGCGCGATCTCCCTGCGATATCTCGGAATAATCGTCGTCGTCGACCATTCGCGGATCGTAACGATCGAGCGCCGACATTGGTCGATAGTCGCTGCAATTTTTTTTTCAAATTCATGAATTTTCAAATCACCGAAACTCTTCAGCAATAAAAAAATTGAAAAAAAATATATAATCTGATCGAGATGAATTAACTGAGGAACTGAATTAATTGAGGGACGGGACGGGACAAGACGGGACGATACGGTACAAGATGGGACAAGGCGGGACGAGATGAAATGCGGGCGAAACCAAAAGGTAACCGCTAATAAATAAATAAAACCCGATCGAGATTAATTGAATAAAAAAAATTGATCAAATGGTAATTAGTAAAACGACTAACGCTTCCATGTTGTCGCCGAACAACTCCTCCCCATCTTCTTCTTCTTCGTTAATTTGTTCCTGCGATTGATCTCCGAGCAAATCGCCTTCGTCCTCGAAGGGCTCGTCCATGGACGGAGCCGGCGAAGTCATTGCTTCCCTGGCCCTGTCCGAGGGCAACGGCGACGTCGATTCGCTCTTAAAATAAAATAATGAAAATTGAAAAAAAAAAAAAAAAAAATTTAATATTATCAGTGATTAATTTTTAAAACCCCCCAAAAAAAAAAGTACCAAACAAAAACTTTGCAGTTGAAAAGAAAATTGTACACAAGTTGTGAGGTTCGTTTACAAAAAACAAAGCATTACTCACCATTATTTTTCAAATAATGTATTTGAACGATGAAATAACAAATCAACAATGCACAAAGAATTATTGAACTGAATTATTCGACATTGAACGTTGATGATCTATGTTGCATCTGGGAATTGCGTGCGAGACAAACAAAAACTTGAAATGCGAATGAGAGACGGACAAAACATGAAATAAAAAATTTTTGGCGGCAATGCGCGCCGGGTTTGCGACTTTAAAAGCGTGAAGCACGCGAAAGCAGAGAGATGAGTTGAGAAACGGTTTTTGGGAGCGAATTCGTCTAGTTTCTTTCTTTTTGCGACTATCGGCGCGCCATCTTGGCGGGAGTAAGTCGAACTGGACCCACGTTTTCGCTCTTACCGGTCGCGTATACTATTTCAATTATTTGGGGGCGAATCGTTGATAATTGTGAAATTTGGATTGAGGATTAATATTTGAAACTAAATCTATTAATAGTTGCACTCGCATTAGTAAATATCTCAATAGTTAAACTCGCAAAATGTTTAAACATTGGAATAGTCGAATTGCAATAGTCCAAAATGTGGCGCTCTCTAGCGGAATATGTTGTGGACTAACGTAGTGATTCTCAAACCGTGTTACAGTATAACCTCTGGATAGTCCATAATGGGGCGAATTAATAGGCGGGGATGTATTATTGAGAGGTTGACCTAGTCGACCAATAGCGAAACAGTTCAATGTATTTGTGGTTCGTGTCTGCCGACATGAAACCAGTGACTCTCAAATCGAAGCATTCGATAGGTTCTGCATCGGTTGTGAATTCGCCGGAAAATAATAATACACCGATTAAAGTGATAAAAAATGTAGCACGTAAGATAAACCGGCGCGAAAGGTAAGTGCAGAGGTTATGAAAACAAAATTAAAAATTTCTATAATCGTTCGCGAACTGTCCAATGTTGTGAAAACCTAATCTACAAATTGTCTATTCAAGAAAAGTCAACTGCATAAGCACATTGAAAATGTATAAATAATTATTTTGAATATACAATGAACTTCTGATTATTTTATTCAAATTTATCAGCTGTCTGGAGTGAAATTGCTAATGATTCGAAAAAGAACTGAGCATTGCTGTATTGGGATTTTAAAATGCGCGCGTTTTTAAGATACATCTTGAATTGCTTCGATTTGAGAATCACTGCATTCGATCATAAGATATTCCGGCAGGGGCGCTGTTCGCTATGTGCATTTGCTGGTAAAAAATTTTGAAATGACTGTCAGCGCTCGCGGTGTTAAAAATCCGTACTTTGGGCACGTATTTTGTTAAGAGAGATGAGCGGAACAAGCGTTAATCAAACTTATTCAAATTCAATCGGTGTATATAGTAAAGGGTTTTCTATGTATAGCGAAGACTATTTTATTCTATCTTCTATTTGCAGCACAGTAGTAGTTTAAAAGTTACTTATTAAGTTACACAATTAAGTTCGCAAGCCGAGTAACGAACATAACCCTATTTTTTGTCGACTTGTTTTCTTGCACAAGTCAAATCATGGACGAAAAAAGCAAGAAAAAATATAAAATTGCCTGCTGTGTAGTGAATCGTCTAAATTCATGAGAAAAATTTTGTATGAAATGTGGAATTTATTTTGTATGCAGCATGTGACACAGACGTCACTTAACCGCGCGTTCAGTGATCCACTAAATTCATATTCGCGTTAGTTTAAGAAATGTTTACATCTATAATGATAAAATTTATACATTGGTTCCTATATTTTTTTTCTCGCAACGATTCTATGGATATGGATGTATGATTCGAATAATAAGATATTTGTAAAATATGATATTTTTCTTTCCGGTATCATTACACGTAATAGTAGTTTGCTGACGTTAACGCCGACTTTTGCCACAGTGGCGCTAGTGGCTTCGTGCACATAGCGAATAGGAGTTCGGTTTCCTAGTCTTCTGTCTTCTTGGGTTTTACTGTACAAGACAACAGGAACCAAAATGGCGCCAACATTCAAATTATTTCCCGCACTCCGAAAACAAAAATAACCATTATTCAACACTCGAATAACGGACAATTCATCATAATTTTTATTACAAATAATCATTAAATAAATAAAAATATACAAAATTTCTCAATCTATCAAAGTTTTTTTCAAGCTCTTGAGATTATCAATTTCGTTGGGAATAGATTGGAGCTCGACATTTATGTTGGCCGCTTTCACAGCCAGATACAAAGACTCTTGAAATCTTTTTTGCGCCAGTCTCAAATTGCGAGGCACCAAAAGACCGAACCACTTGATGGGATCGTCGCACTTTTCGCCGTTGTCCTTCTCGGTTTTCAAACTTATGTCGAAGCTCGCCAAGTCTTTGCCTCTCTTGGTGGTAGCGACCGTTTCCAACTCGAACAGCGAACTCATTTGACCGTCCTGAGGAATTTGCAGACTGCCGATGGATTCTTTGCCTCTGATGTATCGAGCCTTTGCCAATTCTATGTGTCCCTCGCGAATCAATTTTTCCAGTCGAATGTTTACGGAAATTTTTTCTTCCATCAACTCGAGCGATCGTATCGATAGTTTATCGAGCTCCTCGCAAACGTCTACGATACTTTTACCCATCTCTAAAAGCAGGCACAAATGTATCTCAGTTCAGCTTTCAAAAAAAAAAAAAAAAAAAATTATTAAAAAATTACAAAAAAATTTTTAGGTTAACTGACTTGTATAATTGAATCTTTTACCGAGTCGGACGAATGTTGGATTATTTATTTGCAATTTTACTATTTTTACGACGGGCAGTGTATCATTTGCATGAGAACCAAACTTTCGTAGACATAATTTTTGTAAAAACAAACGATTGCAACTTGTTGTGTTTACTGAATGTGTACTTTGGTGGTGTTTACCAGTGTCAAAGAAGATGGGTTACATGGAACGGTATTCGGGATGGGCGAGACAGCCTCGTGATCGGGGAGCACAACAGCCACAGCGCGGCGCTGCTGACGCTGGGGCGGCTCGTCCGTGCGCGCGCACGCAGAAAATTCTCGCCTGACTCCGCCCCCATTTCCGTCTCACTTTTACACTCTAGGCTCCATGTCTATCTTCTTTGGTCGAACATAACCCAACAAAATTATTCGTCGAACATAACCCAACAAAATTATTCGTCGAACATAACCCAACAAAATTATTCGTCGAACATAACCCAACAAAATTATTCGTCGAACATAACCCACCAAAATTATTCGTCGAACATAACCCACCAAAATTATTCGTCGAACATAACCCAACAAAATTACTCGTCGAACATAACCCAACAAAATTACTCGTCGAACATAACCCCCCAAAAACAAATCATCAGTATTATTATCAACAATGAAACGGTCATAGAATCTCATAACCTAAAATACGACAATTTGTTATTGTTCAAATCACAAAGACAATTTATATCATCAAACAAAATGAATTCGCAATGTCGTTTTGCGAACGAAGATCCACTGGGATTCACGAGACAAACAGCTACGATGCTGGTGGGACTGGGCGCCAAAGATCTTGTGCCGCAATTCAAAAAGCGAAACATTTCGTCGCAAGCTCTGACCGCCCTCAGCAAACAGGATCTCATGGTCCTCGGTAAAGCATTCGATACGTCTTCCAACAATTTTCCATATCGTCTTCTACTCCAAAACCGATTTCCACTTCCCAAAAAACCCAAGAAAACAAAAAACTAGGTTCTAGTCTCAAAGTTAGTTTTTTTGGGGCGAAACTTGCGTACGGATCGCGATCGCTATTTGCGTCGATCCCAAAGTCAAACCCAAAACGTTTTTGTACGAACAAAACAATTTCTACGAGTTCAAATTCGATCGCACGAAATAACGATCGACGAACCTTCTCCGCGACTCGTAGAATCGAGGTAACCTAAAAATTTGTCACAAAAAATTCAGCCGTTCGGACAAAAGCGCGAGCCTAGGAACTCTAGTAGAAAAAAAAACAACTCTCCGTCGTTAACGTTTACGATCATTCGCGTTCGAAACGCAAATGTAAGAGATAATCGATGTTGCAGGTGCGGACGAGAGTCTGGCCGACGATATGCTGAGGGAGTTGCGAGCGGCCGCTCGCAAAACCGGAGGCAGAGATCTTTCGGAAGAACTGAGGTAAACAAAAAAAATTCCACATCTCCAAAAATGTCTTTTCTTCGCCTAAAAAGAAAAAAAATCCCAGATAGCAAAAAAAAAAAAAACGGAAAACAAAACAATTATTTACAGAACGAAGCAGTTGATCAAGATTCTGGCTTGCGCCAATAATCAGCTCGATCTCATACAAACATTCATTTCCTACGCTCGTCTCAGACTCGCAAAAGATCCCGAAGATTTCGTAATCGACGTTACGACCAACGTCAGAGCCAGTCAGGCTCTGATCGCAGCCGCCAAATGCACAATCGACGACGTCGACCGTCTGGAAAAAAATTTTTCCCAACTCGCTGCAGAATTTTCCGATCGAAATTTTCACGAAAAAAATTCTAAATTGTTGTTCGTTCGATTTTTAACGGGAATGGGATTTTTCGTGGGTTTGGGTTGCGCATTGAGATACGGAATTGTTTCGATTGGGAGAACGTGAGACTGAATCGTAGAAACTATTATTTTTTTTATTTCGTGAGTTGAGAAAATTTATTTCTTCTTTTTTTTTCTAATTTTTTTTCAAACTTTTTATTTATTTATTTATTTTCTTTATTGAAGTATGAGAGTTTCCGCTCCTTCTTGTCGCACGACAATACCGTCTCTTCGTTTAATCTCCTCGGCGTATTGCAGCTTGCACTCGAAAATTCTGTAACAGAAAAAAAAAAAAAAAAAATTTCGTTGTTTTCTTTCGCGACAATTTTTTTCGAAATTTATCAATATTGTTATAATTAATTTTTTTATTTGGTTTTTCGACGATAGAAGGACGGTCTCTCCGTTTTTTGGATATCTTACTTCGCCAAATTCGTCCACTGTTGAGTTTGATTAACATTTTGCGCCATTAACTCCTTCACGGATTTTTCCTCGTCCTTCAGATATTGCAATCGTTTCTCTTCCACGATTGTTTCCTCGTTCAATTTGTCTCTCAACGATTGACCGACGCTCGGACTCGCGTAGGACTGTGAAAAAAAAAAGGTTTCAATAATTTATCGCATTAGTTTTATAATTTAATTTTTCATTCATTCGTGCGAATATGAATACATATATATACATTTTTTTTCTAATAATTATGATTTGTTTTGGGCGATGAATTATTTTATTTTTTTATGAAACTTTGGCGAAGTACGATCTAATTTTTTTTGTATTTTCGCTACATTTTTAAGACTTCTGTATTAAACTCTTGGTTCGAGTTCGAGAGAGTTTAAATACATCAAATCGATTTTATTTCATAGCCTATTATAATTTATAATAAATCTTTTTTATTTATTTTCCAAATAATTTTCTATTTACTGCACTTCGCTCAATCAACCCATTAAGAGTCGATGAATCGAAGTACACCCAACGATTTTTTATTTTCTAATTAAATCATGTTTTTTTTTTAAGTATTTTTTTGTTGATACTTGTTGGAAAATAGTTTGCCAATGATTTTTGTATTGAAAATTGTGGTCCAGGACTCGAGTGTTTTTTTTTAAGGCTGAGGAGCGTACGAATGTGAACGAAGGGAGGAAGCAAGACGGACAAGAAATAAGAGAGAAAGAAAAGAAGGCAGAAGGAATGGAAGCAAGGAAGGCAGAAGGGAGGGAAGAAAGGAAGGAAGAAAGAAAGTAAGAAGGAAGGTAAGAAAGGAAGGCAGAGGCAAAGGAAGGCAGGAGGAAAAGAAGAAAGGAAGGCAGAAGGAAAGGAAGGCAGAAGGAAAGGAAGGAAGGAAGGCAGAAGGAAAGGAAGAAAGGAAGGCGGAAGGAAAGAAAGAAGGAGACGAAGAAAAGCAGGCAGAAGAAAAGGAAGAACAGCAGGCAGAAGGAAAGGAAGAACGGAAGGCAGAAGGAAAGGAAGGAAGGAAGGCAGAAGGAAAGGAAGAAAGGAAGGCAGAAGAAAAGGAAGAAGGAGACGAGGAAAATCAGGCAGAAGGAAAGGAAGAAAGGAAGGTAGAAGAAAAGGAAGAACAGCAGGCAGAAGGAAAGGAAGAAAGGAAGGCAGATGAAAAGGAAGAAAGAAAGTCAAAAGGAAAGAAAGAAAAGCGGGCAGAAGGAAAGGAAGAAAGGAAGGCAGACGAAAAATAAGAAAGGAAGTCAGAAGGAAAGGAGGAAAGGAAGGCAGACGAAAAATAAGAAAGGGAGGCAGAAAAAAAGGAAGAAAGGAAGGCAGACGAAAAGAAAAAAAGTAGGCATAAGGAAAGAAAAAAGGGAAGGCAGAAGGAAAGAAAGAAAAAGAAGAAACAAAAACAATCAAAGAAAAACAGAAACAAAAAGCAGAAGAAAAGAAAGAAACAAAGCAACAAAAGATTATCAATTCAACTTAAATCGTGAAAAAAAATATGCCCTCAATATAAAAATGATTTCCAAAAGAAATAAAAAACGAAAAAAAATGGTATTCTCGCTTCTCAATAACACGATTAACGTCATAATTCTTTCGAACTCGAACCAAGATCAAAATACACATAAATACAGTTACAATTAAAATACAGTCTCAAGAATGTAGCTGGAAAAAAAAATTACTTCACAATTCGTCAAAGCTTCGTACGAAATAAATTTTGTTTTTCAATCAAAATTCATTTCGAACTTTCGTAGCTTTCGATCAACACGAATTGCCACAAAATCGAGCTCACCCGTAATTCTTGCTGAATCTTTTCTTGCGCCAGTTTCAATTTTTCAATCTCCTCGGTGAGTCTCCGGGCCTCAGTCTCGTCCCTCGTCACACTGTCGCGAAGAGCATTAACCTCGGCCAATAGCGAAGCGCTTGTGCTTTGCATACTCGCGTCCACGGAATTGTGACTTCTCTGAGCTCTCTCGTAACGTTCCTCGAGCTCCTGCGATTTTTCACGCAGTGGCTGCAACTCTTAAACCGAACGAAAAAAAAAAAACAAAAATTAATCATTAACACGGAGCCTTATGGAAAATCACGCTCAATTTGATACAATACAAAAAGTCCTCGTCAGATTTTAATGAAAACACTTAAGGGGACTGAGTCACCTAAAAAATTCGAAAATTAAATTTTTTTTTCCGTGACACGGCCGATCAAAATTGAAAATCGATTTTACCCTTACGAAGTACGTATACTTAGCTATCATTTCAAATTTTTCCATAGCCGTATGAGTTATCTAAATGCTGTGAGATTTTTCACAAAATTTTTCACTTGTCGCAGCTTTCGGACTCTGCGACTCAATGGATTTTCAATTCTGACGTCTCATTTTCTTCGTAACAGACCTCATTCTCGGATGAGTGTGGGATTTTTTTTTATCTGCTTTCTGGAAATTATGGCGACCTATAATGTGAAAAAAAAACAATTTTTTTATAACTTTTTGAAAAACCGGTTGAATAATAGGTTACCATAAATTCGTTTTACCTCGCATCCAAAATTCCTACACTCATCCGAGAATGACTGCGATTTGGAACAAAATGAGACGTCGGAATCCAAAATCCGTTCATCGGTGCGGTCCGAAAGTTGCGACAAGTGAAAAATTTTGTGAAAAATTTCACAGCATTTAGATAACTCATACGGCTATGGAAAAATTTGACATGATAGCTAAGTATACGTACTTCGTAAGGGTTAAATCGATTTTCAATTTGGATCGGCTGTCACGGAAAAAAAAATTTAATTTTCGAATTTTTTAGGTGACTCAGTCCCCTTAATGCAGAATCATCATCGTCGAAAATCTCACCGTTCAGCAACGGCGCAAGCTGAGCCTTAAACCCAGCAATCTTCTTCGCCAATTGCCCGTTGATAATCGCCGCATTCTCAGCCGTAAAATCATCCGGCAAGCTATTTTCCATTGTTCCACCATTGATCGGCTTGCAACGTGCAAGTTCACTATCCAAAATTTCAATCGTACGATGTAAAACTCCGGTTTCCGCTCTCAAACCCGCAAGTTCGGTTCTGCAACGTTTGTACAAAACGCTTTTCGTCTTCAATCGCGCCACATAACGTTTCAATTCTTCGCCACGCGGTACGGAATCCTCGACGAAACGTTTGGCTTTTTCACGTTTTTCATCGAGTTTCGTCAAAAGTTCCGTCAAATTGGCTTCCGTGGATTCCAATTGTTCCAAAGTATTGCGTTTAACGCTAGTTATGGCCGCGGCTTGTTGTCTGAACGGCGCCATTTTGTCAGCACCGGTTTCGGAAATTCGCGTTTCCGCGAGTGTTTGAACCTCGCGCGCCGCCTGATCGAGTCTGTGACGTAAATTGACAATTTCGTCGGGACCCACGTACGAAGAACCCGCGACCGACGTCAGAGCTTCCACACGAGCTTTCACGGCTGACAATTCGGCCGGCAAACGTTCGTTGTAAACCGCCGTTTGTACCATAACCTCTTCCGACAAACGTTGTAACAAAGTTTCGGCCGTTAATTCCACTCCGGCTTGACGCAAAGCTTCGAGCTTTCGTTCCGATCTTTGCAATGACGATTGCAAATTCGTCATTGCTTCTTTTTCTTGAATCTTTTGCGATGCCAAATCGCGTTCGCGATCGCGTTCTATTCGCAATGCTTTTGCGGATTTTAGAAGGTGAGCGTTTGATTCCGTTCGTGATTTTATTTTTTCTATCCTGTCGATTATCACCTGGGAAATTGGGGGGAAAAAAAAGAAATGTTAACATTGTGGATCTATTTGGTTTTTCGATCTTGGACAATTTTTGTTTTACTGTTTTAATTACAGTTTGGAATTTATCGACAGCTTCAATGCTATTTTTTGTCGTTTTTTGAAGAAATGTTTTGTTTTTTGTTGTTGGGAAATGGTTTGCCTTTTTTTTCAATCACGATTCTCGTGCGGGAATCGAGTATTTTATTGTAGGCTTAGGATCACGCGAATGTGAAGAAAGTGAGGAAACAAGATCGGAAGGAAGAAAGGAAGGCAGAACGTAGGGAAGGAAGGGAGGCAGAAGGAAAGGAATGAAGGAAGGCAGCAGGAAAGGAATAAAGAAAGGCAGAAGGAAAGGAATGAAGGAAGGCAGCAGGAAAGGAATAAAGGAAGGCAAAAGGAAAGGAATGAAGGAAGGCAGCAGGAAAGGAATAAAGGAAGGCAGAAGGAAAAGAATAAAGGAAGGCAGAAGGAAAGGAATAAAGGACGGCAGAAGGAAAGGAATGAAGGAAGGCAGAAGGAAAGGAATAAAGAAAGGCAGAAGGAAAGGAATGAAGGAAGGCAGAAGGAAAGGAATAAAGAAAGGCAGAAGGGAATGGAGAGAGGGAGGCAGAAGGAAAGGAAGGAAAGACGGTAAAAGGACAGGAAGAAGGAAAGGCAAAAGGAAAGGATGGCCCAGGGAAAGGCAAAAGGAGGGGAAGACAGGAAGACAGGAGAAAAAGAAGGAAGGAAGGTAGAAGGACAGGAATAAAGGAAGGCAAAAGGAAAGGGAGGCCGAATTAAAGGAAGGAAGAAAAACAGAAAGGCAGTAGAAAAGGGTGGAAGACAGGAAAGCGGAATGAAAAGAAGAAAGAAAGGAAGGCAGAAGGAAAAGAATAAAGGAAGGCAGAAGGAACGAAATGAAGGAAGGCGGGAGGAAAGGAAAGAAGGAAGGAAGGGGAGGTAAGAAGGATGGCAGAAAAAAATGAATAAAGGAAGGCGGAAGAAAAGGAAGAAATGAAGGCAGAACAACGGAAAGGAAGAAACAAACAACGAAAGAAAGGAAGAAAGGGAGGAAGAATGAAGGGAAGAAAGGAAGGCAAAAGTAAAAAAAGACCGAAGGAATGAAAGAAAGGAAGACACAAGAAAAGAAAGAACTAAGGAAAGGAAAAAAGTGAGATGGAAAACAAATTTCAAAAAAATGTTCACCTCTCGCTCCTTCTCCATAGCCTTGAGATCCGCTTTGAGCTCCGCAGCAGCTTCTCCGCCTTTCTTTCCAGCTTCTCGCTCCTTGTGAACCATCTTGAAGTCCTCGATAAGAGCGAGATAACGATCGTACAGAGCTGCGGTTTCCGGCTCGCTCAAGTACTCCGACGGTACGTCGATCTGAAATTCACAACGACAACAGAATCAATCGTCAAAGTAAAAATTTGAGAACTGAACTGACAAAAAAAAATTAGAAAATACAAGAATTACCAGAATCAAAAAATTACCTTGACGAGAAATCGAGCCAAATACGATCGTTGCCGAGCGACATTTACGTTCGACAATAGCCATTGCAAAATCGTGTAAATTGTTTCCGAATCACCTTTGACCAATCTTTGTCTGCGGAGACGCAAAAAAAAAACACAGAAACAAACAAACGTCACGTGAGTCTTTGAATGATCATTCTCGAATAGTTATTACGATAAATCAATGGTACAAGATCATTGAACCAAATGAGTCGAGAATGATGCGAAAAAAATATAACAAAAAAATATAAAATAAAGAATGAGGAGACTCAATCCATTAAGAAAAAATTATTTCACCGACACTACATCAAAGATGAATGATAAATTTGTATATGGGTCATTCTTTGGAAACTCAACACACCTAAAACGATCCAAAAACGCAAATTACAAAAAAAAATACCACCCGATTTTCAAGTCTAAAAACTTCACCAAATAAGTGAAAAAAAAACTGCAAAGAATCCGAAAAAAAATATTTTTGTTGATCTTGATTTTTCGGCTCATCACGAAAAAACGACTTTTCAATTTTTTTTTTCGCGTGTTTTCAGTGCTTTCCCGAAGACGAATTGGATAGGCGATATTTTCATTGAAAGGCTGAGACATTTTTACAACAACAAAAAAACTATCGGAATTTTTTTTTCCGACGTTGATATGCTGAATTTGTGAGCATTCATTTGTGAGTTAACATTTGAGAAAAATACCAAAAGACTAATGATCGACCCAAAGACGTGAATTACGTTCGAAAAATATGAAACAAAAAAAATTGAGCGTCCTCTGTTTGACATATATAAATGAATATCAAAGTTACAAGGAGATCATGCACTATGGGGTCCACAAGTGTGTTGGGTTTCTAAAGATCGACTTATTTTATGTATTTTATTTATTTATTTTATTTATTTTATTTATTTTATTTATTTTATTTATTTTATTTATTTTATTTATTTTATTTATTTTATTTATTTTATTTATTTTATTTATTTTATTTATTTTATTTATTTTATTTATTTTATTTATTTTATTTATTTTATTTATTTTATTTATTTTATTTATTTTATTTATTTTATTTATTTTATTTATTTTATTTATTTTTACAAAATACCTGAACAATACAGGTTCCTTGTTGGGCTGATACTGAAGAACCCTCAGCACTGATAACAAACGTATGGACGTTTGCTCGAGGGTCTCGTCTCTGAGATCAACCTTCGTTCCATCTTGCGTTATTTCCGATAAAACGTCACTGAGTATCTGTTTTTTTTTTTCGATAATCATTAAAATAAATTCATTGATAAAAAAATACTTGTAAAAAAAAAATTACCCATTTAGGGATTTATAAATGAATTCGTCGAAATTACCTGCAACAAATCAGCTCCGTTCAAAGCCTTGAACGACAATAAAGTATAATTCTTCTTCAGAACTTTGTTCAACTCGGTTACGATGAACTTCAAATCTTCGCTCATTATGAAATTCGATGAAATTATTCAATTACAGAACTTCAAAATGCAGAAGTTCAATGCAGAAAACACGAAATAAATATCGAATTTTTTTCGTTTTCTTTCAGGTATCTTGTTGGGGTCGAGTGTGTGTGTGTTGTGTTGTCATGTATTGTTGCCATAGTGATCATCGGCAAGCGCCGATTATTCGTCGGAACTACGAATTATCATCGTCATTGTCATATTTTGTCATCGTTGATTCGGACGAATTTGAAGGAAACAAAAAAAAAGAAGAGAAGAAAAAACAAATTTTTATCTCTGTTGATAATACAAAATTCGATGAAGCGTCGGAAAGGAAGATTCCTGTTTTTTTTAAAGTAAGATGGCTACGTTCGAAGTCTTCCACAGTCCGAGTCTCACTCGGCCAATCAGTGGGCTCGCTCGGGATTGGTCGGCTCGGGCGAGCGCGCTGATTGGCTGATTGAAAAAACTTTTTTTTTTGGACGATACTAATGATAATTAACAATGAGTAATTTACTTTAAATAATTTTATAAATAATATAATCAAGTACTCTCTCGTTATAACCGAGAGGACAGGATCGAAGTGAAGTGAGCGATAAGTTTGTAGTCTCCATAGTTGATTGGTCTAGCCCCCATGAGGCTAACTTCATGTCCATAGTTGATTGGTCCAGCCCCTCATGACGCTAACTTCATCTCGGTTCCAAATTGAGCTCAGTGGCGCTGCGGTCGAGCTAGGTCTGACCAATGCGGTGCTATCATGCTCACCATTTGCCAAGCTGCCCTCACATTCGTGTGGAGCAAACATAACCCTTGTATATGACGCGCTGGCATTTTATACGCAAATTGATTGAAGCCGTAAGTTGTGATTAAAATGAAAATGATATAAAATTGTAATTAAAATGTATGATCAGAGAATTTGAAAAAATGTTCATCCTTGATATGGAGAGAATAAAGAGTACTGTGAAAGTCCATGTAAACGAGGTGTATATGTATTAATTGCATTTTTGAAAAATTATTCGAGTTTCAATATTTAATATTTTCTAACTAAAAATACGTTTCAAAGTGATTTTGTGAATATAAGTATGATTCATTCACTTCGATTGAAAAATGCAATTACCTTTGGAACCCCGAACAGTTTTCTCTGACTCAAGCCACCACCGAGATATTTGCTTCCGCAATTTAACATAGAACAAAGTTTGGACATTTTTGCACCTCATAATTATTCATGAATCACGGAGAAACAACTATTGCGAATTGTTGGGGGTTATTTTGACGTGCCGTAGAGATCCTCGCGGGTGATTCGAACTAGCCGGGTCGATGCGAGTACCTCATTGGTCGGACCCAGCTCGACCGCAGCGCCACCATAGCAGCTATGTGCGGTCCCACCCGAACTAGTGGAGTTCGGTCACCTGGTCTCTAGTCTTCTCGGCGTGCTCCTTACTTCTAGCCGCCATGTTCGGGACGTTGCTCTAGACACTCCCCCCCCCACATAATCTTACATTTCAAGTCCAAACTGGTCCAAACGTACGTCATGTGTCTATGTGTTTGTGAACAAGAGTAATAACAAGTGTTTATTTACTTACTGTCAAAATTATTTTTCAAAAAAAAAAAAAACAAACAAAAAGTCGTCGATAAACGTTGAAAAAACAAATTTGTCACGATTGCTTCGACTCTCAGTGAAAATTTCAACCACAAAAATGGAAGGTAAAATTTGTAAAAAAAAAAAAAATAAAAAATAAAAACATGATCTTTCATAAATAACGATCGAAAAAAAAAAATACTGATAATAAAAATAATTTCAAAAAATGATTTATCGATAAACGAAAATTTCTGTCGTGATTGAATAAAAAAAAAAAAATTATTTATTTTCATTGAACATTTTTTTTTGATGAAAATAATAATAATAATAATAATAATAATAATAATAATTTGCAGGTAAAACTTGTCGTGATTAAAAAAAGCTAAAAAAAAAAATTGATTTTCATTCAAAAATGTTTTTATGTCACGCTGTCCGTAAAAGTGCGGTTTTACGCTCACTTCGTTCGCTTCAAACCGCATTTACGGACCTTGTGACATAAAAATTCGTACGACACTTGTACGAAAAACGTTTTCTGGACTCGTGTGATTGCAATACTCGCCTTCGGCTCGTTCTGCAAACTCACACTCGTCAGAAAACATTTTTTCGTCCTAGTGTCATAATATACTATTGATGAAAAAAAATAACAAAAAAAAAAATTAAAAAATAAATAAATGAATAAAAAACAATTCGCAGGTGAAACGAGACCGAACGTCGACAGGCTAGCCGAACAACTAAGGGAAGCCGTCAAACTAAGAGACGACGCCAACGACGACTATTGCGAACACATTATAGAAATATTGGACGAGTTAGGCAGTACCACCAACATTTCCGTCGAAGGTCCGTGGCTCATATTTTTTAATTTTTTTTTTCACTCGAGGGGTTAGGGCTACTCATAACCCCGAAAAAGAAGCTTTTTCTTTGGAATTTATTTTTTTTCAAACGAGTTTTATTATTATGGGAAAGATGTTTTCCCATATGAATAATCGATATTTCGAGAAGTTGCAGTAAAAGTTTTATGGAGAAATAATGACGATCGAGAGAGATACGGCACGTCCGCGAGGAGTCGAACAAAAAAAAAGTATTTTGTAGTGATGACCGCTGCTCGTCACTGGATCATCCGAAATCGAAAAAAATAAACGGGGATGATTGGTGAATCACATTGGGCCCAGGATGGACGAAGGGTTAATGAAAAATTTCGATTTTTGACAAAATGACGGATGTTCAAAGTCAACATTTGTTTTTTCCACCAAAATTTCACTCGTATTTTCGGTTGTTAAAAAAAAAAAAAAAAACTATTCACCGCAGATGAAAATCCTTGGTCCATCGTGGGGGACAATTGTGTACGGAATAAGTGATGTAAATTTCAAAACGATCGGTCAAGCCGTTCTGGAGTTACAACGATCGACGACTCTGAAAACGTGATTTCGAGAAAAACGCGTTTAAAGTTTTCAAGTTCGATCAACGTGGAAATAAAAAAATTGATTTTTGGACCTACATCGAATCATCTGTTCCGGCACTATAAAGCGATCCTTCCTTTGCGATTTTCTTTCGACGTCGCCGATGCAAATTAAAAATCTTGCACCAAAATTTTTCATCGATTTTTGAAAATTGCTAAGTAGCCCTAACTCCTCTTAAAAATCTTTGAATCAGGAAAAAGAGAAGAGAGAAGAAAAAAAAATAATGGAAAGAGATGAAAAGATTGAAAAAGACGAATAACGATGAATAATAAATTATTCTAGTGTCTTGTAAAAAATTGTCGATCGAATTTTTTATTGATTTACAGAAAATGCTGAATTTACGATAGACGACGTTTTCCTGAAATTGTTGAATCACAAGTCTAACGCCATAGTCGCCAAAACCGCGAAAGCCATCGCAGAAATAGCAAAGACCGACAAGGGCAGAGAAAAATGTACGGACGAAGATTTGACGAAGACGCTGATGAATCTTATGCAGGGAGACGACGTCGACGTGCTTACCCAAACTACCAGGGCGCTCGGAAATATATGCTACGAAAATGGTTTTTATAATTTTTATATTTTTTTCTATTTTTTTTTCTTCAATTTTTAATTTTTTTAAAATTTTTAAAATTAAAAAAAAAATGTTTTTCACATCCTTAACATTTATCACCCCACGTGAATTATTCAGATCATTTAATAATATTATCAAACAAGAAAAAAAAAATTAAGTTTTGGTATTTGGAATAAAACTTATTATTATTATTATTATTATTATTATTATTATTATTATTATTATTATTTTAGAATCACTCCAGAATTGTTGAAAATAAAATAAAAACAAAATGTTTACGAATCCAAAAGCCAAAAATGTAAATTTTCTTTGGTTAATATTGTTGCTACGCGTTTGCCCAAATATTTTTTATTTTTTCAATAATCAATTTTTATCGAATTAATGGCAATTGAAAAAAATTAATTTCCAAAGTCAAAAACCCAAGGCCAAAGCACTCCCTTTCAAGGTCAATTCAAGGCCAAAGAACTTCCTTTCAAGGTCAATTCAAGGCCAAAGAACTTCCTTTCAAGGTCAATTCAAGGCCAAAGGTCGATGGCCCTTCGATAATATTAAATGAATGACTAAATAAATAAATAAATACATAAATAAATAAATAAATAAATAAATAAATAAATAAATAAATAAACAAATAAATAAATAAAATGGTATTGAATCGTTAAAAAATCGTCTTTCACCACTTCTACCACTGTATTAAAACCTGAATAAATTGATTTCAGAAAAGGGCAACAAATTGGTGCAAGATAACGACGGATTGACGAACGTATTGGCGGTTTTGGAGAAGGGAGTGAGCCTGAAGGACGCGACGGGTGCGGCACTGCTCAGAAGTTCGGCCGCCGGATTTTTGTTGAATTTTCTCATCGACCAGACTGCATTGCAACAGAAGGTCACGAGTCAAATGATTTTTCAAATATATTTTTTTCAAATCAATGAAGCTCGAAAAAATAACTCAATAAATAAATAAATTAGACGTCAAAATTATTCGTCGTGTAAAAAAATTAAAAAAATAAATAAATTTGACGTCAAAATTATTCGTCGTCTAAAAAAATTAAAAAAATAAAAAAATTTGACGTCAAAATTATTCGTCGTCTAAAAAAATTTCAAAAAATAAATAAGATAGATGTCAAAATTATTCGTCATCTAAAAATATAAAAAAATAAATAAATTAGACGTCAAAATTATTCGTCGTCTCAAATATTATTCTCAATCATAAATAATAATAATTTTTTTTTTTCATTGTGCGCAGGCCTTGGAAAAAAATGTCGTACCGATAATCTGCAGCGTTTTGGAGGTGGACGGCACGAAGGAGGACGGAAAAGCGGCTATGCACTCACTCGTGACTCTGGGATTGTTCAACGATTCCGGTATACAAATATTGGACGAACGACTTTGCAAAATACTCGTTGAGATATTGGCCAGACCCATGCTCTCCGAATTATCGGAAATTTGTTTGGAACTCGTTCACGGCCAAGCTGAGAATGGTAAAACTTCAAATTTTTTTCATTCGTTTATTATTTCACACGATTCGTCGAAATTCATTTGTAGAATTTGAAATTGCTTCGATTAATCTAAAAACAACCTTTTTTTTGGTTTTGAACTTTATTTATTTATTTATTTTATTTATTTATTTATTTATTTATTTGTTTATTTGTTTGTTTTTTTTTCCGCAGCCAATGCCAAACTTCTTTTTGCCAAAACGGGATTGTGCGAACTGTTGGTGAAACTCATAGAAAAATACGGACCAAAATGCACGGATGAGGAAGAAAGATCGACCCTGAAAGTTGCATGCAATTTGATTGTTCTCATTCTCACTGGAGGTAAATATATATATATATATATATATATATATATATATATATATCAGGGTGGTCCTTATTTGGGTTCAAACATTTTTTTGGCCCTCCCATGGGCTCAAATGTCTCGGAAAAAATAAATTTCAACGTAGCCGAGGGCTACCAGCCTCGTAGACCAATTCTAAGTACCTCCCCAAAGCCCTCGAATTTCGCCATTTGATTAACACAGGATTTTTCGCACCTGATAGTTCATATTTTTTTCCTACCGCAATATTGCACCGAAAAATCCGCAACTCCGCACATTTTTCACTTAGGGTAGTAGGTCTTCGATGCCAATTTTAAACATTTGCCAGTGATTGAATTCGGCGGGGAATCGGCAAATTAAGATAGCTCGTTTCGCAAAAGCTTCGATAAATTTCATAATAACTCGGAAACTATGTGAGATACGACGATAATGCAAATAACCTTTATTGTAGAAAATTGAATTCTCTACGAAAAAGATTCAATAAGATTTTTTCCTTTTTCCAAAGTTTTTGAAATATTCGAAAAAATGAAGCGCTTTATTTTAATGCTCGTAGCATAATGACATTTTTTAAAAATGGGAACAATATACTTTTGGACTACCTGAAGTTGTTCCTTTTTTCGAGATGAATTCAACCCTGTGTCAAGGTAGTATTCCACAAACTGTAAGAGTCAAAGCAAGCCTAAGATATACCATTTTCTGATTGAGGTACGTAGTACTTTGATGTGGCAACGTCGTGTGTTATGATGTCGACCAGAGAGAGAGAGATAGAGAGAGAGAAGATGGGAAACAAACGCGCAACGTTGCCATGTCTATTGGATCACGACCAACTCCTCATATAAACTGTATTTTCCACGATGTTTATTTGCTTATTATTATCATCACAGTCTCCTGATCTCTACCTTCAAGTGCCCAAAATGTTGTCCGAATCTTCAACTTGCGGCTCAAGTGTTTTCATTAAAATCTGACGAGGACTTTTTGTATTATATCAAATTTAGCGTGATTTTCCATAAGGCTCCGTGTTAAACGTGTGACAAATAAAAGTGTTGATATATTTTTTTCTCGAGCTCCGGAAAGCCATAAAAATTTAACTGAACCTTTTTCTCATCAATACCTATAAGTATGCCAAGTTTCATGAAAATCTGACGAGGAACTCTCTTATCTTACCTTAAACGAAAATTGTTTCTTATCTTTTTTTTTCCATATATTTTTTTGTCGTCACAGACGAAAGTATGAATTTATTGTACGACGGTAGCAACGGTCCGGTGTACAAAAAACTCGTCGATTGGCTGGACAGCACGGACGAGGATTTGCAAGTAACCGCGATATTGTCGATGGGAAATTTCGCAAGCACGGACGGTCATTGTCAATTGATGGTCGATCAGGGAATACATCGAAAATTGTTGCAATTGTTGCGTGACGATGGTAACAAAACCGGTGGAATAAGATTTCAACACGCTTTGTTGAGCGCATTGAGAAATCTCGTTATTTCACCGAGCAACAAACCGATAATACTGGCCGACGGACTGGTTGACGTTGTCTATCCGATGCTCGAGATACCGACGTTTCCCGTGGTTTTCAAATTGCTCGGTACACTGAGAATTGTCATGCAGGGACAGAGTGAGTTGTGAAAAAAAAAAATAACAAAAAAAATAATAATAATAATTATAAAACATAGTTAAGGAAAATCGAGCAAAGTTGGAATGGAGTGAAAGTTGAACGAATGACATTGCAGCGAATCGTCAAAATTGAGAATGACATTGCAGCGAAAGTACAATATTCCGAATGACTAACAGTCGAAGCGGTTTTCAACATTTCCTTGACTTTCGAGCCTGCCTCACGCGTTAATTATCTGAGTTAGATGTATGTCGCCGGGGACTTTTTTATAGGAAATTCAATTCTCTGCAACATTGTTTATGTGAACTTTTGGTCTATATAGCGTTGTTTATCCAGCGTTTGGACGGGAAGGTTAAAATGCATTTTCTTATTGTTTTTACCTTCCCGTCCAAACGCTGGATATACAACGCTTTACAGACCAAAAGTTCACATAAACAATGTTGCAGAGAATTGAATTTCCTATAAAGAAAGTCCCCAACGGCATACATCTAACTCGGATAATCAACGCGTGGGAAAAGCTCGAAAGTCGTGAAAATGTTGAAAACATTTCAACAACTCGAAAGTCAGGATAAGTTGAAAACATTTCCTGACTTTCGAGCTTCCCCACGCGTTAATTATCAGAGTTATATATATTCCGTTGGGGACTTTTTTATAGGAAATTTAATTCTCTGCAACATTGTTTATGTGAACTTTTGGTCTATATAGCGTTGTTTATCCAGCGTTTGGACGGGAAGGTAAAAACAATAAGAAAATGCATTTTTACCTTCCCGTCCAAACGCTGGATAAACAACGCTATATAGACCAAAAGTTCACTTAAACAATGTTGCAGAGAATTGAATTTCCTATAAAAAAGTCCCCCAACGGCATACATCTAACTCGGATAATTAACACGTGGGGAAAGCTCGAAAGTTAGGCGTTCGGAATATTCGTACGTTCGCTACAATGTCATTCTGAATTTTCGACGATTCGCTGCAATGTCATTCAACGGCCGCGACAGTTCGTAACACAGTCGTTCGAAACATCGCTCGTTCTAAATTTCGAGCCCCGCGCGAACTTACAGAATTTTTTTTAGCCATGTTGACATAATTTCATTGGAAATTTCTTAATTTTTTTATCGACACAGGAGAAGCAGCAATATCGTTGGGAAAACGTGAAGATCTGGTGAAAAAAGCCGTCGAATGGTGCGACGCCGACGATCATCCGGGGGTTCAGGGCGAAGCCAATCGACTGATAGCCTGGCTGATTATTCACAGCAGGTACAAATCACGAGAAATAATTTTTTTTTTTTTTTTTTAATATTCTTTACCAAAGAAATACATATATATATATTTTTTTCAATCGATCCCCCTCGAAAACGCGTCATTTCACGCCTGGGAACCGGACGTAAAGTGGACGATTTCAGTCCGGAGCTCCACACGGAAAAAAATGAGCGCTTTTAAGGGGGGAGTAAAATTAATTCGATACAAAAAAAACATATTTTCGATAATTTTTTTTGACGACACAGTTGATATAGATTTATTTCTATAATTGCTACCTGATAAAGTAACATTTGAAGAATATTCTATGAAATTTTCATTGAGTTTTATGAAGAAATGAGTCATCGACAGCGAATCTACGAGGACTTCTAAAAAAAAAAAGTTTCATTGCAGTGGCCCTCATAACTCATCACTGGATCATCCGAAATCAAAAAACCAAAATGATTTCATCGGTCGATAAGTTTCTGCAAGTAACAACGTCGAGTTGTTCTTTTAAAAATCAATTTTTCAATTTTTTACAGCACTTGAAAGTCAAAATACCGAAAAAAAAATTTGATGAAAAATCACTATTTTGACTTCCAAGTGCTGTAAAAAATGGTAAAATCAATTTTAAAAAAAATCCTCGACGTTGTTACCCGCAGAAACTTATCAACCAACAAAATAATTTCGGTTTTTCAATTTCCGATGATCCAGCGATGAGTTATGAGGGTCACCGCGTCGAAACTTTTTTTTTTCGAGACGTCCGCTCAGATTCGCTGTCAATGGCTCATTTCTTCACAAAAATCAATGAAAATTTCACAGAATATTCTTCAAACGTCACTTCATAATGTACCAATCATAGAAATAAATATCCACGAACTGTGTCGTCAAAAAAAATTATCGAAAATATGATCTTTTTTTTTTATCGAATTAACATTTCGCTCAATCAAAATCGCCTTCTTTAAAAATAATTAGGGCAAAAAAAAAAAAAAACTGAATTTCTCGACTCAACAATGTTTCAGGGAGAAGGAAGTTGTATCGACGATAATAAAATTGGGAGGTATCGATCATCTGGTAAAAATGATAACGGCTCAACACGCTTTGATGCAAAACGAGGCGTTGATGAGTCTGTCGATTCTCTCGACAATATCCCTCGTTGAGTGCGAGGAACCATTGATAACCGCCGAGATCGGTCGTGCACTTTGGAAATTTTTCGAACAGAGAGATCCCCAACCGAATCCAGCGTTGACGAGCAACGCTCTCACCCTCATGTCGCATCTACTCAAATCCAAATCCGGTAATTTTGAACCAATTTTCATTCTTCACGACGAAATTGATTTAAATAAAAATAGTCGAGATTCGAAACACGCATATACATATAGATATAGTCGGCGTCCCTCGTCCGACTGCCGCGAGACTACATTGCCCGGACTTTCGAGCTCTCCCACGCGCAAACTATCGATGTCAGATATATGCCGTCGGGGACCTTTTTTGTAGGAAATTCAATTCTCTGCAACATTGTTCATGTTGACTTTTGGTCTATATAGCGTTGTTCAGCCAGCATTTGGACAGGAAGATAAAAATGTATGAAAGAGAATCAATACATTTTTATCTTCCTGTCCAAACGCTGGCTGAACAACGCTATATAGATCAAAAGTCAATATGAACAATGTTGCAGAGAATTAAATTTCCTACAAAAAAGGTTCCCGACGGCATATATCTAGCATCGATAGTTTACGCGTGGGAGAGCTCGAAAGTCCGGGCAATGTAGTCTCGCGGCCGGCCGACGAGGTACACCAACTATACCTATATATGTATACGTGTTCCGAATGTTGGCCTTTCCGAAAATTGCTCGTTACGAATTTCGACCCCAACACCCGTCGTTTTCGATACGCTGTACTTGGAACTTTATAACAAAATTTTTTAGGAGGTTGTCCTTAACCCGTAATGGTCACACTGGGTCCAACGGACCCTGGGCAATTTTTCGAATCGATGTAACTCCTGAAATATAGTTCGAAATTGAATGGGTGGCGCCATCTGTTGGTGTTCGAAGGTTCCACAACGGTCTCCATTGGTTTTCGAAAAAACCGTTGGGGGCGTGAGGGCGCGTCGGTCGGCGAGTGATTCGTGTGGCACGTGTTTTTCGTTCGGGTCCGCTGGACCCGGTGCTCGATATTATCATATTTTTTTCTCAATAGTACAGCTATTTCGAGAGTACAATCCAACAAGATTTTTCGGATTTATCGAAAAAAATTCGAAAATTTCGGCAATTTTTTTTTTTTTTTTGTAAAGAAAGGTAATTTTTCGAAAAAAATTTATTCTCGCGGTTTGTTTGTGAAAAAAACGAATTATTTAAGAAGAAAAAAACAATTGGATTGTGAAGAGGAAGTGTTAAACTTGATTCTCGTACAAGATTTGAGTCAATGCGTGAAAAAGAACGCAAATGGCAACTGTTTTTCCGCGTAGGGTCCGCTGGACCCAGTGTGACCGTTTCGTAATTTTTTCGGAGGTGCGACCATTACGCATTGATAGAATATAGCTGCATTTTTTAAAAGATTCTTTCGTCCATTATTCCGGCTACCGAATTAACAAATAAACATCCAAATTCGTGACAATTGTACAAAATCCTGAAAAAAAAAATTTTCATAGAAATTTCGAGTAAAGCTCATCGAAAACGACGCGTCTCCATTCGGTACAACAGCTCATGTTATATTTTCGTTCAGATTAATTCCGTTGGAAAATTAAAAAAAAAAAAAACAATATTCCAAAACGTAATAATGCCAAATTGTTATTTTTTAAATCTGTTTTAATTATTTTTTTTCAATATATATATATATATATATATTTTTTTTTTTCAAATAAATTACAGACGCATTGATAGAACATTTGAAGAAATCAAAGTTGCTCGACGTGTGCGAAAATCTTCTGAAAAGTACGACGAACAATTCTAGTCAATCGGTCGACGCCTGAAACAACAATAAATATATATATATATATATATATATATATATATATATATATATATATATATATATTCACGTGTACAACGCACACGTTTCCCTCGTCATCCATGTACAAACGAAAAAACAAGAACCGAAGAGCCAAGAAGAATAGAAATTAACGAAGAAACAAGAAACAAATTAAAAAAAAGAAAACCTGAAAAACAAAATTAAAAAATTTAAAAAATATAAATTAAGAAAACAAAACAAAAACTTGAGACGAACAAAAAATTGAAAAATTGAGACATTAAATTAAGAAAACGAAAAAAAAAAAAAAAATGATTAATAATAAAATTAAATTAAATTAATGAAGAAAATAATCATCATCGACATAATTCGCTGCCATAGCACAAAAAAAAAACACACACACACACACAAAGAAACGCACTAAAA
The DNA here is from genome assembly GCA_963662125.1 of Diplazon laetatorius. Lineage (NCBI taxonomy): Eukaryota > Metazoa > Arthropoda > Insecta > Hymenoptera > Ichneumonidae > Diplazon > Diplazon laetatorius. Next base: position 20,399,016 of record OY759153.1, on the reverse strand, counting down.
AAACTTCCGTTATGCACTGCGATTCGTGAAAAACGAGGCTCGAGTTCCAGGAGCTTCCTCCCTTCCTCCTTCCTCTTCCCCTTCCTCCCCCAGACTGATATTATTCACGAAACAATAATCGCCAAAGTCAAATAATCACAATTATTTATTTTACTATAAAAAAAAAAAAAAGAAAAAGAAATTGTATAAAAAAAAAAAAACGAACGAAGAGAAAAAAATGAAAAAAAAAAGAAAATAAAATACACAAACCCAGTGAACTAATTTGGGAACGTTAAGAGCGCGCAATCAAACATCACAAATGACGTTCTCGTAGTCTGTAGTTTATCATCGAACGGATATATAAATATGTATGTGTATATTAGGGTGGTCCTTAATGGGAGTGTTGACGAATTTTGGCAAGTGCACCCCCTGGATAGGTTCGAAATGTAGGAATGAAGATATGTGCGAAACCCCAGCACTGTGGTCCAATGAGAAGACGCGCCTGTAAGCTCGTTTTGTTTCCCCATTTGAATAACACGGAATTTAACAGACTAATTCGGTTATTATTTTTTCGAGTCGTCCCTGTGCACGCAAAAAATTCTTTATTCGCACGAATCTATCGTCAATGGGTATAACTACTCGTACATTTTGTTTACAAGACCTCACCTGTGTATTATCGATAACGGCGAACCGATGAACCGATGGATAACAACTGGATAAACCATTTCAACACAAATTCGAAATTTATTTGTGTTTATGTCTTGTAAAAAAAATGAACGAGTAGTTATACCCATTGACGATAGATTCGTGTGAATTAAGAATTTTTTCGCGTGCTCAGGGACAACTCGAAAAAATAATAATCGAATTAGTCTGTAAAATCCCATGTTATTCAAATGGGGAAACGAAACGAGCTCACAGGCACGTCTTTTCATTGGACCACAGTGCTGGGGTTTCGCACATGTCTTCATTCATTCATTTCGAACCTATCCGGGGGGTGCACTTGTCGAAAGTCGTCAACACCCTCATCAAGGACCACCCTAATATATACATATATATATATGTATATACCGAAAGCAATCGTAATGCAAAAAAATAATAAAATAATAATGATAAAAAAAATCTGTATTTAACTAAACGAAATAATAAAAGGAAATCATATTTTATTGCCAATTATTATCGCGAATGAAAAAAAATAATTCTTTCGTTATTATTATTATTATTATTATTATTATTAATTTATTCTTCGGTCTCGAGCAGTCGTGAACCGGCCGTCAGATGGCTCTGTCGAACGTTATCACGCTGCGGTGAAAGTACAATCAGGTTTTTGTCAGGCGTTCTAATGTTGAATTTTTTTTATATTATTTTATTATTATTATTATTTTTTTTAATTCGCTCAGCTGGAAGCGAGATGATAATTTATTTCGATAGCTCGACAAAAAAAGATCGAACAAAATTGTACGTCGCTCGAATTTTCGATTCGCGACTTATTTAAACGAAATTTATCGCATTATATTTATCACAAAGCAGGAAATTAATTTCGATAACATATTTTTTCTTTTTCTTCCGGTATGTTGTTTTGATTTGTTGTTTTTTTTTTTTTTCAAATATTTTTTCTTTGCATTATTATTTTATTATTATCATTTTTTTTTTTTTCGTTTTTTTTTTCTGCAAATTTTGTATTTTTTCGACCTGTGACCCTCAGTCGCTGCTTATCGGAAAAACTTCGTTAGGGTGATGTGAAAAAAAAAAAAAAAAACTGTTTGGAACGAACTTTTGCCATGTGAAGATTGGTAATTGACGGATCAACGAGAGCCAGCTGGGATTGTTAAAATTATTCGAACACGAGTTCGCGATGAATGTATCGGCGAGAATCGAAAGTTCGCGCGACGACACGGACGTTTTGTTGACAAACAATACGACGGTGACGACCGCGCAATCTCGTGTCGGAGGTAATTTGTTTTTGTTTTTATTGCATTGTTTTTATTGCATTTTTTAAAAATCGATTTATTATTATTATTTTTTTTTTCTTAATCATGAATAGTAATTTTTTTAATTATTACGAATAACAAAAAAATATTTGTAAACAGGATTTTGATGGAAAATTCTTTGATCGTCGAATCGATCGAACACATTTTTTAACATTTAAACGATTGTCGGAAAAATATTTTTTATTTTTTCTAATTTTGAATTTTCATTTCAATTTAATTTAACGTTAATTTGTTACGAAAATTTGATTTTTTCAATGTTTGCAAAATTTAATTCGATTATATTGGATTCAAACTGTAAAAAAATCAGTTCAATTCGATTTGATTACAATTTGATGGATATTTACATTTAATTTAACGTTAATTTTTATCCAATTGAATTTTGAGATGTTAGTACAATTCACTTTCGTTTGATTTCAACAACCATCATAAATGTGTTTGATTCAATTTAATGTAACGTTAATTTTTCATTCAATTCAGTTTTTTAATTTTTGAAAATGTTTTTTTCGATTTTCTTTGTATTTTAATGTACATCAAAAATTGAGTTCAATTCAATATGATTTCAATAATTGATTTTTTCGGTCAGAATCAATTTAATTGATTTTTGTGTCAGATTCAATTTAATTAAATTTTGTGTCAGATTCAATTTAATTGATTTTTTTTTAAGATTCAATTTAAGGTAGTAACGCACAAACCGTAAGAGTCAAAGCAAGCCTAAAGCTATACCATCTCCAAATGAGTTACGTAGTACCTGTGTGTGACAAAGACGCGTGGTATGATGTCGATTAGAGAGAAAGAGAGAGAGACGATATTTTCCGATGTTTATTTGCTTATTATTCTCGTCACAGTCTGTTGATCTTTACGGTCAAGTGCCCAAAATGTTGCCCGAATATTAAACTTGCAGCTCGAAGTGTTTTCATTAAAATCTGACGGCAACTTTTTGTATTATATCAAATTTAGCGTGTTTTTCCATAAGGCTCAATGTTAAACGTGAAAAAATTAAAGTGTTGATATCTTTTTTCTCGTGCTCCGGAGGGCCATAAAAATTTAACTGGGCCTTTTTCTCATCAATACCCATAAGTATGCCAAGTTTCATGAAAATCGGACGGTAAAGTCTCCTATGTGCGTTACTACCTTAATTGATGTTTTCGGTCCGATTCAGTTTTATTGAATTTTTTTGTAAAATTCAATTTAATTGATTTTTTTTTTTGTCAGATTCAGTTCAATTGAATTTTGTGTCAGATTCAATTTCATTTGATGTGATTTAATTATTTATTTATTTATTTATTTTTTAATTTTTTTTCAAATTTTAGGAACGAGATTGGCAGGAACGATATTTTTGATAGTCAATGCGACTCTGGGAGCGGGTTTGTTGAATTTTCCACAAGCCTTTGACAATGCAGGTGGCATAGCATCGGCGATCATAATGCAAATGGGATTTCTCATTTTCATCACATCTGCATTGATTATTCTGGCTCACTGCAGCGACGTGACGAAAACATCGTCAATGCAGGACACCCTGGCCGGATTGTGCGGAACGAAAGCTCTATTTATCTGTGGAATATGCGTTGCGATTTACAGTTTTGGTTGTTGTCTGACATTTGTCATTATAATCGGTGATCAATTCGATCGAGTAATGGCCACGTTCTACGGAATGGATTATTGTCACACGTGGTACGAAATATGAATTTTTTTTCCTTGAAAAAAAAATTCACCCTTGACTGGCGCACTGGGGTATTTTCGGCCCCCAAGGTTCGAAACAAGCTCGCTGCGACTAACCAATTGATTTTTTTGACATGGAAAAATTCTCACGTATTCTTCGATACGATCTTCAAGAGTGGCCATAGGTCATTCCGTTCGAATTCGATATTTAATGTGAGAAAAAAAAATGTTGGAGGTAAAAAAAATGCTAAATTGGCGATTTTCACAGAAAAAAAATCATAACTTCCTAATTTTTCATTATTTTGATTAGAAAATTAAACTGGATACTCTCGGAATAGTTTACTTTAAGAAAAAAAATTGAGGGTTGAATTGGGGTTGATTTTGTTTGGGGTCATTTGGACCCCAGTGCGCCGGCTGAGGGTTTATAATTTTTGCTGATTATTAAGAGTTTTTCTTTTTCATTGATTTCTCGGATTTAATTTGAAGCGATGATTCCCAACGAGGTTTAACTAAATAAATAATGAAAAAAATAAAGAAAAAAAAACGTAATATGAAATAATACATTTTTCAAAAATCAATTGGATTAAGGCCTCATATACGCGATTTTCGAAGGTTAAAAAAAATGACGCAAATATTAACAACATTTTTTTACAGATAATTTATGCACATGTTAAAAAAAAACAGAAATATCAACAAATGGCGGAGATATCACATAATAAAGCAATGTATATATTTTTTGTTGCACCTTGTGAAAGCTCTAACTTTTGAACGAAGGTTTGGATCACTTTGAAATTTTCACAACGTATTCTCAGTATCATCACCCATCGTGTGAACCACGGAAACGAAAATTTCAATGACACAAACAAATATAAAAAATTGAATAGCGACGGAAAAATTGAGTAAAAAAATTAAGTTTCGAATTTTTGTTGTAATAATTTTTTTGAAAAATAATATTGTTGGTTCACACTGAAGATAAATTCATTGTGCAATTATAAATATGTTTATTTGTTGTTTTTTTTTTCAGACACCCACATCGATGCCGAGAATTTTGCACCATCAACGCACTTGCAAAAAAAAATACATTGCTTTATCATGTAATATCTCCGCCATTTGTTAATATTTCTGATTTTTTATTTTTTTTTTACATATACCATGTGCATGAATGATCTGTAAAAAAATGTTGTAGATATATGCGTAATTTTTTTTTGAACCGCGTCTAGAGAAGTAATGAAAATAATAAAAATAAAAATAATTAAAATAATCGACAAATTTGTAATAAAATTTTTTTTTTTTTTTTTTTTAAATCACTCCAGGTACCTCTCACGACCATTCGTCACAAGCGTAACTTGCGCAATTTTCATTTTACCGTTTTGTTTCTTCAAAAAATTGGAACTGTTGAGTTACGCAAGTTCGATCGGATGTTTAACAATTTTTTACGTCGTGTGGTTAGTCGTGAACGAATATGCGAAGAATAACGACGAAGATGCACCAAAATCGACGAAAACTTGGCCGGTGAATGCGACGCAAGCGTTGAAAATCGTGCCGATCATTTGTTTCGCTTATCAGGTGAGTGAGATAATCTTCGTTTCACAATATTGTTCGAAAAAAAATTTTAAAAACTTAAGGGGGTAGATCTGCGTGGATTGCCGGAAAAATAGGTGAATTTTGTGAATTATTATCTTGAGAACTATTCGTCCGATTGAATTCTAGTTGGTTTTATTCGAAAGTATGTACATTGAGGAATGTTGACGAATTTTCGTTTGAATGTTGAGCGAATGGGAGCGCTGTTATTCCGGCCGGCGTGAAATAACTTTGTCGTCGGCACGGTTTTGCGGTTCCCACTTTTTCCGGCAGTCGGTTGGTCCGAAACATACAAATTTCAAGAAGATTATCAAAGTGTAACGTCTCGAGCTGTTCGGCACGTAGGATTTTTTTTTTCACAAAATGACGCTTGATCGAAGTTGAAATTCACTTTTAAACCTCAATTTACCGACCTTTGTTGATTGATAAAAAAATCAAATAAATTAGTTTGAAAAAAAAATCCTCCGTGCCGAACTTCGTTACCTATCCGTGCATATTGTGTCCAAATTTTGAAGGAATCGGTCAATCCGTTATCTGAAAAAAAAAACGTGGGAACCGACTTTGAAAAAGTTATTTTACGCCGGCCGGAATAACAGCGCCCCCATTCACTGTACATTCAAACAAAAATTCGTCAACATACCTCAATGTATATACTTTCGAATGCGACCAACTTGAATTCAATCGGACCAATAGTTTTCGAGATAATAATTCACAAAATTCACCTATTTTTCCGGCAATCAACACAGATCTACCCCCTTAAGTCGAAAGTTCGCTTCCTCCTATTTTTTTCCCTCAAATTAAAAAAAACTGTAAAAACGAAACGACTCCGTCGATCATCGTGAAAATTACACACGACATATATGACACTTTTCTCTCCACGTGTGCTAAATTTGACCGCCGTATCTCAAACCGTTCTCGAGTTATGCATCTCCAAAGGTCTCACACCTCCAAAAAACTACGTAATGGTCACACTGGGTCCAGCGGACCCTACGCGGAAAAACAGTTGCCATTTGCGTTCTTTTTCACGTATCGACTCAAATCTTGTACGAGAATCAAGTTTAACACTTCCTCTTCACAATCCAATCGTTGTTTTCTTTTCAAATAATTCGTTTTTTTTCACAAACAAACCGCGAGAATAAATTGTTTTTTCGAAAAATTACCCTTTTTTACGAAAAAAAAAAATCGCCGAAATTTTCGAATTTTTTTCCGATAAATCCGAAAAAATCTTGTTGGATTGTACTCTCGAAATAGCTGTGCTATTGAGAAAAAAATATGATAATATCGAGCACCGGGTCCAGCGGACCCGAACGAAAAAACACGTGCCACACGAATCACACTCCGACCGACGCGCCCTCACGACCCCAACGGTTGTTTTCGCAAACCAACGGAGACCGTTGTGGAACCTTCGAACGCCAACAGATGGCGCCACCCGTTCAATTACGAACTACATTCCGGGAGTCGCATCGATTCGAAAAAAAAATTGCCCAGGGTCCGGTGGACCCAGTGTGACCATTACGGGGTTAAAACCTTCAAGGTCATCGTCTTTTCTCATCGCTGTGACCTTGTTTCAGAGCCACATGACTGCAATACCGACTTACGCGTGCATGAAGCATCGCGACATCAAAAAATTTTCCATATGTTGCTTCTTGAGCATGATCACGTGTTTTTTGGTCTACACGATAGTCGGAATTTACGGTTACAAAACTTTTGGCAATAACAACGTGCCCGATGACATTCTTCAAGGTTACGAGGACGAAAGTTTGACACTGACAGTCGCGATAATCGCAATTGCCATGAAAAATTTTACGACCTATCCGATTGTGTTGTTTTGCGGTCGTAATGCCATTTTGGGTCTTATTTATGGTGACGATAATGGCAATGACAATGATTTTGCGAGAATTTTCGTTACTCTGTTTTGGTTTTGTTTTTCGGTGATCGTCGCTATTTCCGTGCCAAATATCGGACCGGTCATCAATATTTTGGGCACACTTTCGGCCGCTTTTATATTCGTATTTCCGGGAATTTGTCTCGTTCGATGCATCGTTGTCAAAGATCCCATGTTGATCATGAACAAAAATCGTTTTTACGTTTTTGCGGGTGTGATGATAACGGCCATCGGCGGATTTGTTTGCGGTTTGGTTTTTGTGGAATCGATTCAAGATATCGCGAGGGATAACGCGGACACGCCATTGGTCACAGGTTTCAAATCCAATCTCGGACAGAGTTTGTGCAATTGACAAATAATTATTTTTTGGGTATTTTTTTTATCTCGAATATTTGGAAACATTTTTTTAAATATATTTTTTTTTATATCAGGGAAGGTTTTTTTGAATTGTTTAGTTTCTGTACTTTTTTTATTTTTTTTTTATTTGCGAATTTTCGTGGTCTTGAAAATAAATTATTCTTAGTATTTTTTTTTTTTTTTTTTTTTTTTTTTTTTTTTTTTTTTCATCTGAAATATTTGGAAACTTTTTTTTTATTTTCTTTTTATATCCGCAAGGATTTATGGAATTGTTGAGTTTCTGCATTTTTTCCCTGACGTTTACAAATTTTTGTGATCTTGAAAATAAATTATTCTTTTGTATTTTTTTTTCCATATAAAAAATTTGGAAAGGTTTTTTTTTTTTTTTTTTTTTTTTTAATATATATCTCCGAGGATTCGAACTATGGAAAAGACTGATTGGTGATTTGTGGTTGTTCGTGATTCGTTGTCGAATTGTTTAGTTTCTGTATTTTTTTTTAGCTGCGAATTTTTGTGATGTTGCATGTAAATATTTTTTTATATATAATTTTTCTATATAATTGTATTCCTTTTTAATTATCCGAACTATGGGAAAGATTCATGTACATTGTTATCATGCAATTTATCAAATTATTTCATGAAAAAAAATAAAAATAATAAAAATAAAAAAATAAAATACATTTTTGTTTAGGTGATGAGTTATTTTTGTTTGGCTCGTTCTCTCTTGCACTGCAGCGAGCCCCGATAGCACTGTCTCTCTCTCTCTCTTTCTCGCTCTCTCTGAGAAAGGAGTTTATTTATTTTTTCAATCTGCGAAATTTTCCTGAACTGGTTCGCTTTTGAAATTTATTTATTTTTTTTTTCAAATTTATTTATCGTCTTCGCAAAAATATATTCTGCAATTCTTAAATTTCCAGAATACTACATTTTTTTCCGTCGATTCATTTCACATCAGAGCGAAAAAGAAAAAAAAAATAAGCGTATTATTTTATTCGCTATTTACAATAAATACACAAGCGTGCATAATTGAAAATCCATCATCTGGATACCTAAGATTTATTTTTCACATGAAGTCAACCCGTTGAGATCACACCTCCAAACAATACCACATCGGTCACGTGGGGTCCAAGCGTACCCCACTCACAAAAACCGAACCCATCTGCGTTATTTTCAATGTATCGACTCGAATCTCGCGCCAAACTTCGATCAAACATGTTTTCCAAATAATCCAACAGTCGTTGTCTTCCATTCAAGATTTCAAAGTAGTCGAAACACGATGAGAAAAAAAAAATTCCCAAAATCTGACGTTTTTTTACCAAAAAAAAAAAATTCGTGCAAAAATTGTAATTTTCGTCATATGGTAAAAAAATCTTACGCCGTTCGACTCTCGAGATATTATATTTCTGCGAAAAAAAAAACAGAGCTTTCATGGACTTTGAAAAAAAACGGTAATATTTATTTTGAAGTTTGAACTCTTCGGCTTTTCGGTCGATGTCGAAAAATGAAAGTGGGATACGTTTTGATGTACAAAATCAATGTTGGAAAAATGGTATTTTCATTGCACAAGTACCACGAAGTTGGCCCGGGGTCCAGTGGACCCCGAGTGACCGCAACGGATCAATAAAAAAAATAATAACGTAAATTTTTGTTACATTTCTTTTTTCTTTTCAATCAAACAAAATTCAATAAATAATATGTCAGTAAAAAAAAATAATAATGACTAGATAATAAAGCGTATTAAAAAGTATTTCTTTGGTTGGTCGATGAATTTAATTCGTCGTTAAATTTGATTTAAAATGTGGATGACGAAAATTTACAAAGTCGGACTCGTGGATTTTCCTGAAATCGAATCGACGGTCAAATCGTGAATTATCGAATCATCGAGATCCCGAACTTCGTTTATTATTGTTTTGCAAAAAAAACATTCGCGACTGTTGAGAACGTGACGATCGATGCAACCGCGACAGGATTGATGATTGCAGGGTTTGAAGACGACTGCGACTGGATAAGCGTAACAAATTGTACAAGTGTCGTCGTCGTCGCTCGTCAATCTCGTTTCCGGAAGCAAATTTCTACAGATTTCCAAATGTTTCATCATCTCACGTACGTTCGACAATTCGTCCGGGCTCACGTCGTCCTTGTCTGAAACGTGAAAATTTGAATTGATTTGAAAAAAAATTCTTAACGAGGGAGTGAGGTGAACTCGATACGAAAAAAAATCATATTTTAGATAATTTTTTTTTTCGACGACACGGTTGATGTATTTTCATTTCTATAATTACTGCATAATTGAGTAACATTTGAAGGATATTCTATGAAATTTTCATTGATTATTGTGAAGGAATGAACCATTGACAGCGAATCTTCGCGGTCGTGTAAAAAAAAAAAAAGTTTCATTGCAGTGCACCTCATAACTCATCGCTGGATCGTCTGAAATCGAAAAACCAAGATCATTTTATTGGTTGATAAGTTTCTGCAGGTAACAACGTCGAGTTGTTTTTTTTTTACATCGATTTTTCAATTTTTTACAGGCCGTAGAAGTCGAAACACTGATTTTCGTCAAATTTTTTTTTTTCGGTATTTTTACTTCTAAGTGCTGTAAAAAATTGAAAAATCCTTTTTTTTTTTAATCCTCGACGTCGTTACCTGCAAAAACTTATCGACTAATAAAATCACGTTGGCCTTTTGATTTATGATGATCAAATGATGAGTTATGAGGGGCACCGCAATGAAACTTTATTTTTTTTTGCGACGTTCTCGTAGATTAGCCGTCAATGGCTCATTCCTTCGCGAAAATCAATGAAAATTTCATAAAATATTCTTCGAATGTTACACAATTATGCAGTAATTATAGAAATAAATATACACTACCGTCCGAAAGTATCAGGACACTGAGCCCGCGTGCTAGCTAGAGACTTATCTGTCTTTGAACGCCGACAACTTCGCGATAGAGTGAGCTAGAAGCTCCTTCGAAGAATCATTCTAAAGCTCATGGAATTTCGAATCCAATGATATTTTTTTCACAACATTCTCATCACTGGATACCGAGATACGATGTAAAAATGATTTTTTAAAGATTCAAATTTTTACGAAATTTTGTATCTCAACTTCAATTCAGGACGGATGAAAAATGTATTTCGAAATACATTTTTCATCGAACGAATGTCCGTCAATGTCCACATTTTATTTTCCACTTACAGTTGAGAAGAGTAAATGGCTTCAAATTCTTCATCTTCGATTTCTTCGTCGTACCCTCGCCAAGAACAAATTGCAACGAGCTCATTTGAAAACTGGGTTCCGTCAGCAAAGTCTTCGTGGCTCTTGGCACCTCTCCGGACCCGGCTGTTTCCAAAAATTTTGCAAATCCAATTATCAAAAATATTCGTTATAACTTTTTTTTTTTACATAATGAAAAAAAAAAACATTCGTGATTGATAAATTACAAAATAAATTATCATCGTCAAACAATTCGATGAAAAAATATAGAAAGAACTTGAGTTTATCCAGAAATATACAAATTTTAATTTAAAATAATAATAAAAATAAATGTAAAAAACGAATAAATAAATAATTCTGAAGTATCGATAATTAATCATTAAAATTTAATTCTTTGTGGAATTTTTTGTGTCTTTTAAAGGCCTCGAAATTATATTATTTTCACGTTGCTGCACATTCAAAATTTGAGGGTCTTGAAAATGAGATTAAATGTTAAAAAATGCAAAAAGATTTTTTTTTTAATAAAAAATTGAGCCAACGATAAATAATAAAATAATAAAATATTGATAAAATTATTTTGAATAATACTGCATCGAGATATGAACGTTGTTTTCTTGTTTTTCTTCGTGAATCAAGCGTTTGTAAACGATTTACCTTGCCCAGCGGAAATTTCCACGCGCAAAAGAGCCAACAGAATGCCAATCACAGCAGCGAGAATAGGAAAATGATCGACGGTTTCCAAATCCGGAATATCCAACAGTACAACGTGTTGAAACGAACTCGTTTGCGAGCTCACGCGATTCAGTATTTGGCACAGCAACTGCAGGATAAACGATTTTTAATTATTTATAATGAAAAGTTTTTATTTATTAAATTTATTAAATTTATTAAATTTATTTCATTTATTTCATTTATTTCATTTATTTCATTTATTTCATTTATTTCATTTATTTCATTTATTTCATTTATTGATTTATTGATTTATTGGTTTATTGATTTATTGATTTATGAATTCATTAATTCATTCATTTACTTTTTTATTCATTCATTTATTCATTAATTTATCAATTTATTTATTTATTCATTTATGTATTTATTTATTTACTTATTTATTCATTTATGATTATGATTTTTTTTCTCACCTGACAAAGTCTGACGAGCAGATTTTCGCTCGACGATTGCAACGGATCGTTGAATATGCTCGGTGCAATTGTAACGATCATTTCTATAACACGAAGCAACGACACAGCCAAATCGAAACAAGTCGCGCAAATTTTCAATTGTCTGGATTCGATGAAAACACGTTCGGGTCTGGACGAAACATTGTGAATCTCCTGAACCATTCCGATGAATTCGGAAAATGCCCAATTCAATTGATTGAGCAACGAATTGAGAAATTGCGTGGTCGCTTGCACATTGTTCAACAATACTTCTCCAACGTGATTCTGATAGACTTCGGACGGATGAGGTTCTGCAAAAATTTCCAGAATTTTGAGATTTGAAATTGAGAATAAAAAAAAATTTGAAATTGCTTGAAAAATTTCATCTTCGCGATTTTTGTGATTGATTAAAAATAATATTGAATAAATAGATTTAGCACGAATAAAATATCATTGGACATTTGTGAACATTATTCGATTTGTTTATAATTATTTGGACCCATAAATGCGAATTTGTCAAAGCTAGAGAGAGAGATGAATTTGAAATTGAAACTCAAAACATTTTTGATTGCTCTAAAATCTTGACTTCTTGATTTTTCGATGATTAAAAAATTCTATAAAATTCAAATATTATTTTAGATTCCGCACAAATTAAATATTGAACATTTGTGAACATTATTTCAATAGTGAAAATTCGGAATGACATTGTAGTGAATGGACAATATTTCGAACGCCCTGACAGTCGACAACATTTCCCGACTTTCGAACTTTCCCACGCGTTAATTATCTGAGTTACATGTATGCCGTCGGGGACTTTTTTATAAAAAATTCAATTCTCTGCAACATTGTTTATGTGAACTTTTGGTCTATATAGCGTTGTTCATCCAGTATTTGGACGGGAAGTTAAAAATGCATTTTCATATTGTTTTTACCTTCCCGGGAAAACGCTGGTTAAACAACGCTATATAGACAAAAAGTTCACGTAAACAATGTTGCAGAGAATTGAATTTCCTACAAAAAAGTCAGTTACGGCATATATCTAACCGTGATAATTTACGCTCATTTTTAAATTAACGATAATTTTTTAAAAATAGAAAACCGCTGCGGTTTTTAACATTTCCCGGCTTTCGAGCTTTCCCACACGTAAATTATCACAGATAGATATATGCCGTTACTGACTTTTTTATAGAAAATTCAATTCTCTACAACATTGCTCATGTGAACTTTTGGTCTATATAACGTTGTTTAACCAGCGTTTCGACGGGAAAAGTAAAAATGCATCGATTTTCTTATCGTTTTATTTGTTCCTGTCCAAACGCTGGATAAACAACGCTATATAGACAAAAAGTTCACATAAACAATATTGTAGAGAAATAAATTTCCTATAAAAAAGATCCCCGACGACATATCTCTAACTTCCATAATTTACGCGTGGGAAAGCTCGAAAGGTAGGCTCGTTCGGAAGGCCACAATGCGATTCGAAATTTTGACCCTTCGAAACAATTTCATTGTGCGCCACGACCGTTCGTAACATTGTCGTTCGAAGCATTGCCCGTTCGAAATTTTGGCCTTTCTGAACATTGCTCATTCTGAACTTCGAGCCGCCACCCATAACGGTGTTAAAAAATGATTTAAGGGGGGGGGGGGGTAAGGTATTTAATTTTTTTTTTGCATTTTTTTTTATTTTTGAAATTGAATCCGTAATATCTGAAGAATATTGTGTCGAAATTTCAAGTCAATTGGAGCAAAATTGACGAAGTTATGAGTATTTTTATACCTGCCGCTGACTCCACACGCATAAGCGTTCAAAACTTTGAAGCGTTTTTCCCCACAACTCACGTTTTTAAAGTCGGTGCCCCTGATAACTTGAAAACTACTGCACCGATCCTTTTGAAATTTTAAACACTATTCCTGTACATCATTTACGAGGTAACGCTATCGAGTTTTTTTTTTGTTCATAATTTTGATTTCGCAATAACAAATTAGCCGAGTTTTTCCCGAAAAATTGTGTTTTTCACTTCAAAGTGTTCGAAAAAATGAAAAAATTGGAATTAAAAAAAAAACTCGACGGCGTTACCTAGGGAAAACTATTATCTAACGAATGAACTTTGATTTTTTGATTTCGGATGATCCAGCACCAAGTTATGAGGCAATTCAACTTTTTTTCGAGACACGTCCAAACAATTGCCGCCATTGCCGTATTTTTCAATATTTCATTGTACAAATTTCATGAAACATTCTTCGAATGCCATACTTCAATGTACCATTGGTTGAGTAAAGAAATTTTAACTGCGTCGCCAGAAAAAAAAAATCACGAAAACATGCCTTTTTTTTCGTATGATTTGACCTTACCCCCCCCCCCCCCCCCTTAAAAAAATATATATATATACTGACTTATAGGCTGAGTGATGGAATCCATCTGCAGCATCTTCGGTCCGACCTTCCGGGCCAAATGCGGGCTCCTCTCGTACCTAAATGCAAAACCGCGACCCTGCCAAAATCTCACGAGCACCCAATTCGACTGCGCCCAAGCCCTATTCTCATAGGGCCTCAACAAATTTCCCACAAAATTCAACCTGGCCGCCACCTCGACGTCCTCCAAAGCCCTCAAGGTCATCGGATTCGACACGAAACTCGCGATCGTCAAAATCAACGTGTCCTTGGAATTGGCATTGACGATTCTCGGATCGAAAAAATGTTTGCACAAAAATGTGGCAACGTCGTTAATGATTCTTCGATGATCCTTGATCCTGTCGATTGGAGCAGTCGGATGAAAATGCGTTCGAAGACCGATTGACAAATCGGATAAAGCTTCAAGATAAAAATCCGGAACAAAACTGAACAAATTTCCATCCGAACTCGCGAGGTTCAAGGTCAAGGTCACGACTCGTAGGAGCCAAGCTATTTGGATCTGTTTATCGTCCGAATAAACTGCAGCTCTGACCCAAGCCATGTGTCTCGATTGTTCGACGATTTTTTCGTGCAAAATTTCAATCGTTCGCGTCAATTCTTTTTTTATCTCTTCGTCATCGAAATTTTTCGTTTTTTTCAGGATTTGCAATCTCGATTTTGTGGTTGACAGTGCGTTTATGTATTCGTTCATGGTTTCACGAAGTCCCGCGACTTTGGCAATTTGTTTTTTCGCAGCCGCGTGATAAAATAAAATAATTCCGTCCAAAAGTTCGATGAGGGATAGATTTTCATCGGCTTTGCCGAATGTCATTGGCGTGAGATCGTCACGATTGTAGTTGGAATAACCGAGACGTTCGAGCATTAGTGGGACTACGGGACCCGAAGAGTTCATGCTTATCAGACGAGCGAATGTTGGAAGATCGCTCAGTCGAGCTGGCCCGCCCATAAAAGTGTTTGCCTGATCGGCAGGCAGATCCAACGATTTTATCACTCGGTGATCCGGGCCCAATTTTGAGGTTAGGTCGGTTTTGTAGGTTTTGTTCAGGTGGGAGAGTACTCCACCCAGACGATCTATGCCGTTGTAGCTTATCGACGAATCGTAGAACGATCTGGGGGAAATAGAATTGATTTTTTATTTATTTTTTTTTTTTTTGGGGGGTATTAAGGGGACTGAGTCACCTGAAAAATTCGAAAATTAAATTTTTTTTTTCCGTGACACGGCCGATCCAAATTGAAAATCGATTTTACCCTCACGAAGTACGTGTACTTGGCTATCATTTGAAATTTTTCCATAGCCGTATGAGTTGTCTGAATGCTGTGAGATTTTTCACAAAATTTTTTCACTTGTCGCAACTTTCGGAACGCACCGATCAACGGATTTTGGATTTCGACGTCTCATTTTGTTCCAAATCGCAGTCATTCTCGGATGAGTGTGGGAATTTTGGATGCGAGGTGAAACGAATTTATGGTAACCTATTGTTCAACCGGTTTTTCAAAAAGTTACAAAAAAATTGTGTTTTTTTTCACATCATAGGTCGCCATAATTTCCAGAAAGCAGATAAAAAAAAAATCCCACACTCATCCGAGAATGAGGTCTGTTACGAAGAAAATGAGACGTCAGAATTGAAAATCCATTGAGTCGCAGGGTCCGAAAGCTGCGACAAGTGAAAAATTTTGTGAAAAATCTCACAGCATTTAGATAACTCATACGGCTATGGAAAAATTTGAAATGATAGCTAAGTATACGTACTTCGTAAGGGTTAAATCGATTTTCAATTTGGATCGGCCGTGTCACGGAAAAAAAAAATTAATTTTCGAATTTTTTAGGTGACTCAGTCCCCTTAAGGGGGCTGAACGGTTTTTCAATTCTGACGTCGTACCTGCAAGGTATGAACATCGGATCTTCAACGTTCGACCACAGGATCTTGAAAGCTCCCAGAAGCCGATGAAAGCAACACACAGTAATCGGCAATGGTGTCTGGAAAAAAAAACATGCTTCATGTAAATTTTCCATCACATTGATTTATATTTTTCGTTCCATTTTTATTCGCCTTAGTCAACAGTAGAAAGGTTCGAAATAATCGTGATTAATCGATTGATAAATTTCGAGAAAGGCAAAATTAATTCCAGAGGATTGAGTAAAAATGTTTTCGTTTACAAAAATGGTATTTTTCGTTGTTGTTGTTGTTGTTGTTGTTGTTGTTGTTGTTGTTGTTGTTGTTGTTGTTGTTGTTGTTGTTGTTGTTGTTGTTGTTGTTGTTGTTGTTGTTGTTGTTGTTGTTTTGTCTTAATTTCCGTAGCAAATTAGCTGTGTCAATTTTTGGAAAAATTAGTTTAACAACGAAAATCAACGAAATTAACAAACTTCGAGAAATAAAATGTTTGAATTCACGAAAAAAAAATGTTTATTTCTTCAAGCGACAAGTCGACAACTAAAATTGACGAATTAGGGGAGGAATAAGGTCAATTCGATTTAAAAAAAAGGATATTTTCGATAATTATTTTTTTGACGACATAGTTAATGAATATTTTTTATTAACGATTTATTTTTTATTATTTATTAACGAATTAACCTTGCTCTGCCCTTTTAACAAATTCGAACAATAAAAAATTGATTCTCGAGAGAATAGAATAAAAAAATTCGTTCCCAATGATAGAAAATAAAAAGAAAATCATTATTTCAACATCGTTAATATATCCACAAACATCTTTCCTTTCTGCTGTTAAAAAAAAAAAACAAAAGTTTTTTTTTACCGACCCGACTCGATATCAAATTTTCCTGCACGAAGCGACGAAACTTGCGCAAAAAAATCGTTCTCGACGACGGACTGCGCACAGTGCCATCCTCGTTGTCCAGCAGCAACACGAGCAACTTGATCTGCAGACACTCCAGTTCTGCATGCGTTTGGAAACATTACTAATCTCAATGACGCGAAAAAATTAGTCACAATGATGAAAAAAAAAAAATTGAAACACCTAAAAAATGTCGGTGTTTGTTTTTTTTATTATTTTGATTATTTTTTAGGTGTTCGTGGCAAGTGTGGATCACACGGATTATTATTTTACATTTAATTTTATGTCGCAAATAAACATTAAGGGGTTGTATCTAGTTTCTTGGAAAAAAAATAAGGAATTTTCATGATTTTTTTTTAGCCATGTTAACACAATTTTATTGAAATACTCTGTGCGGTATTAATTACAACATATATCGAGGTACTTGTGTGAATTTTTTCATGAAAAACAATTCCATTCTGGGGCAACTATCGCCGTTTTTTCAAAACACCTTGTTTATTCAAGGTCACTCGATGCGAGCATGATGAACTCTGAAACAGTTCGTTCAAAATAAAAAAAAACCAAAAAGATTTTGTCTGTATAATATTAATCCGTTGACGTCACACCTCCGAACAATGACACATCGGTCACATGGGGTCCAAGCGTACCCCGCTCACAAAAACCGAACCCATCTGCGTTATTTTCAATGTATCGACTCGAATCTCGCGCCAAACTTCGATCAAACATGTTTTCCAAATAATCCAACAGTCGTTGTCATCCATTCGAGATTTCAAAGTAGTCGAAACACGATGAGAAAAAAAAATTCACAAAATCTGACGTTTTTTTACAAAAAAAAAAAAAATTCGTGCAAAAATTGTAATTTTTGCCGTATGGTAAAAAAATCTTACGCCGTTTTACTCTTGAGATATTATATTTTTGCGAAAAAAAAATAGAGCTTTCATGGACTTTGAAAAAAAGGTAATAATTATTTTGAAGTTTGAACTCTTCGACTTTTCGGTCGATGTCGAAAAATGAAAGTGGGATACGTTTTGATGGACAAAATCAATGTTGGAAAAAATGGTATTTTCATATAAATACCACGAAAAAATTTTTCGGGGTCCAGTGGACCCCGAGTGACCCAAACAAGTCAAACGCAGTTCCCCGATCAAACGGGTCCAACAAAATTTTCAATTTCCAAAATAAAATCCCGCAGATTTTTTCCCAATTTCGCGAAATCACAAAAATCCAACTTTTCGGAAAAATCGCCGGCATTATTTCAAAAATCGAAAATTTCGGAAAACCTCACGTTCACGAGCTGCATCCAACACTGGACCAACGAAATCTTTTTGGTTCATTGATTTCCATCGAGCCGTTCCCGAGTTATCGCGCTCAAAGCAAATGACCTTGAAAAAAAATGGTGTTTCGGAAAAACGGCGATAACTCCGCGAAAATTGAATCTTTTTTCACGAAAAAAATCACACGAGTACCTCAACACCAGCTGCAATTAATCCCCTACATCAAGTCCCGATAAAACGACGCGAACTATCAAAAAAAAAATCATGACGAAAAATCAATCTTACCCGAAATAGCATTTTTTATTTCCTCGCAAGATTCCATGTATCTTCGTCTCCCACATTCGACCCTCTCATCCACAGGCCTCGTTTCCCACCAGACAACATCAACAACCTCCACAAGTCCACGCTCGTCCAACGGTTTGACGTGCAAAAAATTCGCAAACCTCACACGATCGAACAAAACATTTTGCAAAAGATATTTCCGCGTATTTTCGTGACGACAAATATTAATGAGAGGCACAAGATTTTTGCACTGATCGGGATAAGAAAGCACGATGGAAACGTGTCTGAACGACGACAACAACGAAACAATCGTGTTTTCCAAACATATTTTCATTTCGTGTTCCTCAACGAAAATCCACGATAAATCCAAAAAAATCATCAACCTCCAAATTTCTTCATCGTCGACGACCAAGCTTTGCAAAAATTTCACGAAAACACATTCGACGATGTAGGGCATCGTGAAAATTTGGGAAAATTTTTTTAAAATAATTCCACCAACGCAAATGGAAAAAGTTTCCAAGGTCATCGATGGATTTTCGTTGTTCGAAGGGTTGGAAATTTTTTTTTTGGATTCGGAAACGTTTTTGACGATTGGAATGAGATTTTCGAGCCAATGGACGATGATTTTGGATTGATTAAGACGATCTGTGGGCGCTGATTGAGGAGCTTGATGATCGTCGATCGGATATTTGAATGGCGTCGAGCCAAAATTCGCCGTTAAATTTTCACCGAAGGCCAGACTGACCGTGGGAAAATATGCGGTGCCTGAACCGGTTTTTATGTTTTTAAAAGCCACCCCCAATGATCGGCCGTTTCTGTGATAAGTTATTTCACCGTCGTTCATGTTCAACGTGCAACCGATTATGTCACCCGAAAGCCAAGCCTCGCCGTATTTGTGGGTAGTTACGTTCCACTTGCGCACACGATTACCGTCGTAAGCGTACGACGTTGGGGTGTCGCCTGAATAATTAGAAAAGAATTAACGAAAAAAAAAAAAAATGTTTCAAAAAAATTAGAAACATTTAAAAAAAATTTTTTTTTTTTTTTAGATTTTTCAATAATCGCGAGAGCAGGAGGCTCGAAATTCAGAACTGAGTAATTTATGTAATAAATTTACACTATTTGTGTCGCCAGAAAAAAAAGTCTTAGAAACGTGCTACTTTTTCACCGAATTGACCTTACCCCGCCCTTAATTATCTGATTGTGAGTATGCCGTCGGGGACTTTTTTATAGAAAATTCAATGCTCTACAATATTGTTTATGTGAACTTTTGGTCTATATAGCGTTGTTTATCCAGCGTTTGAACGGGAAGGTAAAAACAATAAGAAAATCGATGAGTTTTTACCTTCCCGTTCAAACGCTGGATAAACAACGCTATGCAGACCAAAAGTTCACATAAACAATGTTGCAGAGAATTGAATTTACTATAAAAAAGTCTGCAACGGCATACATCTGACTCGGATAATTAACGCGTGGGGAAAGCTCGAAAGTCGGGGAAATGTTGAAAACTGTAGCGACTGTTAGGGCGTTCGGAATATTCGTACGTTCGCTACATCGTCATTCTGAATTTTCGACGATTCGCTGCAATGTCATTCTACGGCCGCGACCGTTCGTAATAGAGTCATTCGAAACATCGCGCGTTCGGAATTTTGACCCTTCTAAACTTTGCTCGTTCTGAATTTCAAGCCCCACCCCTAAAAACGTTTTTCGGCCTTTTTTTTTTTCATTTCCACCTAAAATGTATATCGTTTGAAAGTCATGTTCTCTATCTTCACGACAAAAATTCTGTTCGTGTCACTCGAAATAATATTCTTTGAATTACAATTTCTGAAATTTGAAATAAAAGTGAATCTTTCAAGCTTTATTAAAAATCTCATATATTTATTTGCTCTTTTGAGTTGAATTTTTCTTTTTTTGTTTTTCTCGAAGATTTTAACGATTGCAGGTAAAAAGTTATTTCATCATAATTATTATTATTTCATTATTTATTTCTCAAATAAAGTTTGTTTGGAAAAATAAATTCGAGTAATTTTCGTTTTCAGCGATCCAAAATAAGGCTGAAAAACACGTTTTTTTGAGCAAGGTTTAATTTTCATGAAAACATGAAAACTTGAAACATGAAAACTCGCCTACGCCGGATTCCTGACTGAATTTGCATTGAGCGGTGCCCCAACCGATTTGCATGACGCCCTTGGATCCCAATTGCACCTCGTACATCCATTTGCCGCTGTGAAAAGCGACGTTGGCTCGCATCGTGCTGAAATTGCTTTGGGAATTGACGCTGAGTCTGTCGGGCGAAACTATGAACAGTCCGTGATGAGTGGACACGTCGAATCTCACGACTTTGGGTCCCAAACGTCCGGGACGATCGTCCGCGGACGACTGCGGAGCTTCGAGCTCCGTCAGAGTCGCCTTCACATGGTTTTCGGCGCTGGCGAGACTCTGCAGGACTCTGAAAGCACAAAAGAATGTGAAAAGTATCGCCGAAGCGACTTGGTAACCTCAAACGATTCGACGATCGTCGGAAAAGTCGTTCTCCGAGCGACGCGAACGCGTCGAAATGAATAAAATGTGATTTATTTCGACGAATGGCGGATAAAATGTTGATTGCATGATAAAATGATTGTTTCTGGTCTCCTGAACATGGAAATGTAAGAAAAATGAGCCGGGGCAGTCTGAGACAACGGTAAATGCGAAAAAACTTCAGAAAATGGAGGTTAGGACGATTGAGACGGTGAATAAATAAATCTGATACCTTGTACCGTAAGCCTTTGCCTTTGTACCGGTGGAATTATTGATTTCTCCGATGGAACCACGTCCAAATACTCTTCTGACAATATCTTCCACCTCCATTATCACCGTCGCGTTATTATACGTTGCAATTTGTCGATTTTAATTTTTAGGTTAACCACGATTGCGGTTGCTCGTCGGTTCAAGTCCATCAGGGATTTTCAGGAACGATTGTAATTTATCGTCGAAAGAATTTTGTTGTTTCGTTTGAATTTATTTGTTGAAAATTCGTGGTCATTGATGATTGACGTTTCGAGTCCGAGACGTATGACAGTTGAGGGGAGATGCTGGGGGCCGCCATCTTTTATTTTCTCGGGCCCATCAGCTGTTGGCGTTACCTCAGTGAAGTTGGCCGATCGATTGAACCCAAGAAGACTAGAGACCAGGAGACCGAACTCCACTAGTTCGGGTGGGACCGCACATAGCTGCTATGGTGGCGCTGCGGTCGAGCTGGGTCCGACCAATGAGGTACTCGCATCGACCCGGCTAGTTCGAGTCACCCGCGAGAATCTCTACGGTACGTCAAAATAACCCCCAACAATTCGCAATAGTCGTTTCTCCGTGATTCATGAATAATTATGAGGTGCAAAAATGCCCAAACCTTGTTCTACAGTAAATTGCGGAAGCAAATATCTCGGTGGTGGCTTGAGTCAGAGAAAACTGTTTGGAGTTCCAAAGGTAAGTGCATTTTTCAATCGAAGTGAATGAATCATACTTATATATACAAAATCACTTTGAAACGTGTTTTTAGTTAGAAAATATTAAATATTGAACCTCTAATAATTTTTCAAAAATGCAATTAATACATATGTACCTCGTTTACATGGACTATCACAGTACTCTTTATTCTTTCCATATCAAGGAAGAACATTTTTTCAAATTCTCTTATCATACATTTTAATTACAATTTTATATTACTTTCATTTTAATCACAACTTCCGGGTTCAACCAATTTGCGTATAAAATGCCAGCGCGTCACACACAAGGGTTATGTTCGTTTGCTCCACACGATTGTGAGGGCAGCTTGGCAAATGGTGAGCACGATAGCACCGCATTAGTCGGACCTAGCTCGACCGCAGCGCCACCATTGCAGCTATGTGTGGGCCCGCCCCCACCACCAGATTTGTAAGGAGTTTGGTCTCCGGGTCTCTAGTCTTCTTGGCACGAGTAGCAGGAGCCACGGGCACCATGGTGGGGAGGCGCAACGACGCGCGCGCATCCCCACATCCTCGTCTGCGCTGACTCACGTCATAATTCACACACACACACACACACAGTACACACGCGCACGTATATACGTGTGGGCCGAACTCACGGCGGTTTCGTCGCGATATAAGAGCCGTGGCTTGCCGGTGGCGGAACGCGGTAGTTATCACCAGCGGCAGTCTCCGGTGTTCTGTTAGTCGTCGTCCGCGAGTCCGTCGTCGCAGGTGTGTGTGTGTGTCTCTCTCGTGTGCGCGCGCGCGTGTGTGTATATATTTTTCTTTCATCAAACGTTTTTCCCCCCGGTATATCGGCACGCCACGGTGTGTGCGTGTGTGTCATCCGAGTTGGCAGTGGAGTGAAAAGGGTGAGAAGGTGGTGCCCGCGCCGAAACTTAACTCTTCTATCTACACAATTATTCATCATTGATCATTGTTCCACGATACAACTGAAAAATAACGAAAGTTGCTCATCTTTTTTTTTTTTGGTTAACAGCTCGTGGAATTCTTTTTCACCGTGTCACTCGACGTTTCGTTTCATTTTTTTTTGTTTTTTCCTCACATTTCCTTATTTTGTTTTTCTTTCATCGGCCTTGCCCTTCGCCGTTGGAACCGTAACTTTTTTTTTTCCTCAAGGCCAAAGAGAGCCAAACGTGGAGGACCACCCGTTAGAATCGGGGTAGTCCTAATTCGTGACAGCAGGAGGAGACTCTCAATCCTTTGCGCCATAGGACGAGCGTGAGTGAGAGGAAGATAGATTGCCCCGAGTGAGAGTGAGAGAGAGAGAACGAACGAACGAATCTACGGGGCTCTCTAACCGAATCAAAACCTGCGTAAACTCACGCCATCGCGACCAATCACAATCACGGAAATACACCCAACGACCAATCAAAATTCCCATCGTTTTCGTTTCTAACCTATCGCAAAAATCATCATTTCTTACGATATTTTCGTTGGAAAAAGCAAATAATGAACGATAAAAGAAATAGAAAAAAAAAACCTGTTCTTCAATCATCGATTTGCAAAATCGTGAATTTACGAACATCACCCCGAAGTCTCTCGACGATTCCGATTCGAATGCATAAATGCAACGAAGAAAAGAAAAAAAAGAAAGAAAGAAAAACCCATTGTTTATCAATCGCATGGAAATTATCGTGATAAGGGAACGATATAATTTCAACGTGCTCGAAACTTATCATCGTTGTATAGTCATCCAAAGACGCGTGGTAGCGGCTTCATCATCATTTCTTTTTTCATTTTTTTTTTCTTCTTTTTCGTTATCTCGGCGTCGACCGGCGCGCCCCGGCGACGACGCACCACGAGAGGGGGGAGGGGTAAGGGATCCCCGCCCTCGCAAGTGGCACGATCGTCGTCTACCACCCCTCGCCCGGCGCGTGTCACGCTACGCCATCCCTTCTCTTCCCCCCTCCCCGACTTTTCCCTCCTCGCGGCGTCCTGCTTTCCGCGAATTATTTAATCGCGCTCTTCACCCTCCCCCCCCTTTTTCTCCCTCCCCGCCATACGCGCGCGACACGTTCATTCGCGTTTGGGCCACCCCCCCCCCCTCTCGCCATATTTCGCGCGACTCCATGCCGGATGCCGGAACGAACGTTATGGCAAACGAGAAAGCACGTAAGGCCATGTGCTAGAGTTCGGTCGGTAACACGAAACTGTAATCCATTGTTCTCGGTCAAAATTGTCAATTTCGACGAAACTCGAGAACGTTTGACTGGGTTTGAAGATTCCTCAGACAACCGTTCTCGTATTTCATCCAATTTCTCAATAATGCGGGAGAACAATGGGTTTCGAAGATTCGGCTATCTCCCTCGCACTTGGAGCAATCCGAGAGAGAAACACGCACGTCGTTTAAATAAAAAAAAGAGTCGGAACGAATAGAAAAAATTAAAGTCAAATTGAGAACCTTCCCTGTTTTTTTCTTTCGTTGTTGGTTGAAGTCGATTAAAAAAGAGACGCTCACTGCCCCGTCGTCGCCTGAGACGGTTGTGCTTGTACAACGCCCCCCCCCCCTCCCCTCGCCATCCCGACTTCCCCTCCTTTCCTTCTCCTACTTCGATCGTTCGGCGCCAGCAACGTCGAACAAAGTTTTTTACTTCTTTTTTCAACTCCCGGCTCGTAGGGAAAAAAAACAACAGAAAAGAAAAAAAACAAACAGTAGTTACTGGATTTCGTCGCTCCTAACGTGAATCGGCGTAAAAACTTTGTCGCGAGTCTCGCAAACCGCTAATTTTTCCTTCCAACAGATTTTTCACGATGCGGTCATCGTTTTTTTTTTCACAACGCTCGTACGATCTTCGCGATGAGTGCGAGTGAGATGGCGCTATGGGCGATTGATCCAGGAGCGAGAGAGAGAGAGAGAGAAGCGTGAAACGTAGTAACTAACCGTCACGTTGGAAGAAAAATTGTTTTCGTCTCGCTCTCGCGTCCCACGCGCCTCTTTGGTCTTTGGTGGGAGGGGAAAAAAATCTCGGAAAGAAGATTATTGAGATTACGAAGGATAAACAAACGGATTGGTTGTTCAAACGAATCAAGAAGACAAAAAAAAAAGTTAAACAACGAAGTCCGCCATTAGCGATCTTCGATTGTTTTTCTTTCGTTTTTCTTTTTTTTTGTGCTTTCGAGAATTTTGTATTCATTAATTTTTGTTTTTATTCTTTTTCTTTGTTCTCGTGAGGGTTTCAAATGCAAAATCTGATAGGACGATTATTTTAGTCGAGGATTGGGGCGGAGGGGGGGGGGGTGGAATTTTTTCGAACCCTTGTGAATGTTTGAGCAACGTGGCTCGAGACCACGCCGGTTGCCATAACCTGTTTCGTTGGGCACGTTGACCACGAACCCGGTTTTGGACCCTTCACGACCTTCCTTTTCCCCTCCCCCCTCGACTCACGATTATCATTGTTGTGATTTTCATCGACGTCGACGAAAAATAACGTCCACGTGGACCCCAGTGGGTCGTGGCCCGGGAACGGCGGGAATGCGACGACGCCACGGATCGACTCTCCTAACCTCAAAATCAAACCGACTTTTCCCACGATTTTCCGGTCGCGGAAGTCGCGCAAAAACGATTGTATCTCGTTTCGAACTTCCGAATCACACAATGTGGATGTAATTACCGTCACGAAGGTCATTAAAAACGGTTATGGGTTTGTGTTTATTTGTTTGTCGTGGTTCATTGTTGTGTCTGTATGTCACAGTCCCATTCTGTCATTTTTTTTACCGATTTAGATGAAATTTCGGTACACAGACGTAGATCGATGACCCCAAAGACAGAAATTATAATAATGAAGAAGAAAAAAGTATTGACTCCCCGTCCCAGAGATTAAAATCAACTCGGAATTTTTTTTTTTTGGCTCACCCCCATCGAGTGGGGTGTCTTTCGATAGGTCTCCTCAAATGCAATTTCAAGTGCTTCGCGACCTTTTTCATTTCGACCCTTTGGTCACGAGATATTCGCTCTCAAAGTCGTCATCGGAGTGTCCCCCCTCCCCGCGCCCTCTAATTTCCAAACCATCGCGATTCGAAAAATCGGAAAAAAATCCAGGATGTAGCTTTCAATCGGTACATTCGATCAAAATTATAACCGACACCGTAGGGAAAAATAGTTTACGAAGAATCTTTTGGCTTCCTCATAAAGGAATCTTCGTTCACTACTTACAATTCAGAGGAAGCAAATTGCAAGTTTCAACTTGCAGCTTGCCTTAAATTATGAGGAAGCGATTTGCAAGTTTTTTGCATTTTTTCAGCACTTTAGAGTACTTTTTGAGGCACCAGAACATAAATGATCCGGATTAAAGAGTTAGGGTGCCATAAATAACATTACAGACTGCAATTTGATTAACACAAAAATATTAATTCGAATCATTTGTTGTTTAATCAGGAGCACGTCTGAACGATTTGCGACAGAAACAAAAAACCTCGTCAAAACAACTCGATAAAAAAAAAAATTCGTTTATTTCTGGACATTGTTAGCAACCTATAACGTGAATAAAAAACAAGTTTCCCGTAATGTTTTTTTTGATAAACAGTTGAACAATAGGTCACCATAAATTCATTTCACCTCGCATCCCCATATTCTCACACTCATCCAAAAATGTAGTCTGTTACGTAAAAAATGAGACGTCAGAATTGAAAATCCGTTGAGTCGTTACGGTCGAAAAGCTACGACAAATGAAAAATTTTGTGATAAATCTCACAGCGTCCAGATGCTTCATATGGCTGTGAAAAAATTTCAAATGATAGCTGAGTATAGGTATTTTATAAGGATAAAATTGATTTCCAATTTGGATTCATCGTGTCACGAAATAAAAATCTATTTTTTTAGTCGACTCAGCCCCCATAAGTTAGTATCCTACGAACTGTAAGAGTCAAAGCAAACCTAAGATATACCATCTCCTGATTGAGGTACGTAGTACTTTGATGTGGCAACGTCGCGTGTTATGATGTCGATCAGAGAGAGAGAGAGAAAGAGAAGATGGAAAACAAACGCGCAACGTTGCCATGTCTACTTGATCACGACCAACTCCTCATATAAACTGCATTTTCCCGATGTTTATTTGCTTATTATTATCATCACAGTCTCATGATCTCTACCTTCAAGTGCCCAAAATGTTCTCTGAATATTCAACTTGCAGCTGAAGTGTTTTCATTAAAATCTAACGAGGACTTTTTGTATTATATCAAATTGAGCGTGATTTTTCATAAGGCTCCATGTTAAACGTGTGACAAATAAAAGTGTTGATATCTTTTTTCTCGCGCTCCGGGAAGCCATAAAAATTTAACTGAACCTTTTTCTCATCAATACCTATAAGTATGCCAAGTTTTATTAAAATGTGACGGGGAACTCTCTGATGGAGGGTACTACCTTAACTAGAATACCATTTTAATGTGCGGAGTTGTTGCAACTAAGTTATTCAGGCATGTGCCTGTTTCATCCGGGGTTCGGGGAACCCCTGAGTTGCGTCCTAGGGTTTTAACTTCTGGACTCTAAAACCTACTTTTAGATTCCAGAAGTTATGATTTATCATTATTATTATCATTATCATTGTTTTTTTTGGTTTCTGTCAGTCAGTACGCGTTATGTGGCTCCTTAATGTGCGTGTTTACGCACATTAAGTGTGTTGTCGCGTTCGCGTGCGTTAGACGCAATTAGACAAACGCAGTGGGTTTTGCATGACGCGTTCGGAAATTATTGAGTAATCGCCATCTTTCGATCTTGACAATGAAGCTGCGCACAGAGAGAGAAAGAGAGAGAGAGAGAGACAGAGACAGAGTTCTATCGATATATCGAACGATGAGAAACACGCGTTAGCTCTCATTGGTTCGTCGTGGGTCGCGCGTCATTCGTGTAACGGTTTTTTTTTTAACCCGGTCTCTTAATTCGTGACAAACACGCGTGGAATTAATTTTTCACGTTTGTCCCGAGACATTCGATTCGGACATTCGATTCGGCAACGACTTTCCCCTCATATCCACTCGATGCACAAACAGTCAGACGGGCAGTTTGAATTTCGAAAGAGAAAAAACAATGATAATTGAACAATGATCCATTCACGTTGTTAAGTACCCTCCATAAGATAGTTCCTCGTCAGATTTTCATGAAACTTGACATACTTATAGGTATTGATAAGAATAAGGTTCTGTTAAATTTTTATGGCTCTCCGGAGCGCGAGAAAAAATATATCAAAACTTTTATTTTCACACGTTTAACACGGAGCCTTGTGGAAAATCACGCTCAATTTGATATAATACAAAAAGTCCTCGTCAGATTTTAATGAAAACACTTAAGCTGCAAGTTGAATATTCGGACAACATTTTGGGCACTTGAAGGTAGAGATCGGGAGACTGTGATGATGATAATAAGCAAATAAACATTGGGAAAATACAGTTTATATGAGGAGTTGGTCGTGATCCAGTAGACATGGCAACGTTGCGCGTTTGTTTCCCATCTTCTCTCTCTCCCTCTCTCTCTCTCTCTGATCGACATCATACCACGCGACGTTGCCACATCAAATTACTACGTACCTCAATCAGGAGATAGTATATCTTATAGGCTTGCTCTGACTCTTACAGTTTGTAGTATACTACCATAACCTGTCTACTGTATCGAATGTATTCTGTCCGGAGTATTAAATTCGTTATTGCAGTTCATAACTCATCAATTTTTACGGATCAACCTTTTCAAAAATATCGATGACTCAAAAACCGACATTTTTAACACTGAAAATAAAAAATAAATAAATTGACCCGCCGTCCCACATTAAAAAGTGAACTCGAAATTTTGTTTTTCCTCTCACCCCCATCGAGTGGGGTGTCTTTCAATAGGTCTCCTCAAATGCAATTTCGAGTGCTCCGGGACATTTTTCATTTCAACCCTTCGGTCACGAGATATTCGCTCTCAAAGTCGTCATCGGAGTGTCCCCACTCCCCCCGCCCTCTAATTTCCAAACCATCGATTCGAAAAATCGTGAAAAATTCCAGAATGTAGCTTTCAATCGGTACATTCGATCAAAATTATAACGAACACCGTAGCGAAAAATAGTTTACGAAAAAAAAATTATACAAAATAACAAAAGTTTTCGTTAACCCGTTTTCGTGGAGATTAAAATGTTTCGTCAATGGTTACCACAGAATTACTACGAAACCCTATCGTGTCCGTGCCCAACACGCTATTTGACTACTTTTTTATTTTATTTTATTTGTTGTTTTCAAATGAAAATGTTATATCAGCGATGAATGCGCGTAGTTCGCATCGTAATCGCGAATAATCACAATTAACTTGATTGCATGATGAAAAGCATCTTGGGACCTTGCCCGTGAACCCGGGGAAAGCTAACAATTTCGTTATCTCGTTCGATAACTCGACGAAGAATCGTTAATCGTACATTGACCACATATCGATGGATAAAAAAAATTTCTCGACGATAAAAAAAAAAAAATCTCGAAAGATACGAAAATTTTCCTGTTCGCTATTTCGAAATAAAATTCAACGTATAACGACGCAAAGTGCGACGCAAAATCGCGACCCCATCGTTGACCAATTTTTATTACTTTTTCAAAATCATTTTTATTATTATGTACATGATTTTAAAAAAAGTAAACTCGACATTTTTTTTGCTCACCCCATAGAGTGAGGTGTCTTTCAATGGGTTTCCTCAAATGCAATTTAAGGCCTTGTATGCACGATATCGTCGATTTTTGAAGGTACTTTTCCAGACGCGGTTAAAAAAAAAACATGACGCATATATCGACAACATTTTTGTTTATTACTCGTTTGTGCACGTGGTGCAGTTTATGTAAAAAAAAAAAGAAAATCAGAAATATTAACAAATGGCGGAGATATTACATGATAAAGCAATGTATTTTTTTTTGCTAGTGCGTTGATGGTGCAAAGTTCTCGGCATCGATGTGGGTGTCTGAAAAAAAAACAAATAAACATATTTATAATTGCATAATGAATGTATCTTCAGTGTGAACCAACAATATTATTTCTAAAAAAATTATTACAACAAAAATTCGAAACTTAACATTTTTTACTCCATTTTCCGTCGCTATTACATCTTTTACATTTTTTTGTGTCATTGAAATCTTTGTTTTCGTGGTTCACACGATAGGCGATGCTGAGAATATGTCGTTAAAATTTCAAAGCGATCCGAACCTTCGTTCAAAAGTTAGAACTTTCACAAGGTTCGAAAAAGGTGAATCGTGGCAAACGGGTTTTGAAGTTGGCGGTCGGGTGTGCCGCGCGCCATCTATGCTACCATCCAAATGCCGTAACTCAAATGATTTTTGCGAATTTTCGCAATTCTGTTAAAGCTCAAAATATTCCTAACCGTTCGGGGCTAATGGAATCGAAAATAAATTTGAAAAATAAGAAAAATTTTTGAAATTTTACGCGTATATAAAGCCTTAAAATGTTCCGGGACCTTTTACATTTTGACCCTTCGGTCACGAGATTTAAATCGATATAGATAATCCGCAAACGCGAACGAGGCAAAGTATTATTTCAATGTGTTTGCTCGCTACGTCCGCTTGGACTTTTTTTTTTATTTTTTTTTTTTATTTAACGCATTGATTACCGGTTATCCGTTTAATGGACGCTCATGCTCGACCAGTTAATTCAATTTCTTTATTTTTTTCTCTTTTTCTCTTTTTTTCCTCTTTTTGTTTTTTTTTCTTTCTTTTTTTTTCTTACGATTTTAATTATATTCCCACCGGAAGATTTTCCATGCCATGCGCATTATCGATGAATCGGTGGAATCGTTTGGGAAAACAAAAGACGCGGAAAAAAAAAAATAAATCGACGACGCTCGACGAAAAATATTTATTGCAAATCAACGACGACGACGACGACGACAAAAAAAAATAATTATCAAAACACTCGCACGTAGTTATAATTTATTTTTTGTTTTCCGTTTGATGAGTATCGACGATTAAATTATTTCCACCCTTCGAGGTCACACATTCAGGAAATAACGCGCCGGTCACGTGGGGTCACAATGACCCCGGCCATGTTTTGAGGATGTATGACACGTGTGCCAAAGTATTTTAAAAAATTCGAAAATTTTTACAGTCATTCAGCTTTTATAATTTGCGAAACAACATGAAAAAACATTTAAAAACGATGGTCCGTCCCGTGTTGAAAGTTACATCTGTATGAAATTTAACACGTGTTCTCATGGGAAATTCGGCCCATTGAGGCCGATCATCGACGATAAACGCACGGGAACCAGCATCGACGAAAAATTTAAAAAAAATGTTTCAGTGCGTGGAATAAAGATTGACGAATGTCCACGAAAAAAAAAAAAAAAAAAAAAAAAAACATTCAGATCGATCGGGTCTTTCTGGTTGTCGAGTGATGCCACGTAAAAGTATAGAACAAATGAGGCCACTCAAAAGTTTTGTTCGGATACAAAATGAAACACGATGCAACATGTGAATAACGTATATTCAACGATGATTCGATGATTATGAATTTATCTGACATTCACAAAGCAGTTATGATCGAGATTTATCAGATTTGCGTACTTTTCGCTGGGATTGTATCTGTCGTACATCCTTAAACCATTGGTCGCGTTTACAATATCGTTCCGAACGACTCATCAAAAATTTTGGATATCAGTTTCAACACTTTCGAATGAGGATATCGCGAATGTTTTTTTTTTTTTTTTCCGTTTTCATCGAATTCTCAAAATGACGAAAAAGAATCATCAAAGTAGCCGATAACGTATAGTAACTTTCGCTCGAATTTGCGTCTGGGGTCATTTTGACCCCCACAGTAACGTCGAAGGTTCAATTTCCATGGGAAATATTTCAAACAAATTATGAATAAATAATTTGGTGAAATAAAAAAAAAGATAAAAAAATAGTAAACGCACACACAAAGCTGCAAATTTATTTTGTGTATGTCAAATTATTTTTGATAAACTTTTGGAAGAAAACAATATATATATATATATATATATATATATATATATATATATATATATATATATATATATATATATATATATATATAATGAATGAATAAAAATTAACGTAGAATCATTTTATCGATTATTCGATCGTTAAAAATTAATAATAATTGCAGATTAAAATCGGTAATTAAAAAAAAATATATTTCACGATGAAGCGGATAATTCATTTCGTCGATTGAATCTTTTTTTTTCGATATCTTTTTTTGTTTTGTTTTTTTTTTTTCGCGTCTTGCGAAACCGATCAGTCGATTCGTCAATTTTTTTTTCGCCGAATTGCCACGCATCGTTCCATATGCAAGCATTTATTTTATTTTTTATTTCTTTTATTCAACTTTTTTTATTTTCGTTTGCGTAGTTGATGATTGAGCGATAAATCGATGCCAATGAAATTTATCTGACGCAACTTAAACACCAAAAAAAAAAATACTATATATGGATACTATATATCTATATATATATACTAAACTTAGGTGCG
Organism: Diplazon laetatorius; assembly: GCA_963662125.1. Lineage (NCBI taxonomy): Eukaryota > Metazoa > Arthropoda > Insecta > Hymenoptera > Ichneumonidae > Diplazon > Diplazon laetatorius. The sequence continues at coordinate 20,366,472 of OY759153.1, read as the reverse complement.
AAGCGTTGTGTGAAGCAGAGACCTCGTTCGACTTCAGTCAGTGACGAGCAACATTTTTTTTGTTCTTCCTTTTTTTTCATTCTTTTTTCGCATAATCGGAAAAACGAATCTCCAATGCAAATGAAATATCATTATCATGATTATCGAATGCGTTCGTTCGTCACACGTGCGAAAAAAATATTTGTATAAATCTATGTATATATATATATATATATATATATATATATATATATATATATATATATATATATATATATATGCACTGCTCAGAAGATCAAAGTACAAACACGTTCGCGTCAGGATGACAGACAAAAACAATTTCAAGTGGATTTTAAATCGAATTAAATTGAATAGAATTGAATTTAAGGGAAAAAAAATCGAAAATTGAACGATTTAATCATCCGACTGTTTTTTTCGTATCTCACACAAGTCGATAAACGTGCGATACTGTGAATTTGAGACGATTTATTCACGCGTTTCAACTTTTTAAGGGGGGTACACATCTGTGTAGATTGCCGGAGGAATAGATGAATTTTGTGAATTATTATCTTGAGACCTATTGGTCCGATTGAATTCCAGTTGGTTTTTTTCGAAAGTATATACATTGAGGTACGTTGACGAATTTTTGTTTGAATGTTGAGCGAATGGGAGCGCTGTTATTCCGGCCAGCGTGAAATAACTTTGTCGTCGGCACGGTTTGGCGGTTCCTACGTTTTTCCGGCAGTCGGTTGGTCCGAAACAACAAATTTCAACAAGATTCTCAAAGTGTAACGTCTTAAGCTGTTCGGCACGTGGGATTTTTTTTTCACAAAATGACGCTTGATCGAAGTTGAAATTCACTTTTAAACCTCAATTTACCGACCTTTGTTGATTGATAAAAAAATCAAATAAATTAGTTTGAAAAAAAAATCCTACGTGCCGAACTTCATTACCTATCCGTGCATATCGTGTCCAAATTTTTGAGGAATCGGTCAATCCGTTATCCGAAAAAAACGTGGGAACCGACTTTGAAAAAGTTATTTTACGCCGGCCAGAATAACAGCGCCCCCATTCACCGTACATTCAACCGAAAATTCGTCAACATACCTCAATGTATATACTTTCGAATGCGACCAACTTGAATTCAATCGGACCAATAGTTTTTGAGATAATAATTCCCAAAATTCACCTATTTTTCCCTCAACGAATAATCATCACGTTTTTGACATTTTTTATTATCGACAAAAAAATAATAAATTTTTTTCTTCTCTATTTCGCAGATATAGAAAAGAAGAAGAAGAAGAAGAAGAAGAAGAAGAAGAAGAAGAAGAAGAAGAAGAAGAAGAAGAAGAAGGAGAAGAGAGAAACGTGTTTCGTCATCGCGGTCTAGAATTAAAAAAAAACACACACACACAAAATAAAAGAAAGAGAAAAAAAAAACAAAAGAAAAAAACGCAACAATGAACAACATGGATTTTTTGGAAGTAACAAAACCAAATTACTCGTACATGTTCAATTTCGAGGAAAATTTCATTCACCAACACACGAGAGATTGGATGACGAACAATTGGACAAACGGTTTTTACGCATGCGGAATTTACATGATACTGATATTCGGCGGTCAATATTGGATGTCGAGCAGGCCGAGATACGAATTGCGGGGCGTATTGTGCGTTTGGAACACTCTACTCGCCACATTTTCGATAATCGGATTCACGAGAACTGCACCCGAATTGATTCACGTGCTGAAAAATTACGGAGTCTATCACAGCGTTTGCATACCGAGGTAAACATTTTTTTTTCTCTCCCGATGATTAATTTATTTATTTATTTACCTCTGCCCCCTCCCCCTTATTGAGACCCAGGAGAATTTAATTTATCGAAAAATCTGATCTCCGGAATTTTTGTTATTTCGACTGGGTCGTGTAACGGAATTGAAAAAAAATTCGAACGATCGAATGTCCGACCGGTCGATAATATCGAAATCCTCAACGATTCGCAAAATAAATGTTTCGACTCGGCCAATGTTTAGAACGGTCGATCCTTCGACGGATCAAAACGTTCGACAACGTATATGTATATATATAGGTATAGTGGCGTAGCAGCTCGTTCAACCGCTCGAAGATTGCAGCTTCCGCAATCTTCACGCCACTATACCTATATATATATATATATACGTTGTCGAACTTTTGGTCCGTCGAAACATTGAATCGTCGAAACATTGGCGAGTCGAATCCGTGGACCCGTCGGAAAATTGCGCTTTCGATAAATTGCATTTCGAATTTGTTTTTTTTTTTTTTTTTTTTTTCGAAACTATGACCGTTCGAAACTTTGTCCGTTCGGGATTAATGGACTTTCGAAACCGTGGCCAAGGTCGAAACATTGAAAATTCGAATAACAAAAAATTTCGAACTTGATGAGCCTTCGAAACATTGAAAATTCGAAACTTCAGGACCTTCCCTAATTGGAGTGTCGCTTTGGTGACTCAACGAACGAACCGTACTGACGAACCGTTTTAAGGCCTTATAAACGCGATATCGTCGATTTTTGAAGGTACTTTTCCAGACGCGGTTGAAAAAAAGAAAAACATGACGCATATATCGACAACATTTTTGTTTATTACTCATTTGTGCACGTGGTGCAGTTTATGTAAAAAAAAAAGAAAATCAGAAATATTAACAAATGACGGAGATATTACATAATAAAGCAATGTATTTTTTTTTGCAAGTGCGTTGATGGTGCAAAGTTCTCGGCATCGATGTGGGTGTCTGAAAAAAAAACAAATAAACATATTTATAATTGCAGAATGAATGTATCTTCAGTGTGAACCAACAATATTATTTCTAAAAAAATTATTACAACAAAAATTCGAAACTTAACATTTTTTTACTCAATTTTCCGTCGCTATTACATTTTTTATATTTTTTCATGTCATTGAAATTTTCGTTTCCGTGGTTCACACGATAGGCGATGATGCTGAGAATATGTCGTTGAAAATTTCAAAGCGATCCGAACCTTCGTTCAAAAGTTAGAACTTTCACAAGGTTCGAAAAAGATGAATCGTGGCAAACGGGTTTTGAAGTTGGCGGTCGGGCGTGCCGCGCGCCATCTATGCTACCATCCAAATGCCCTAACTCAAATGATTTTTGCGAATTTTCGCAATTCTGTTAAAGCTCAATATATTCCTAATCGTTCGGGGCTTATGGAATCGAAAATGAAATTTGAAAAATGACGAAAAAATTTCTGAAAATTTCACGCGTATATGAGGCCTTAAAAGTTTGTGAGAATAATCGTTGACGATGAAGCGGCAAGCGCAAGCGCAACGCGGTCGTGAATTAAGTACCTTTTGTTGATAATACCGATGTGTGAAAGAGAACCGATTGGATTTAACGTCTTCCGTTTTGACTTGCTAGTGCTCAAACGATAAACGGTCACGTCATCGTCGACAATTCGTACGTCAAATCAATGAGTCAACGAAGTTACACGTATTTTATTTACGGCGATAATGTTTTTTTTTTTTTTTTTTTTTTCCAACTCGTCGGTCTGTGAGCATTTTGATTTGATCGTGACCCGACGTAGATCGAAGATAAATTATTAATCGACGAAACACGGTCGTCGTGAAAAATTATGTAACAGCTCAACGAGATTGCAAATTACGACAACGCAACAGGTTTTATCTTTGTTTGTTTATTTTTATTTTTTTTTTGTTTTTCTTTTATCTCTCAGCTATTTGTTTAGGTATTTTATTTTATATTTTTTTTTGTTTGCTTGATGATTTTTTTGACAATTTCTAATTATCGCGAACTTCTTTTATTTATTTATTTTATTGATTTTTTGAAAATAGTGTTTTTTTTTTCTTGAATTCTTTTTTTATTGAGGTTTGTGAAGAAGAAAAATGGATTTTGTTTTGGAGTCGACTTATTTTTTTGTTTGGTTAATTTTCGCTTGTTTATTTATTTATTTATTTATTTATTATTTTTTTTTGTTTTTTTTTTCAATCTCGCAGCTATTTGTTTAGGTATTTAATTTAGTTTATTTTTTTTTGTTTGCTCGATAATTTTTTTGACAATTTCTAATTATCACGAACTTCTTTTATTTATTCATTTTATTATTTATTTAAAATAGTGTTCTTTCGAAAAAAAGTTTTTTATTGAAATTTGTGAAGAAGCAAAATGTATTTTGTTTTTGAGTCGACTAATTTTTTTTTTTTCGGTGGCTTTAGTTTGATTTGTCGGTAATTTCGACCATTTTATTTTTCGCGACCAATTATTATTATTATTTTTGAACATTATTACCAAAGTTACAATATTCGAACGACAATGCATTTTTTTCTGGGGTTTGCATTATGGTTTGATAAATGAAATAAACAACTGGACTAGAAAAAAAAATTAAGAAAAGCTCGAAAACATCAAAATTTAAATTCATCACGATCAATGAATTAAAATTGATATTGTTGATGGGGGGTTTTTTTTTTAATTTTTCAAATTTTTTTTTTTTCTTTGGTGTACAATTTCTCGTGGGCCAGATAAGAAAAAAATACATGTTTACATCCTCACGGAATGAATATAAATATATATATATATATATATTAAAAAAAAAGTTCAATCAAAGGTGTCAAAGTTCAGCAAGTGTCAGAGTTCAATGAAAATAATAATTACGATACGGAACGAAAAATAATTGAATGTAGCCTTATCACTCACGTAATTTCGATGTAGGTCTCACGATGACAAACAATTATTACTCGCGATGACCTTTTTTTTTCTCTTTTTTTGTTTTTCTTCCTCATTCGTAATAACACAACGCAAAATAAACAAATTCGACTTTGTAAATTTAAATTTACCGATACTTTGAGCTCTCTCTTTTTATTTTTTTATTTTTTTTTTAATTTTTTTAATCGATACGATTTCCAACCAGACAGAAAAAAAACCATCGATATTTTTTGACTGGAAAAAAAAATGAAACAATCAAGCAAAACAAGCTTTAAAAAATCGCAAATCCGGTACAAAGTTTAATAAAAAAAATGAAAAACAAACAAGAAGCATCGATGAAAAAATGAAAAATAATCTCGCCCGTAAAAAAAAAAAAAATTAATCGAAGCTCTCATTATCTATTACGACGATAATTGAATCCTACTCCCCCCCCCCCTCTTTATGAAATAATCAAGAAAAACAAGATTTAAAAACAAAATAATGCAACTCCGGTACAAAGTCTCATAAAAACAAGAGACATCGATGAAAAAGATTGAAATCTCAAGAATGTAGCTTCTTTTTTTTTTTCCACAAAATGGCGCTTGATTGAATTGGAAATTAACCTTTAAACCCCAATTCATTGGCACCCCCGAATAAATAATTAAATGGATAGGTCTCGAAGTTTCGAATTTTCAATGTTTCGAAGGCTCATAAGTTCGAAATTTTTGTTATTCGAATTTTCAATGTTTTCGACCTTGGCCACGGTTTCGAAAGTCCATTAATCCCGAACGGGCTGAGTTTCGAACGGTCATAGTTACGGGGAAAAAAAAACAGATTCGAAATGCAATTTTTATATACGGTCTAGAGTCAATGAACATTACAGTGAACGATCTGCTTCAATTTAACCGGAACTCGCGACGTGGACGCAGTATTTATAAATCTGAACACTTTTTTAGTTCCCAAGCACTTTTTCACTTTGAATGATATTCGAATATTAATCACTACGATCGATCAGAAATAAAAAAAAGCTGCAAGCTGAAACTCGCAAATCGCTTCCTCACAATTTCGAGGCAAGCTGCAAGTTGAATCTTGCAATTTGCTTCCTCAGTTTTGTAAATCACATTGTGGAACATGTTTTTTTTTAGTGGCTAAAGTCACGTGGGGGTTGGGGTCGAAATCCAGAACGAGCAATGTTTAGAAAGGGCAAAAACCCGAACGCGCAATGCTTCGAATGAAAATGTTCAGAAAGGGCAAAACTTCGAATGAGATTGTAGCGAACGTATTATATGCCGAACGTCTACCAGTCGGCGCGGTTTTCAACATTTCCCGACTTTCGAGCTTTCCCACGCGTAAACTATCAAGGTTAGATATATGCCGTCGCGGACTTTTTTATAGGGAATTCAATTCTCTACAACATTGTTTATGGGAACTTTTGGTCTATATAGCGTTGTTTATCCAGCGTTTAGACAGAAACAAAATAAAACGATAAAAAAATCGATGCATTCTTACCTTCCCGTCAAAACGCTGGTTAAACAACGCTATATAGACCAAAAGTTTACATAAACAATGTTATAGAGAATTCAATTTCCTATAAAAAAGTCAGTGACGGCATATATCTAACTGTGATAATTTACGAATGGGAAAGCTCGAAAGTCAGGGAATGTCAAAAACCGCGGCGGCTTTTTATTTTTTTAAATTATCTTCAATTTAAAAATTGGCGTAAATTATCACAGTTAGATATATGCCGTCACTGACTTTCTTATAGGAAATTCAATTCTCTACAACATTGTTTATGTAAACCTTTGGTCTATATAGCGTTGTTCAGCCAGCGTTTGGACAGGAAGATAAAAATGTATAATTTTCGTCAATACATTTTTATCTTCCTGTCCAAACGCTGGCTGAACAACGCTATATAGACCAAAAGTCAACATGAACAATGTTGTGGAGAATTAAATTTCCTACAAAAAAGTTCGTGACGGCATATATCTAACGTTGATAGTTTACGCGTGGGAAAGCTCGAAAGTCGGGAAATGTTGAAAACCGCGCCGACTGGTAGACGTTCGGCATATAATACGTTCGCTACAATCTCATTCGAAGTTTTGCCCTTTCTGAACATTTTCATTCGAAGCATTGCGCGTTCGGGTTTTTGCCCTTTCTAAACATTGCTCGTTCTGGATTTCGACCCCAACCCGCCGGAAAAAAAAAAGTTTACGGACTAAAAATTTAATTTTTTTCGTTTTTTTTCTCAAATTAATTTTTTGTTTTTTTTTTTTTTTTTTTTCAGTTACATCCTTTACGATCGTGTATCCGGTTTTTGGACGTGGATGTTCGTTCTGTCGAAATTACCGGAACTGGGTGACACGATTTTCATAGTATTGCGAAAACAGCCACTGATATTTCTTCATTGGTATCATCACATAACCGTGTTGATGTATTCGTGGTTCTCGTACACGGAATACACAGCATCGGCCAGATGGTTCGTCGTGATGAATTATTGCGTACATTCGATAATGTATTCGTACTACGCGTTGAAAGCCATGCGTTATTCACCCCCAAAATTCATATCGATGGTAATAACGAGTCTTCAATTGACACAAATGATCGTGGGTTGTGCGATAAACATTTGGGGCTATCAGTATCTGGCTCAGGGACAGAACGAGTGTGGAATATCACGCGTTAACATTAAATTCAGTTTGGCAATGTACTTCAGTTATTTCGTTTTGTTCGCGAGATTCTTTTACAATTCTTATCTCGCCGGTGGATCGTCGAGAAAAATCACGAAAAAATCTACGATCTACGAGACGAATGGAAATGGACACATTGCCGCGGCCAATTACAGCAATGGAAAGCTCAAGGCCAATTAGAAGACGACGATGAAGAAACGAAGAAAAAAAAATTCCCCCAACACGTGATCCATTTTTTTTTGATTGCGCGCGCAGCCGAAAAAAAAAATGCGTGACGCAAAGTTTGAAAACGTGAAGAAAAAAAAAAGGGAAAATGAGAGACGAAAGGAGAATGGGGGAATTTGGGGTTACTTTGGTCACTCTCGAGTCGAGTCGTTTTAAGGTTTGATGTAATTTTCATTTTTTTTCTCGTGTTTTTTTTCTTCTTTCGTTTTTCACAATTTTTTTTTTTTTGAACGGGTTTTCTTTTTTTTTTTGGTCACGACTCGATCGAGGACCTTCGTCCCTTTCCCTCGAATCTTTTTGTCCTGGGGAATGATGAAAAAAAAACACACACACACACGCAAAAGAAGAACCAAAAAAAAGAAAATAATAATGCTAAAGGGGAAAAAAAATGAATGATTAAATAATGATAAATAAATAAACTAAACGCACTTGAAAAGTACGCACCTAAAGGGGAGGGGGGAGGGGGGCAGCAACGAAGGACGAAATTTGTGCATCGATGATTGGCTCTCGGGGTTTTTTTTTTTTTGTGGGGACAATTGCACGTGGGACAGTTCGCGATTCGATCGACTGAGCATGAAGACAACAACAAAAAAAATAAATAAATGAATGAATATAAAATATAACAACAACAGCGGAGCTTGAAGAATTTCGAGAGATTTTTTTTCGAAGAATTTTCGATGTGGAATAATCGTGAAGAGTCGAGAAGAAGAAGAAAAAAAAAGAAACAACAGCAACGACAACAACAACAAGAACAACAAAGTTTGAAGAATTTCGCGATTTTTTGAAAAAATGTTCGATGTGAAATAATCGTGAAGGGTCAAGAAGAAGAAAAAAAAATAACACCAACAACAACAACAACAACAATGTTTGAAGAATTGCAAGATTATTCTCAAATGTGAAATAATCGTGAAAGAAGAAAAGAACAACAACAACAACAACAACAACAAAGTTTGTAGAAATTCAAGATTATTTTCAAATGTTCGATGTGGAATAATCGTGAAAGAAGAAAACAACAACAACAACAAAGTTTGAAGAAATTCAAGATAGTTTCGATGTGGAAAAATCGTGGATGGTCGAGAAGAAGAAGAAAAAAAAAACAACAACAACAAAGTTTGAAGAATTTCGTGATTTTTTGAAAAAAATGTTCTATGTGGAATAATCGTGGAGGGTCGACAAGAAGAAGAAGAAGAAGAAGAAGAAGAAGAATAAGAATAAGAAGAAGAAGAAGAAGAAGAAGAAGGGAAAAAAAACGTTTGAACAATTTCGAGATTGTTTTTTTTTCTTTTTTTTTTCAAATGTTCGAGATGTGGAATAATCGTGGAGGAGTCGATAAGAAGAAGAAGAAGAAGAAGAAGAAGGAGAATGAAGGAAACAAAAAACGTTTGAACAATTTTTTTTTTTCTTCCCCAAATGTTCGAGATGTGTAATAATCGTGTGTGGCTGTGGTGGTTGTGCCTTGCAGCTCACCTCGTTTGGCTCATCTTCTGCTTGCTCGCTGTTAATAATGATTTTTCTCGTTTTCCAAGCATCTCTCTCTCTTTCGCTCTTTCTTATTTTGTCATCTCGCTCTCTCTGTCACTTTCTTGCCAGTTCGTCGCGTTTGGTACGTGTGGAGCACGCGCGGTTACGGCCTCCCAATATCACAC